>JARFXV010001463.1:202500-423142 GCA_031761425.1 Cosmopolites sordidus | reverse complement strand
GACTATTCAATCATCTGCGGGAGATATGTTGTTTTTCATCTCTATGATATTATTTACGCTCTCGTAGTTAAATTTCCTTATATATAGTGTGTCTCATGTAAGATGAAGGCACCTCCATATTTTCGCTATTTGAAGGAATACAGATTTGAATTTTTGCACAGTCATACATGTTGATGGATTACATTTTTTAAGATACTGAACTAAAATCTAAACATTAAACTCAGCCTACTACGAATTCGCAAACAGGGTCAATTGTTGTTGTTTGTTAACTGTATGTTAACAATGATAACATCAGAAGATGTTATGTTCTCACAAAATCAAGTTCTATAAACCGAAGGTCTTACATACATTAATGAAGGCGATGATAATAAAATATTAGACTATTGTTATTGGGCTCAAGGTAATTTTTTAAATGACAGGCATTTCCTGAAAAAGATTTTTCAAACAGCCTTTTCAAACGCTGTTTTTTGAATGCTTAAAAGCTATTAATACCAAACTATTGGTTGATGGCATTAGTATTTATTTTAACTTTTAACAAGAACAGGTACTAAAAACAACATATTTTTGAAGAAACTAACTCAAGCTTAAAAATTGCTAGAAAAAAGGAATCTAAGAACAATCGAAGAAATCATATTTATTTATACCAGTCTATATTTGTTAAATTAAACACGTACCATATAGTAGAAAAAAGAAATCGAAGGACACATTCTTAACTTGTTCGCGGTAGCACCTTTATAGAATTAATCGCATTATTTTAAAAGACACAATTTTTGGCTATGGTAAAAATTACCAAATATAGCAAAACGAGATGTTGAATTAATATAATAAAAAGTGTAGAAAATATTGTTTGAATTAATGAAGATATACTCATCGATGCTGTTATTTCTACACAATTATAAGCCTGTTTCCCTAAAATCTAGTATGCGTTAATATGTAACACATTTTTCTTTATAAATCGAGTTTGTTTCTTTAAATTTTTCTGTAATTCAACGAATAGCTCTCGATTATGCAGATGAAGGGTATGAACCGTAAAGAAAATTGGAATTTATTAATAAATTTAAATAATTTTTACAAGTTGATGCATACTATAGTTTTGTAATTATGGTATTTTGTTTATATGCTATGCAAATTAATTCATAGATAACATGAAATTTAAAAAAGCGTTCAATGTAAAATTGGCGGTGTAATTTTTTTACTATTCAAATTAAAAAGTGCAGAATGGGAATTATGTAAATTTATTCAGTTTAGTTTATTTCATCACATAAAAATTTATTAATGCCTTTTTATGACAGTGTGAAGTCTGTTGCAAGCAGTTTTTTTTTTAAATTTTATTTAATATATATTTGACATATGCAATTTTTTGGTATTTTAGTAGTAATCAACTAAGTTGTAATTATATATGAAAGAGCACAGACGCAATTGGTTTCATTTTGCTATCAAAACGGCAGTCCTGTGAATTTGTTTTATTGTTTTTAACGAATAGGTGTATTTTCACAAATTTCACGAAGTGGTCAAGGATAAAGATCAAGAATGAAAAAAAGGGGAGGATGAAGAGAAATTACAGAATAATGGGAAATAATAGAAAAAAGTAATATCATGAATACTGGTACATGGAACATGTCAAATTTAAGTGGGAAAAAACGAAGAAATAGTGATAAAGATAATTAACAGCTGTAATAAACAAAATTGCCTTATATGAGATGAAGAAAATTAAAACGACTATTATACAAGGGTAGTCTAAAAAGTTTCGAGCCTCAACATAAAGATGGCGTTAATTGTCTTAAATATTCTGGTAATATAATTGCGCATGCGTTAAAAGATAACCTTGAAAATTTCAGCCATATTAAATGCTCAATTGTTGTTTAACATTCATTTATGTCAGTCGATGTTAACGTTTATGTAAAGAAGCAAAAAGAAATCATATAGCGAGCCGTTACTAAATGCTTGCTGTTGAAAAGCAATATGCCTACGCAAATTGAAGCTGAGCTGGATGTTATTAACGGGGACTCTGCGCCATCATTTGTCACCGTGAAATTTTGGACAGCTGAAGTTAATCATGGTCGGTTCAGTTTGGTTGACGATGAATAGTCGGGACGACCAAAAATTGCAACCACGACCTAAGATGTGGTGGAAGATTTGCGTCGCTCTGGTCGGCCATCAGCGTCTTCAACTGAACTTAACGTCTCTAAAGTGAAGGAAATGGTGAGTGAAAATCGTTATTTAAGTTTGAGAGAGATAGCCGCTGATCTTTCTGTGTCTCACGAATTAATTCGTACCATTTTAAACGATTGTGTGGGCATGAAACGCGTTGCCGCTCGACTAGTCCTGAAAGATCTGAATTTTCTTCAGAAGCTCAATCGCGTAAAGGTCGCTGAAAACATGCTAGAACAAGTCAATTCCGATCCTACATTCATAAAACGCATTGTAACTGGTGATGAGATATAGGTATACGAGTTTAATATGCAAACCAGTCAACAAGCTTCGGAATGCCGTCTTCCAACTGGCCCGAAACCGAAAAAACACGTCAAAGTCGATCAAAAGTTAAAGTGATATTGACTGTTTTCTTTGATTATCGTAGAATTTATTATCACTCGGAATTCTTGCCAGAAGGTCAGACGGTAAATAAATAATTTCATCTGAGCGTTATGCGGCGTTTGAGACAGCAAATTCGTCGAAAAAGGCCCGATTTGTAGAAAGAAAACTATTGGATTTTGCATTACGACAACGCACCATTTTACAAGGTTATCATTGTGAACGAATTTCTGGCCAAAAACTAAGCAAACAGTATCGAACAACCACCTTATTCACCTGATATGACTCCGGCCGACTTCTTTCCCGTTCCAAAACTCAAATCAGCACTTCGAGGCACCCGTTTTCATTCCATAGAAGACATAAACGAGCATTTGCGGCGTGAACTGAAGTTGATTCCGGAAAATGCGTTTAAAAAATGTTTTGACAATTGGATTATTCTTTGGCATAAGTGTATTATTTCGGAAGGGGCGTACTTTGAAGGCGATACAATAAATTTGGATAAATAATAAACATTTTGTGTTTTATTGACCAATTCCCGGCCCTTTTTTGTCAGAATGTATTACAATGAGACTAGTTATGAAATAAAAATGAAACTGAATTTGACTCTGTTTCTCTTTTATACTGAAAAGTTTTCGGACTACTCTCTTTATTCTCATTCTCCATTTCGATTGGATTTTTAATCGATAGAATCATTGGTCTATTCTTTTTTGCATGATGGGATTAGCAACACGAAGACCGTTAAAGATCGTGATATCGCTAAATGATAATCAGCAACTTATGGCTAAAATTGAATCATATGGCCCTAATCCATATGTAGTTTCACCACCATTTTGTTACCATGGTAGAAAGTACCAACCTTATAAATCTTAAGTTTGAACTTTGACGACACTAAGTTATTTAGTATTTAGTACGGTGGATGTTTGATATGTGTTTGTATGATTGTGTTTGTTCTTCAAGCCACAAAGGCAAAATCTGATAAAGGAATCGCCCCTTACTCCCGCCTGTATTCAGACTGGGTAAAATAAGTCGGTAACCTAAAAATTAAGAATTAAGCTCCGGTCAAAGATTGATAGTCCTTGGAGGTCGCTGACGGATTAATCCGTATTTGATGGATCTATGGGATACCGTGGATTAGAGTCGCTATAAGATGTAGTTTCAGTTAGTGTAAATCTTAATTTTGCCTGTCTTTAACGTGATTAATCCCGCAGCAAATGTTTGCATGAGATAATCAATTATATTTTAACCTAATTTAAAGACTTTTTTTTGAATTTCACACCGAGCTTAAATATCGAAGGCGAGGGCCATAAAAGTACCATTACATTACATTCCATAATCAAAATATTTTTATGAATCGATTTACATTCTGTGGTGCACAGTCAATAATATACTATAAAGTTATTGTTGATTACTTTGTCGATTACAAGAAACTAAATAAAAATATTATTTGCAGGGTTATAACGGAAAAATTGTACTAGCAGAATCCAGAGAGAAGGTCATCAATGACATTTTTAACCGAAAACCGATTTTCTACAATGTACTCTTTCCTCCATGGCAGCGTATTCCTCCTAGGGTTACAAAGATAGCAGTTAATGGTAATTTAATCTGTAATGGGCCAAGAATACCAAGTAAGTGATATTTTTAAGTAATAATAACATATTTCACTATCTTCTCTATTTATTATCTCCTATAATTCATATTTCTCTATCTTCTTTAGACATACATATATGTAGAAAATTTGGGCAATAATTTCCAATTTACTGTGATGAAATACGACATTTGGCAATTAAAATTTTATTATGTTTTAATTTGAATATTATTGTAGCTGCAACAGGGTTAGTGCGGCGCGGAATGCAAAGGGCGGTGATTCGCCCTGCCGGCGAAGCCCTTGCGTTCGTTACATGCGCGCGCATTGCTGCTTGACATATTTATCAAAATATTAGTTAAAACGGGATCATTACGCGGAATATGTCCAGATACTCAAACATTATCATCCAATTCGCAAACTGTGAAAAGTACGTCGACTCAAATTGCATCTTTTTCTACTGAAAGTTCAATTTGAAACGAAACTTCTGCCGAAACGAGTGAAACAGAACAAAACATCATTCCATCAGCAAAAAAAGAGATAACATAACGAAGACTATGTGTAATATGCTCAGAAATTCTCTCAAACGATGAATGATGAAGGTGATGATGAACGATGAAGCCATCATTACTGCGAAGACATTTGGAGACCAAACATCAACAGTACGTATACAAGCCTTTAGATCTTTTTATTCGAAAAAAGAAGGAATTAGGTTGTTCAAAAAAAAACTATGAAAAACACCATGGAAATATTCACCAACTGTGAATATTTCGTGGTCTTTCCTTGTGGCACATCAAATCGCAAAGACCGGCAAGTCATACAATATTGCTGAAGAATTAATTTAAGTAGCTGCTAAAGTTATGGTCAGTTCGTATTGCGAGACAAATCGTCGAAATTGCTGGATAAAATGCATTTTTCGAATAATACGAATTGCACGGCGCATTCACGACATGTTATGCGATTATTATGCAATTCAAGGTGATGAATAAACAGATATTAGTGGACTACCCAATTTACTTTGTTTGGTTAGTTATGTGTATAAAAATATTTCTGAAGATTTTTTATTTTGTAAGACCTTGAGTCTACGACAAAAGGAGAAGATATTTTCAACGCCATCAATGCTTTTTTGATGAACATGGCATAGATTGAACAAGGGTGTGTTGGTATATCGACTGATGGTGCCAACGCCAATACAAGAAGGATATGTGGACTAATTACCAAGATTTAAAATGTTGGTCCTGAGGCCAAAAGTAATCATTGTGTATTGCACAGAGAAGCACTGGCAAATAAAAAAATGCCTGAGGATTTGAAAATAGCACTATCAGGGGTTGTAAAAATAATAAATAACAAAAGCACGTCCCCTCAATTTGAGACTTTTTGCATTATTGTGCTGAGATATGGGTAGTGAACATGTTTCATTACTGCTACATTGTGAAATAAGTGTAAGAACACTGGTTGACAAAAAAAGGATATTAACTCTATTTATTTTTGAAGGACAGTGACTTCACCCTCAAGTTACGATTTGAAGATGAAACGAATAACATATTTAGCTGACATTTTCTCTTGTCTCAGCGAAATTAATGCTTCGATGCAAGGCTCCCCATGCAGCATATTCACTTCACAAGGTTCCCCATTCAAAATATTGAGATTTGGAAAACATGCTTGAGATCCAATATCGTTGAATATTTTTCTCTTCAGCATGAATCTGTGACAACGAACACCTTATCAGTGGATGCTCAAATAAAAGCTGAAATTATTCATCATCTTTTTCAGCGCTCCGACAAAATGTAAAGGTACTTTCCGAATTTCAATATTGCTGAAGGCTGGATTAAAAACCCATTCATATTCACAACCGAAAGCATAAATGCCAGCTTGAGCATTAAGCAACAGGAATCATTGCTAGAAATGCCCACAGATCAAATTCTTCGGGCTGATTTTAAGATTTCTTTAATTGATTTTTGGGCAGCAAAATAGGTAGAATATCCTGAACTCTCACGCAAAACGGTGAATTTTCTTTTGTCCTTCATGACAACTTACTTATGTTAGAGTGGGTTTTCATACCTAGTTGATACAAACGAAATACAGAAATCGACTTGATCTTGAATCAGAATTAAGATTGAAATTGATCAAAATTACTCCTAAAATAGATTCAAATTGCAACAAGAAACAAGCCCACCCGTCACATTAATTATTAAAGTATTATTACTTTTGGTGATTATATTATCTTTTATTTAAATAAAATACTTTACTTTCTTCTACCCTGGTCTAAAGATTTGTCCAATAAGAGCGGGAACTTTAAAATGAGGCACAATGATAACTTCAAGTGATAATCCGGTATTTTTTTTTTTATCTTGAAGAACAAATATTGGCATTATGTTTTGAAAATAATGTCGTTTAAATATCTCCCTCAGCTTTATCTGGTGGAATGCATTCTGGACGAACCCCACTTTGGGGAATAAATCTTTTTTAACGAATTCACTTTTGGCTTAATGGTTTTGTGAACAAACATAACTCCAGAATTTGGATCAATGAAAATCTTTAAGTGACTTAGTTAGAGTTCTCTTTATTCTCAGAGTGATTGGACCTTATTTTTTAGAAGACGATAATGGAAATCGTTTCACTGTTAATTGTGAACGCTATAGGAATATGCAAACAGAATAACTTTGGCATGAACTGATAAATATGGGTATAAACAATGTTTTTCTTTCAACAAAAGGGTGCTAGTTTTCCCAATCCATTTGCAAGAAAATTTCCTGGACGCGTTATTTTGCGAAATGATAATGTCAACTAGTCACCAAGCGTGAGATCATGCGATCTCACACCCTTGAATAATATTTTGTGTGGTTATGTTACATTTCCGGTATACAGAAATAAATCCTGAACAATCCTTGAACTTAAACGAAACTTATGTTTTGAACTCATTTTAATGTTTTGACCCTCTTGTTGTACTCTCTTTACTAATAATGTAAGTGGTTGTTTAATAAAATAGTGCGACTGATGGCATAGCGTCTGATTTCCCAACATCTTTGGTTTTTCTGATGTATTTTCCATATGAGTTCACTTGGTAATCCGTAGAAATTCTTTTCTTGAATCGAATTTTTCTAGTGCGTTCTGAAATGATATGAACTTCGTGTCAACGAGTGACAACAATTTCGGCCAACTGTGCGTTATCCAGTTTTGTCTCAGACTTAAACACAATGCTACGGAAACTTTTGCATAACTTCAATAGGTCTATAAAAACAGTGTTTTTCAGGTGGTTTAAAGCATTTTCAGAGGGCCGAGGCTCGGTTGAAGATGAACCTTGCAGCGAAGGGCTTTTAAACTACAAGAAGTTATAAAAATGCCCACATCATTTGGGATCTTGTACATTCTGATCATTAGCTGACGGTCAGAATGATCGGAGAAAAGTTGAATTGACACAACCGTTTATCAGATTTTCTCTGGGCCTTCCGAGAATCCCTTAAAATTGTTTACAATTAATTATAGATGAATTAAAATTTATAAAATTCAAAATAAAATCAGGTGGCTACGAAAGCGCCACGGTTGGCTGCCAGGTTTGTTACGTCATTATGTTAAAGTGTTTTCACGTAAGTACTGCCATCGGCTTTTACCTGTGTATATACTGTTGAAATTATTGATGTTTAGTGCAAAAAAAATATTGTTGTAATATTGACAAAAGGTTTATAAAGATCAATTCTAATAATATACCTGTGGATATTTTTATGATCACAAATTTTGTCAAAAATGACATTCGGTTCCATTCAGCTGAAGTTCGAGGTGCTAAAGCATTGAGTTTCGTTTGAGTTTTAAAAAAAAATAATGTAGTTGTAAATAAGACAAAAATACGGAAGTCACACGGAAGTTTGAGTCACGGAAGTCAATTTAACTGCAAAAAAGTATTTGGACGTTGAAAGGACATGTATGTCGAGGACATAAAGTTCTGAGTAAAGCTTATACAGTTACCTTAATTATTAATGAAAAACTAAGAAAGGTTCATGACAATTAATGCCACGATTGTGTAGCTTCAGCAGGTAATAAATACTCAAACATGAAACATTGATATAATGTTATAAATAATAATCTTTTGTATATATTTGATGACAGGTGGTTGTAAAAATTTGATGTTGTTTTAGGATTAATACGTCATGCTGCTTAGAACCATTGATTTCGACGTTTCTTGTGGCATATTTAAAAACATATTTTCGGGAGTTGTTTTTGTAGTATTCGTACAATATAGTACGAAACAGGCACTATAACTAATGAGATTTGATATTTTCAATACATTTATCAATACAATGATGATAATAACAAAAATAAGTTGATCAATTCTTCTATTGGAACCTTTGGTGCGAAACACTAAAGAAGAGATTTACGACTAAACACCAAATCACTTTTTTGAACTTCTCGACGTACGTTTCGCTAACCATGTTAGCATCATCAGGAGATGATTTAATCTTTAGGACATTATAAGGAGTGATTTGGTGTTTAGTGGTAAATCTCTTCAAGTTTAAGAATAAATTGATAAAAACTAAAACACTCGTATCAGCTGTCTGTTATATTGAGGGGAAATAAATGTCGTGACGTCACGCTCGGGTTTTTTGGGAACTGTCGGCGCGTCATCGGTTCTAGATTTAAAAATTTATTTTCAATTTTATATAACTTTTTAATTATAAGGAAAAAATAGTTTTGTTATAAAATTTATATATGATCTTTTCATTTATGATAATTTTTTTTTTCAAAACCCCAATTCTGAAACAAAACTTGACAGTGCACCTTTGCCTCGAAATTGTTGTTACTCATTTTCAGAATGCACTAGAAAAATCCGGTTCACGAAAATAATTGCTACGGACCACCAAGTGGCCCTAAAGCTATGGTTCCCTAAGAGAGAGGTGCCGTTATCTAGCGGCCGTAATGTAACGGTGGATAACGCCACTAAAACGTTGTTTATATAAATAAGATAGCGTTGGTTTCCTAGGAAGCGTTGGTTGTGACTGTGACACACGTGATCTGTACAAACGTGATCTGAACCAACGAAGATGACGAAATATTGATTGATTTTATAAGAAATAATAAAACTTGATATAATGTGAAGAGCAAAGATTGTAGAAAAGGCCACTTAAAACGAAAAAATTAAAATGCACCCTCTGTAACCCCATTTCTATATATCCATCTCCTCCAAATGATATTTTTTGTTTTCCGATGAGTAAATATTTTCCAAATATAGTAATAATGCTATGTCCAGATCGTCCATTCTCCACCGCAATATGCTCACTGTCCGTTGACCATCTTTTTTAACATTTCTTAAAGTTGACATCTCTTATCACCGTTCTCACTGCCATTTGCCGCTTTCTTAGGAAACCGTAACTTGAGGAGTTCAAACTTGAAGACGCACCAGATATTGGTCTGCCTCCCCTCCAAAGGGAAAGTCAGCTGTGCGACCAGATCGTCCGCTACGCCACCAGTCTCATTATTTTGTTGACACACCTCGTACATATTTCAAAATTTCGTGTCAAGCCATTTTACTGGTTCATAATAGTATCTATCGAAAAATATTCTAAAGTAGACTAAAATATGAGAGTTAAACAATGTACAGTAGCTTGTGATTGATTGCCATCAAGTATAAAACTTCTCGGAAGCTAACCTCATTATTTAAAAATCAGCGTAACTGGTTTTTCAAATGTCCTTCTGTTCGTTATTAGTCAGAAATATTAACAATAATTATCCCTAAAATTTCAAAACAATTTCATTGCAATTACAACGGAACATATTAATCTACCAATAGCTTGGAAAAATTGGAAAATACCTACTATCTAATATAATATAGGAAAAAGTAATATCAGAAAACTTGATTATGGTAAGTATCTATCTTAAGGTTATCGACTTAATTTCCATCCGCGTTGCCAAGCCACAATTATTTACTATTTACATCTGATGCTGTAATTGAAATTACTGTTTTTCATTTTTCAATGTTTATAAAGGATTTATAATATTTTATGTTGACAAATATACATATTGAAACTGAGCAGATGTGCATTAGTCATAATGATATACTTTGTATGAGTACCTAACTTATTTTTAAAATTGGCAACAGTGGTTGATAGCTTGTATACGAAATTGTACATGCTGACCAAAAAATATAAAAAATCGTCAACAACATCCTGGTTCTAATTCAGATTTCGCTCCAACCTTGCTTCACAATGTTCAGAGCGGGTATGTAATAGTTGCATTATTTATATCTCTAATAGTTTAATTTTTTTTATTAGTTAATTATTATTAGGTCTAACGAGTAGTGTCGTTTTTTTTGTAAATTATTTTTCTATTATTCTTTTATTCCTAATCAAGCATATAATTCCCCGTCTTATCATTACCTTTTACTATGTTGTGGGCAGATTGTCGGTCCCGAATATATATAACGAAGCTGGTTTTGGATTAAAAAATAAATTGAATGTGCATTTTTGACATCTGCGTTTTGGAATTTTTATCTGCCGAAAAATAAGTGTTAAACCGTAAATTGTAATCCGAGGGAACAAGATCGAGTTAAATAGGTAAATAAGTTAACATCTCTTAACACAATTCTCCAGTTTTATCCTGAATGTTTTTTGATCCATGCAATGACAATTCCGCATGGTTATGTTGTAGAATCACATATTTTCTATTGATTAGCGCCGGATGTCTGTTGATCAAAACTTGGTTTACAATAGAGATCTAAAGTTAGTAGTTTGGTCTGGTTCTATCATTTCGTAATTGATTATATTGAATATTCCATCTAACATGAAACTTTTATTATGTAAATCTATTTTTGGGGTGTGGGGTTGTTGTTGATCAATCGTTTTTTGTTTGCTTTTGGGACTAGCATAAAGAATCCATTTCTCATCTGAAGTGACTACATGGCCAAGAAATAATTCGGTATTATGTTATAACAAGACGACGATTAGCCTTGCTGTCTTCTGATAGACTGTGTAGAATCTATACACCCCCTCCCACTGTTCTTGTACTTTTTAAACTACCCGACGCGCGTTTCGCTAACTATATTAGTATCATCGGGAGATGATTCAATTTGACTAAATAAGAGAAGCAAGATAAAATATTAATGATCTAATGTAAGATTGATTCATCTCCTGATGATGCTAGCATGCTTAGAGAAACACCCATCGAGAAATTAAAAAAAGTGATTTGTTTTTATTGCTAAATCTCTTCGAGTTTAGTGTTTCACATAGAAGGTTCCAAAAGAAAAATTAATATTTTTGAACTATTGACCAAACTGAATTAAACTTATACGGTAGCCCTTCTGCAATCTGACAAGGATCGACATCACAAACTACATGTAAAAGGTCATTATCTGGAGTCTCTGGTTTTCCTGAATGAGACACCATAAGATCTAATACCAATAAATATCACAAATTATTATTGTAACTGTTATTGCATTATCCCCTTTGGAAACTCATTCAGCAAACAATTTCAATACAATTTTTATAGTTTTCCGGTTGACATCTCAACGATGAATATTTATAAAGTAATGTTATGTAAACCATCAGTGAAAAATTAAACTTTACTTATCAAAATAGTTGTGGCGTAGGATCTCATTCATTCAATATCAATAGAACATTTGGAACACAAAAACGACATTTCTTTCCAGTACATCTAATATGCTTTTCAATAATAATTGTAAAATCGAATTTAATTTTTTAAAGAAATTTTAAATGTTTAATCATCTTGGTTTAATGAAAGGAATGTTATCAGAGCAAAAAATAATTGCCGAATGCACAATCAAAATATTATCGGCTTATGTCAGTGGTCCCCAAACTTTTTACCCTTAGACCACATGCCAATTTTTTTGTTATGGGTAGACCCCCCTGACTTTCTAATATTGAATTTTTACAAATTCATCAGGTTCAAATGTGTTTTTGATAGCTGACTCAGTGCTACTAACTTTAATAGGTTTAACTATAGAATAAAAAACTTTCAAAAATCACGTTAAGTTTTATACATTTATTAATTAAAACGACACAAAATGCAATTCTAGAAAAATTATTGCATTTAAAAAATAATGCATTTAATGGGATGGATGAGCCTGATGCTTTAACAGCCAGTTTTCTATATTTGGCTTCAATTTACTTAGGTTTAACCTTAAATCTCCTCGGTCAGTGATTTCCAATCTGTTTTTTTTTGTAAGAAAATTGACAACCGCGCCGTTGGCAAACCTCTTTCCACGAGGTATGAAGATGGAAAAAGTATCAAAAACTTTCTCACGATAGTCCATAATACAAGATAAGTAATAGGTATGTCTCTCTGAAGCCAACATTGCTGATATATCTTTCTGAACTGTTTCTGAAGTTCTTTCGTTAGTGCTTATTCCGATCAATTCTGCTTGTACTGTGACATCCGTTTCTTCAATGTCAACGTATGAATTGATAATCCACTGTGGTATTTCCATAGTCAAAACTTCAAACCCAGTTTTTTTCATTCTGTGTGAAGGGCATTTAAATGTTGAAAGTAAGTTGAAACGACATCATCCTGGCAGGTTGTCTGTGACAAATTGGGAAACTAGAAAAATTCGCGCCGTCCATTGTTGTACTTCATTAGTTTAACTCTGACAAGAAAAGCTAAAATGTTGTACTTTGTTTTTATCAAATTTAGACTGTCACCTTGTAACTGCAAGTTAACCTCATTAAATTTACTAAACAAAACTGTTAAATAAACAATGTCTAGTTTCCATTTAATTGAATTTTGTTTTAAAATTAGATCTATAGCATCCAAAAACTCTAAAACTATCTCAAAAAGTGATAAAAATTTTGTCAAACATAAGCCTTTTGACGGCTAGCGCACTTTAGTGTGAAGGAGTAATCGATGAAAGTGCTCGTCATTTTCTTCATACAACTGCCCAAATAATCTAGAATTCAAGGCGTTGCTCCGAATGCTGCATTAACGACAAATTGAAGAGATTGATGGAATCTACCATTCAGATTTTTAGCAAATAAATGTTGTCGATGGATGACGCAGTGTATTGCAAACACCTCGGGTACATGTTATTTTAAATGGCTTATAAATCCACGATGGTGCCCAAATTTAGCAGGCGCTTCATCTGGCGCTGATATTATATTTGATAAAGGGATCGCTTTTTCCATGAAATAACATCTCAAAATATTAAATATTAATTCGCCTTTGGGGTCTGTTGTCAAAGTTCTCGTGTTCAAAAGTAGTTCTTCGTGGATGTCTTGGTCTATAACAAAACGAATATATGCCAATAATAATGCTTCATTACCAGGTAAAGTTGACTGGTCCAATTGTATAGAGAAATGGATCGTTTGTAGATAATTTCATAAGAAGCTTTCAATGTCATAACTCATTTCGTCAATACGTCTTTGATCTGTTTTATTGATCAAAGGAATTTTTTTGGTTACATCATATGCAGATTTTTGTAGAACAGTTTTTAAAATATTTTCAAAGGCTAGCCGCAAACTATCATCGCATCTTTGTGATGTCGAAGCGAGCATGCTATCCACCGTGGGTCTCTTCTAAAGTTTTTCTTTAAGTATTTGTATGTATTTCAAATCTTTACCTGTTTTATTAGGGTGACACCTTCTCAGATGATCCTCCAGCTCAGATGGTTTCATAGCGTCATTGCTTAAAACTTTGTTGCATAAAAGTCATATAGGCAATCTTTTGTCCGACAATGATGGAATGAAATCAAACTTCAAATAATCAACACTGTACTGTCTATATTTCTTTTTAGATTCGGCCATGTTTAGGATCAGTTATCTATGGACAAAGACAACAATGACAAAGCAATCAGCAATCAAAATTGATACCCTGTGTAAAACCTTATTTTAATCTTTAGATATCTTTTGTAAAAAAGGTAAGGTAAAGTGTTAGGGTTAGAGGCGCATCAGCATCTAGGCTATTTAGCGACTGGACCTACAGCTTAACGTGGGTTCCGAACCACGGTCATCAGCTTCCGACAAACCCAGGCCAGCACCCCCCTCGGGCTATAAACCCTTGGTTATGTGCCTACCCATAAGTCTATCAGGAAACCTACCGACTGGCGAGTGACCAACGTAGAACACTTCTCAGAAGGCATCCAGCCTTACCCAGCCTTTAACTGGCGTGACTGAGGGGTAATTCGTAGTCGGATTTTACTCTCTTGCCTAGAAACAATCACAAACATTTAGGAAAGATAAACGGACAGAAGAAAGAAAAATAACTAACCGAGCGCTGGAATCGAACCAGCTACCGCTCCAGCGCGGATTCGGCAAAGCAGCGGCACGCCGCACCAACGCGACCGGTATATCTTTTGTATGTATATAGAAAATAATCATGTACCATATAATCTTGTTTTTAAAAATAGAGAAGTATATAATACCGATTGCTAAAACTTTAACGGAAAAAGAAAACTCTTAAGGAATACGCGTGTAATTGTGATTGACTTGAATATTGAACCACTATTACTTCATGTCATTGAGATGTCTATACAATAAGAGGAACTACGAAAAGTACTACGAAAAAAGAAGATTTTATAAAAAAAATAATTTACATACTTTTCTCCGGTACTCCCAAACAAGATGACATTGATTCACTTTAACCTGTATGTACCTAACTACCTATTTATATTTTAATTTATTAAAATATTTGTTTAACACTTTTTTTTTCAAAATTCCGAAAACAAATGAACAGTGTTTGTCTCTAACATTTGTATATATAATAGACGAATTAAACAAGTCAATGCAAGTACAATTGGTACAAGTTTGCCCCGTCCTTGCAAAGCTCAGGTTGAACAGGTTGTTGTTGGTATCAAATGTGCAAATGTTTACAAGTTAGAAGTGTTGCGACCACAAAGCGAATAGCATACTTGCACAATTTTACGATGCACACTTACTTAATAGGTAATTGGGTGTAGTAACTAAAATAATTTTATACTGTGGAATCTATAATAATTCTCAAAATAGTTTGATATATTACAAAATAATAACTTAAACTTCAACAACAAAAGCATCGTTGTCAATTATCAGCAAAAGCAGCGTTACAATTTTATAAATAAGTAAAATAGGTTGGATAAAGGATAGTATAACTGTTGATATATTAAAAACTGGTGGCTGGACGTTACATAAAACACTAGCAAAATTATACTCAGAATAACTCAAAGAACAAAAAGTGGTAAGTCTTTGATCAGTGTGTCCTGCCAGTTATGACATATGGAAGTGAAACCTGGACACTCACATCGCAGTCAATTCAAAAACTTCGGGTAGCACAGAGGGGAATGGAAATATGTATGCTTGACATTGACAATGATGGCACACAAAGATGGCAAAGATTAATGACACAGATGGCAGACCTGTACGTGGATCAGGGAACAAACGAAAGTGAATGACATTGGAAGAATAAAGGAATTAAAATGGAGATGGACAGGCCATGTAGCGAGACGATAGGACGAAAGATGGACCAGGCCGATCCTGGACCGGATACCGCTTGATCGCAAACGTTCACGGAGAAATCCGAAAACACGACCCGAATTGACAGAGGAAAGCTCAGGATCGCGAGAGTTGGAGGCAGGCTGAAGAGGCCTTCATCCTGCAGTGGATTGACACGGGCTAATGATGATGATGATGAACACTTAATGATAATATTTTTATACTTTTGGGTTGTATTGGCTTCTACCTGATGGAAATTCATCATACATGTTTAATGAAAGAGTTTTCTTCTCTAGCGGAAATTAATTAACGGTTTAAACTATTAATTCATAAAAATCCATTATAAGTTACTTTAAACACATAATTTAATCTAGAAACAATTTTGGTTGTGACTACTAAATCATATTCGTATATCATATCAATATTTCATATAATGTTTTGGTATTTATATAGTGATTTGGGGTTTAGTGATAAATCACACCAAAGGTTCCAAGAAAAGAATTGATATATTATTTTTTATTTCATTAAAAGACTTTTCATTAATATTTATAACAAAATTTGAAATAGTTATATTCTATCTATAGTTATAGTCTATCACATAAAATAACATTGAAGCTTTAGGCCGTACTACGGCTAAACCGCCGTGATTTTTAACCTCATGATTTTGTGAGTTAAGAAAACTACTACAAGCGGCTGCACTTTTTTTTCCGCGACTGATCTTAAAACCGTGAAATGTTATAAAAGGCTCACGTGTAAAAACCGCTCCACAATTTGTAATCAATAGAACTTAGCGCGCACGCACTACGGGTTATTTCTTAGTATTACAGCACCAATACATACTGCTCTCTTGAAATCCATCTTCAAACTGTGAAAATCGCGGGCAGTTTCGCAGTTTTTAATCGCAGAGTGTGCCTCTCGAGCGGTTTCACGATTATAGCGGTTAACCACTCGCTGGAAAAAACCGTAATGCGGCCTAAACCTAAATCGAATTAATAAGGGTTGTTTCGTGATATTCACGGGAAGACTGCAATGAGACAACCGGTGAATATTCTATATTAAACTGAGGAAAATTTTTACTAAAAGAAAAACTAAGAAGATACTATTTTGAACACAAGTTTATGATTAATTTAGTCCATTTAAAGTATATTAGGCTCATTTACCCTATAATAATTACAGTGAGGAACTGAATTAAGTATTGCCATTAAAATGTGTTACTTTATTCTGCATTTTGTTCTTCTTTCCTATGGCTTCCAGTCCATCATGGGCATTTAACTTCCCTTATGGGTATCTAACGCTATTATTTTTACATGGAACGGTGACCACCCATTTCCATAACCTGTATAATCTAGTTTTAGAGGAGTGCCACCTTTTTCATCAATGCTTTCTTGCTCCTTCAGTTATCTTTGCCCACCTATTTCTGTATCTAACGCTCTCTTTCGATGTCATTATTTCCATCTCTTGCAAATCCTTCCTCATCTATATCTGGACTATTAAGGATTGTTAATAGTTCTACATTCGTACTAATTCTCCAACTTATTTCTCCTAACATATTTTCCATATTTCCCAGTTTTTCTTTTCTAGGTACTCAACAATAGTTCGTTTTTATTTGTTAGAGTTTGCGTTTCTGACGTGGAAAATACTATTGGTCTAATTGATGTTGATTATATCTTTATTTTTGTATTTCTCGATACTGATTTAGATTTCAAGATGTTTTGTAGAGCGAAAAACTTATGTTTCGAACCGTTAAGTTTTAACCTAGAATTTAAAACTTAACTTTTTCAAACCGCCTTCCATTTTTTACTAAGGTAGATCGATATTCACTAGTTGTTCCTTTCTTTATTTTATTGACCTCATGTATTTAGTGTTTCTTGAATTCACTCTTGTACCCAATCATGATGCTGCTGCCTCAATATGTGTAAATATCTGTTCCAATTCTTCCTTATTTCTACAAATCGTGTCAATATCATCTGCATACGCTAAGATTTGGTGCTGTCTAGCAAAAATAAGTCATTTTGTATTAATTCCTATTCTCCTTGTTATTGTTTCTAGTGTCAAATTGGAGAGAGTAGTCGACAATAGATTACCTTTCCTTGGTCCATCTGTAATGTAGAATTCTTCTGAGATTAGGCTTTAAACCCTTGCTTTGGCTTTGATATCTTTTAAACACACTTTTTTTAAGTTAATGAATCTCTGTGGAATTTTTAGATTTTTCATCTCTTTCTAATTACCGAGTCGTACGCTTGCTCAAAGTCTATGAATAGATGGTACAAGTATTATATTCATAAAAATTCTTTAGTATTTGTCTGAGTATAAAGATTTGATGGATCGTTGATGGTCGTCTTCTAAATCCTTCATTATCTTCTCCATTTTATTCTGCAACCGCAAAAAAATAGACCCAGGCACAGATGTTCTCTGTCTTTCTGTTTTCTGATGAAAAGTGACTAAAATAATAAAAAATTTTATATATATTTTTATATTTATTTTTTTTTGTTTTCAAAAATTACACGGCAAGCTCATCTGTTTGTACACAGCGAGGACCAAATGGATGCAATAAACTGTTAACAACCCCTGTCGTAACGAAACCCGGCAAAATTGCAAAACACGTAAACAAGAACGGGCCTAGTAAATAACAGGCAAAAAGATAAAATTAATTTTATATCTATTTAGTTCGCATTCTTTTTTTAAACAGCAGAGTTCTATAATTTCGATCGTATTTTTATTATTCCAAATATGCTAAAAATGTGGCGTTCTTGGCAAGATAATGATCATTGTGCCTCCTGTAGTGCTAATTTTAAAAGAAAGCATTTATCGTCCTATGCTAAGCAAATTGTTAAAAATGTGTGTTTCTTTATTGAATAAGGGACTTAATGTAAATGCAGCCACAGTGGAAACGTCTTCATTAACGAAAACGCCGTTGTCTATAGTTAACGATATTGTGACAAAGCGGAATTGAGAATTTTGACAGCTGTCAAGATTGTGATCGAAAGTATATTGGGTAAACAAAAAGATCCATATTAACGAGATATAAAGAACACATTGCCCGCATTAGATACGGGAGAAATGAAAAATCTTGTGTTGCCCAGCATGCAATCGAACATGACCACAATATAGACATTAGTAATTTAAGCTTGGTTAAAAGTGTAAATAATAATAGAGCTTTGGGTGCTTTGAAAGCATTCAAATAGAAAAATGCAAGAAAATAATGAACCGGGAAAAAGAACCTATTCCGTTCAGTCAACTTTTTCAATTATTAATGTAAAGGTCAGAAAACTTTATGGTTCATTTTTTCTTTCTTTTGTTATCTTTTTCCCCCGTTTTTTCTTTTTCTTGAATCCTTTTTTTTACGTTTACACGCTTCATTAGGTAGGTAGTATGCTTCGTAGGTAGTAGGTTAGCAATTAGGGTTCCCATGCATTAATTAAAAAGTGACCAAAATGGGGTGCAAGACACGAAAAAGTGATTTTGCAGTACGACAATGCCCCATTACACACAACGAAAGCGGTCAGAAACACCATTTCGGCACTTGGCCGGGAACTTTTGCCCCACCCACCGTACTCACCAGACTTGACCTCTTCTGATTACCACTTATTTTCATCAATGTCTCACACACTTTCCATGAAACACTTCAACAATTAAGGAGATGTCGAAAAATGGGTTGATGACTGGACCACCTCAAAAGGTGTACGGTTTTTCTGGGAGGGCATCCACAAATTGCCAGAGAGATGCGAAAAATGTGCAGGTAGCGATGGGGCATACTTTGAATAAACCATTTTTTACCTTTGTCTCAAATTAACCGTGTTTTTTTTTTAATACGAATTATTTGCTGCCATACCTGGTAAGGAGTGAATAACTAAGTACCCCAAAAAAGTCAATTACTTTTGTTACACCCTAATATTTGAAAATTTTGTTTGTAATGGCTGACGGGAGAAATGTATTCAATCACAATCCATTATCGAATAAGAACTTAAACGAATAAGAATTTTTAAACAAATTGTATTTATTTACTCAAGTAGAAAAAATAGTGCGCTATTCATGAAAAGAACTGTTAACTGAACGCTAGTACCAAAATTGATTTTAGAAATTTTATTTTGGTTATGCAGATCAAAAATTATATTACATTTTAAATGGCGTTACTTAGGTATATTTCATTCAGTGTGTTTATAAAGCAATTCCTTTTTAGTGGTTAATTATTTATTTGCCATTAGTGCCTATACAATTTTAATAAATGCTTTGTTTTTTTTTTCAGTTCAAGTTGTGGCTATTCTGACCACAATCAACCTACAACACAAACTTAGCTTGGGGGTTACACCTCTAATTTCATCATCGGATCCCACTATCGAAGGATCAATCAACAACATAACTCCGGAGAATGGAGGTAACTTCCAATTTTTTTATTGGCAAGGAAGTCAAGAATATCCCTGTAGGTAAAGGTGTAAGTAGCATACGACTCTAAGAACACTATTTATTTGTCCACAGATAACCTACCGCCAAACACTCGATACCCCATCGATGTAAGAAGGGATGATTTGCCTGGTTTTGATGTAATTGAAATCGACGGAACAACCGGACGGGTAGATCCTAAATATTTCAATCCTTTCTTAAATGGCAACAATCCGTTTAATTTTAATCCTCAGAGACCACAATCTCCTCCTTCGTCATCATCACCAGCTAACCTTCCTTCAGATGGCAATCTACCACAATCCTCAGGAAATCCTAATGAAGCTTTTCCCCAAAATCCGTTCTTTGTGGGACTTTCTACACCTGAGCCTCCATCAAATACTCCAATACAAGGTAAGTAATTTAATATTCATAACTGTTTCCAATTAGTAAATATTTTTTTGGGAGGAGGCAATTATTTATCGGAAAATTTTTATTAAGTATTTTCACAATATGTAATTAAGAAACAATGTTCACCAGTGGCGGCTCGTGAAGGAAGGCGTTGGGGCGCCATCCCTCCAGCATCTATTACAGTAGACAATTTTTCAGAGCAAAACACCGTATTGTATTTCCATTCAGTTTCTTTCCTTTAACTCATTTTCCTGGTTCACTTACTGTATAGGGTTTGAATAGCTCGAAAAGTAAAAAGGAGGAAGGCGAAAGCAAAAAAAAATCATCAGCAGCACTATTTTCTTCTACGCCCTCTCACTTTAAAAACCCACGAGCCTCCACTGATGTTCACATATCATCAAATATTATATACTCTATAACATATACGGAGCATTTCTTTAAGCTTCACATTAAGTTTCCTTGACTCGTTTAACAAATTTAGATGGCATCATTAGAAGCAATTTTTTCTTAGTAAGTAGAAGTTTTCAATAATAAAAACTTTCGAACTTCCATTTACTAAGAAACTTTTCAGAAGTACAAAAATAAAAACTCAACCGAATAATATTTTTTGAGAGAAAATATAGTTGTTTGCTTGACACTTTTTGAGAACTTCTGCTGATGTTTAGATTTACTTCTCAAAGTACAGTACAGAAGAGAATATTTAATATTGCTCCTTATTTTTTTGTATTCGTTACTATAGTTTTTTCTTCATAAATGTACGTACGACGGTTGTTCGAAAAGTTCTCGGCCTAACACAGATATGGAGCAATAGCAAATGTGACTAAATGACTATGATATTTGTCAAGTATGGTTCGTTCGATGGCATGATGCGAAGCTTGAGGCGCGTTTAAACAAGTTTTCTGTCTGTAAAGCAAACAAGCTTTCTGTCTCCGACAGATATATAAAAAGTTAGATTTCACTTCATTTGTTTTCAACAGTACCAAAATTGATTGATCAAAATTGATTGAATTAATGGTAAAGTACCATTAATTGAATTTAAAGGTGGACAAACATCCATTGAAGATGATGCACGCTCGGGAACCGCTATGATCAACAGAAATCATTATAAAAATTTACCGGAGTCCAGTATATTTTACACGATATTTTGGGCATGAAAAACGCATGGTTACCACATTTGTTAACAGTCAACCAAAGAGGCATTCAGATGAACACTTCTCAAGAATGTTTTAGACATGTTTAAAGACGACTCTGCTGAGTTTTTTCGATGTTTTATAAGAGTAGATGATATATGGATCACCATTATACACCAGTAACGAAACAGCAATCCAAACAGTAGGTGAAAGTGTGTCAAAGAAAGTTAAGACGATTCCATTCGCAAAATATAGTCATGACTCAGCGATGACTTGCGATTCTTAATAAACTACCTAGCAAAAGGAACAATCATCACTGTGAAATTATTAGGCTTTACTACTTGACCACTTGAAGGGTGCTATTCAGTCTAAACATCCACATTTCGCTAAAGAGAAAATTTTCTTTCGCCACTATAATACGTCTACAGTTATGCAGGGTGGTCCAAAGAGTTGTTAATGTTTGGTTGCGCTCTAGAAAATTTGGTAGGGGTAGACAGGCGGGGTCGGTCTTAAACGATAATTCGGCTCAGGGAAATTTAGCCACCATGCAGCGCTACACGAGAGAGGAGCGAGAGATCTAAAGAAGAATATTTGACAAGAAATCGAAGCCGTAACTGCAGACATTTGCCGTCGCATTGTGGAAAATTTTCAGGTTTCAGGAGTACCAGGACAGAAATAGAACACATTTAGACAATGTAATATTCAGAACATGAGTTTCCAAGAATTATTGAAAATTTTAATAATAAATTTGTTAAAATTAATCAACTTGTTTTTATTTCATTTCAAAATGTTAACAACTATTTGGACCATTCTGTATCTCTTCAAAGTACTTCCACATGTGCCGTTTTCGACGGCTTTAGCTTCCAACGATTATTTCCTCGAAACTAAGGAAATTGCCGACGGGATGAAGATTAACTTTAAATGATGAGGTTAAAGCTGAGCTTTCATGTTGTAGTGTTGGATAAATCGCATTATACTGAGTGTACTGAAAAATTACAATGTAGTTGGTCTAAATGTATTGAATTGTAAGATGACTACGTAAAAAAAAGTTTAAATCTCCAAAATCTACTTTGTCAGGCTGAGAACTCTTCAAACGACCTTCGTATATAAGTATTTATGACTGCCCTGTCTAATCAAATATAAATATATTTTATTACCTGTTAAAATGTTTTCAAAAAAATAATAGACTTCAATTCGCTTAGCACATGTTGCTTTTAACACCATAAATCGTTGCACCATAAATCGATGTGGTACACATCTGTGAGGTTAGTT
This sequence comes from Cosmopolites sordidus, assembly GCA_031761425.1. Taxonomy (NCBI): domain Eukaryota; kingdom Metazoa; phylum Arthropoda; class Insecta; order Coleoptera; family Curculionidae; genus Cosmopolites; species Cosmopolites sordidus. The sequence goes on along the minus strand of JARFXV010001463.1, from coordinate 400,433 downwards.
ATAAAGCATACCAATGGAATGCACTGGATATTGATCATTAATCTTCACCAAATGCTTGTATCAATCGCTTCATTTCGAACAGAAATTATATTTGCGAACAAATTGAGTATGTTAGCTTTTAATTAAAGAACAGGCTTTTTGTAAAAAATTAAACCAGAATGGCTTTAGTAAGGATGAATACCTACTGTTATTATTATTGTTGAATATGACGTTTAGAGTTAATGGATTTCAATTTTTCTATTGAAACCATTGGTGTGAGAACTTTAGATTTTTTAAGAGAAAATCGCTTGTTTAAATGTGCGTTTCGTTCATCATGTTAGCATGACGTTAGTTTTTTCATTTATATTATTGTTCAACATATATGGACAAAAAATAAAATTTAATTTCAATTATTATTGTATATATTTTCAGTTGGAAATAACCCATTCTTCAATCCTCGAACATCTGAATCACCGAATTTCGAAAACCCAGTAACTAATGCACCTCAGACGCCTCAGAGAGTTAATCCAAATATGTATGGCATATAGTAGCTCTAGTTTTGTGTGTTTTTTATTAAATATATGTCTTACAGTAATGCATTGGAAAATATTCAAAACATATGTGGACGACCTATAGCCACAAATTCATTGATAGTAAACGGTCAGTCAGTACCCAGAGGTGCATATCCATGGTTGGTTGCGATCTTCCGCCAGTTAGAAAACCTTAGTCTAAATTATATTTGTAGCGGATCTCTCATATCCAACAGACATGTTGTTACGGGTACGAAATACTTTAATTTTTTTTCCCGATTAATAATTTTTATTATTTATTTTAATATAGCTGCACATTGTGTCAAAATGGATTCACGAAGAATTAAACCAACAGAACTTTTGTGCGTTTTTGGAAAACTAAACATAAGAAAGTGGGTACCATCACAAGGTGAAAAAATGTTGGAACCAGACTCAGTAATTGTTCATCCTGGTATGTATGTAATTAAAAATATATTAGTACATTAATGATAATTCCAATTTGACTCTCAATTTTTTTTATTAAAGAAATATCTGTCATCTAATATACTTTTTTGGTTTTATTTTGACTGTATGAATATTATTTGTTTTATTTCAGAATATGAATCAGGATCGGCTAATGCAGATATTGCTGTATTAACTTTCCCTGATCCTATCGAATTCAATAAAGTTATAAGACCCGTTTGCTTATGGGTAGATTCTAATGACCTGAATCAGGTAGTCGGTAAAGAAGGAATAGTAGTTGGGTAAGTAGCCATACAAATTAATTAATGATTAAAATTAATTTAACCGTTAACATAAAATAGAAATACATTAAAATTATTTTTTAATTTTTACGTCGAATTGATGCAAAAGTTCATCCCATTTTGTTAAGAAAAATTTGAGAAAAGGTATATTTGCTAAAAAATACATTTAATCGATGTAGCATTTGTTGTTCTGTTCGATGATCTTTCTCCATCTCTCCGGTAGTTTTTGGCAAATAACTGTGCCAGATGATTTTTCAAGTCATTTAAAGAAGTAACATTTTTACCATTTAATAACCTATTTTGAAACGATCGAAATTAATGGCAGTTAGAGGGAGAGTACGGTGGATGGATCAGAACATCAAGTTGTAAAATTTTGAGTCAGATGAATAGTATTTCTCCGAATTAATGGTCTGGTTTTCGGGTAACAGCTCATAATAAACGAGCCTCTTCCAGTGCAACCAAATGCAAATGCATCTTCGACTGTAAATAATTTTTTGTTACAGAATCCATTTTTCCTTATCTGTAATCACCCGCTTTAAAAATGACTCGATTTCATTGCGTCCCAATAAAGAACCCCTAGCAGACATTCGGTCTATTAAATTTTGCTTAGGAAATTCCATGAAATATTATTCATTAATTTATTTTAATAATAGTTATGATACTAACATAATAAAACAACAAGTTTACCAAATATCAAAAGTCATTTCTGAAGATATCTTATTCTAATTTTTATTTACTTCTCAAAAGTCGTATACATTTAATGATGAATACGTTCGAAGATGAATCTCAACGTAGTTCCAAAAAATATCATATTGTTAGAGATCATATTCTAATAGAGTAGTCTTTTAGTACAATTTCAACATATTGACAAAAAAAAAGGTAGGTAGTCATGCCTAAAAAACCTGGTAAACTGCTTGGCAAAAATGCCTGGTAAACTGCCGGCAGAAGTGAAAACTTGAAACTTTGGAATAACAGTGTTTTTTTTGAATTTTTAAATTAATTTTGGTATGAATAATTAAAATTTTATTATATAATTAAATTGCAATATCAATATTGGAAATATTCGAAAATAATTGCTTTGTTTTTGTTATTCATTTTTCTACATAAAAATATTAGCATATTAAGTACTAACTCTTGTACTGCACAGAGATTCTACAATTAAGTAATTAATATAATGATTATCTAAAACACAATTTAAACAATGCACAGTATACACAAATTAAACTTTTCACGTGGTCAATTTAACTTCACATACAGCATGTCAGTGACGCGAACTCACAAGATTTTACCCATCCAAAAAGAGTCCAACACGCACATGATACAGTCGAGTATATATAATATATTAGTATATATATATATATATATATATATATATATATATATATATATATATATATATATATGTATATATGCGTATACCTTTATACCGGCCGCTAGTCTAGCGCAACACGTCACTAGCATGTCGGTGACGCGAATCCATAAGTTTTTGCCCCTACCAAAAATCGCTCAACGCGGCTAAAGAAGTTTTCACTTCAAAAATAGCAATATTCATTGACTAAAGAATAACTAGTAAATGTACGTTGAACGTGGTTACTAGTCTTTGAAGAAATAAGAAAAAACAACCAGCGACGTAGGATTATTCTTCATCATAACAACGCGAGCTCGCAAACACTTACACATCGTTACACATCGGACCGAACAACTCAATATTTGAGTAGTCAACACATCGAACTGATGGATCGTCCGCCGTACAGTCCTAATTTGTCACCAATGATTTATTTTTGTTCCCGTTCCTGAAGAATAAACAACGTGGTCAACGATTTTCGATGCCAGAAGAACCGGTTGATGCCTTCAAAATGCATGTTTTGGAAATACATGTCTAACACCCAGATTTAATTCATTTTAACAATTGTACTATATAAAAAAATATATATATATATATATATATATATATATATATATATATATATATATATATATATATATATATTTAATTTCATAAATGAAACGTATTGGTTTTTAAATTTTAACTTTTGTTAAAATTGTAATCCCCTTCGGTGCGTTTGTTTTTTGTATGTTTTCTTTTAATATTCTGTTATGACATATTTAGAGAATGCTAAGATTAATTGTATTTATATTGCAGCTGGGGAAGAGATGAAAATGGCGACATTAGTACTGCTGAACCAAGACAAATAAGCCTCCCAATTGTGAGCCAACTTAGTTGCCTAAGAAGTGATAAAAACTCGGGTGGTGCTTTCCTTCACATCACTTCTGACAATACATTTTGTGCAGGTAAATAACAAAAACTTTGACGGCTCCTGATATATCAGATTGTCCGGAAAGTTCGTTCGGATTTTTTTAAGTGAAAGAGTAACGCAAATAGTTTATATAAATATGTATTTAGTCTGTTTTGTAATTACCATTATTATTTACATTTTGGCAATGTAGCGGTAGGTCCACAATGCCTTTTTGCTAAAAATTAGCATCTTTATTGACAATTAATTTTGTCAACAAGTTTTTTTTTTGCCACATATTCTTTCATTATAAAGGATTTCCCATTTAATCAATTTTGAAGGGAGTGGAATTGATGATAGTCCGAGAGTGTAAGTCCGGTGAGTTAGGTGGATGGTGCAAACCTTCTCAATTGAAACTCAATGTTGTTGGCTGCGTCTTGATTGAAACGTGTAGCCGTTTGCTAATTTTGTCCAGATTTTCTTCAGGAAGAGATTCGATCCAACAGGTTTCGCTCATTAACACATCCTATTGGCAGACATATCAATTTTTTTTCAGATGACGAAAAACGGTCGATTTATCAGTATTATCGCACTGACTGATTGAGACTTTTATTTCCTCGACATCACTGCTTCAAGGACGGCCAGCGTGATGCCGGTCTTCTAAATTGGACCACGTTCTTGCGCTTTTTGTTATCGACCGACATTTTCCATTTTAAACCAACTTGACTAACTGATTTGAATCAACTTGACTAACTTAAGGTAAATCAAAGCGAATCTGAACGCAAACATAGTTAATATCGATGGAATTAATAATATGTAGAGGAAGTATGTACAAAATGAAATAGGGTTTTGTTTTTGTATCATAAAAGTTTTGTTTTTAATGATATATATCTGGTTTTTCCCATTAACCATGTTTGTCATCTGCTATAATCATCAGTCTTGAAAAGAAATTTTAACACAAATACCAAATATAAACGTTTCAATTTTTTTGACGAAAAACCATTTTTTCCATACTGAATGGACAAAATGGCATACATGTTATGGACATGATGGTATACATATTTATGGACATAATGAAACACGTAATGAGCGCACAGTTCATATACAAATTTCTTTGTTTTCTTTGAGTGTGCCCAGCCCATAATGAGTGTGTTCAGCGAAAACATAGTATGAATCGCAGCCAGCCATTGCAGTATATGCACGAGCATTCTTTTGGGCTATTAATTGCGTAAACTTCATAGTCTGTGTAATCTTCATCCTCAAAAAGAGCTTTAGTTACTTTGTGTTTTCTTTCAGTGGGATTCTTAATTTACTGACCTTTACTGACCTTAATTTCTTCCATACACGAGTTGAAGTCAATAGCAAGAATTCCGATTTTTAGATTTTCTTTCTCCTTGACTGCTTACAAAACTTTTCTTTTGGAAGTGGCATGCTAACAGAGCAGGCAAAGAATCTCGAAAAGTGCTAGGTATTTCGTGACTGGAACTGGTTGCTGTTAAAGTTTAAGCAGACATTTGAGTTTCCATGGAGGCAGGCAATGGGTTGATCTGGAGCAGTGCTTTGAGTAGGCTAGATGATCTGATTATGAGTTTCCGGATTAGCTTCTATAGTCAATGGTATATTCGTTGTTTCTGCTGATTCATATAAGTGATCTGGAAATATATCAATATTAACAGGCTAAAGGTCTATGCTTCTTAACTCATTGAATGCATTCTGTACAGTTGCAGTTTTTCCATAGGCTTGATCGAATTGATTTCCAATCTGAAAGTGTGTCACCACACGACCTGGATGAGCTTTCAGCCACTTCGATATTTTTTGGTTAAAATATATTTTCAACGATTCATGGAAACACACATCGAGTGGCTGCATTCGGTAAGTGCAGTGTAGCAGAAGACACAAAATAACTATGCCATTATCTTTGGCATATGGCAAACATTCAAGACTTTTATGACTTGCGTGACCATCAACGATAAGCAGCACCTTTTCTTCTACACTTGTCTTGGCATGTGAATGAAAATGATGTAGCCATGTAGGTAAGGCCTCCCACCTGCTTGCTACAAGTCGTTATGAAGATTTTCTGGGGCCTTTGAGCTTTGGAAAGTACAGATTCATCTATGTTATAGATCCTATTAGGTGGAAAGTTATGAACACTTATGAACAATTCGTCTTTAAGCTTTAAAAAACTTTTGTGATTTATTAAACGCTTGGGCCTGGCTGCAGAAGTAGGTTCCGGCTTTCGCACAGAGATATTATTATTTCCCTTAAGGAATCATGTTAACCATTCTTGCCCAGCTCTTCCTTTTTCAACGTTAAAGTTATGTGCCAAGTCATTTTATTCAGCCAACAAAAATGCAAGTTCTTGTACTTCTATGCGGATCAATCCAAATAGGCGAGTTTCTAATAATGTTAAATGGTTTACTAACTGTCTAACAAACCTTTAGTATTAGGTGTTAATGTTTTATTCAAACCCAATGCGTAACGTCTCAAAGTAGCTTGTAGGATACTGAAAGTTTTTGAAGCTAAAAGTCATCCCATTTTATTTTCTTTCACAACTTTAACGGCTTCTTCCATTAATTTTTGGCTCCATAATTGCCGATCGGTCTTTCTTTTGCAGTCCTGAGGCATTTCTTAATAAAAATCAGAAATTAAATATAACGTGTGTTATATGTTATATGTCAATTTGTCTATAAGTACTCTGTGTCATTTTGCCCACACAGTATCGTAAATATATTTTATGTTCTGTTTTCGTCTAAAACACTCTTATTTTTTTAACGACATGTCATTTGATAACTTATAAAGTACCCATTTTTGTTCAAAGAAGTAATATAATTGTCAAAAACTTACTGAAATCATAAAAAGAAGTTCAGTAAAAACAAAACTTTTGTAAACTGCAAACAAGTTCTTACCTGTAACACATCGACGAGCGGATGGCGGAGCGGGTTCGGCAGATCTGTAGGTATCGCTTTAGACACTATTTGGGTAAGAAAGCAATACGCTAGAGCCCGCAGTTTAAAAAAAAAAAAGACTAGTGCCTCATTTTTTCCATATGTCATTTTGTACATACTTCTCCTAAATAAACATAACTAATCCAACACAGATGTTTGTTTATTAGCCGTAGAGTAACTAATGGAAAATCCCTTCGAACTTTTCGGCTAACCCAATAAAATATCGTAATACTGGATTCAGTATATTTTTCTGATTATTATTATCATGATTTCAAATATCTATCTTTCCCAATAAGGCTTAACCTTTTCGGTTCTGACTTATATAATTTCATATTGACCCCGAATCGAGGCTGCGATTGAGGGATGCGGGAATGTCTAGTCTAGAGACCCAGAAGGTACCGGAGGTTTGTTCCGTAGGACGGAGGGTCGGATGACCGGATTCTGCTTAAATACACTTTTTACTTGTTTACTGTTATGTTTCTTTAAAACATTATTAGCAATATTATTAAATTTTATATTTATTTCAGGTCACAGAAATGGATCGGGACCTTGTAACGGAGATAGCGGTTCCGGTTTTCTACTCAGGCGGAATGGCATATTTTACCTAAGGGGAATTGTGTCCACTGCGTTGTCTGATGCCACACACCGCTCGTGTAACTTACAAGAATACGTCGTTTTTACCGATGCTAGCAAATATTTGGACTGGGTTTTATCTGTTATGAGATAGGAAATAAATTTATATTTTTATTTATTTATTGTTTGTTTTATTCATGCAACTAATATGAGAGAGCTCTCAGTTTTGACAAATAGAAGGCCTTTTTGGGTCACTTCTCAAAAAACATTCTTATTTAAAGGGGTTCGTTAAGTAAGCTATGAAAATTGATCATTTTCCGGTACATCTTATTCTATATTGTTTGAACTATTTTAATAATTTTTTAACGGTTTTTGTTACTTCATGTAGTTTAGTTTGAAAGAAGGATATAGTTATTGCTGCATTATATGTGTTTTCCGCATAGCATAAAGATGTTCTAAACTATTATTGTTTTTCGATAAATTAAAATACCTTAATTCCCACAATACATGAAATAACCTTTAAAAAAGCATTAAAATCAGTTCAACGACTGTAAGAAATAGGTACCTAAAGAAGTAAAAGTATCATTTTACAGAAGAGGGGTAGTAAATTTAGCCGAAGTATATGATCTTATTTAAACAACATAACCTAATTTGGAATTGTATAAGTCAACCTATTTATTTGTCTGCAGTTGTATATCCTTCCCACGAAAATCAAACTTATTTGCTTTTGTTATATTGTTATGTTTCTAAGCTGCTGTTGTCGTTTATACTAGCAATGCCACTACAGGACCAGTTTTCAAAAAAAGAAAACAATATTATTGAAGGAAGAAAAAGGAATGTTTTAGCTGATTCATTTCAAAGTTATGATGAAAAAAATGAGCCAATACCATCTACGTCAGGTGAGCAAATTTCGAAAACTTCTTCGTCATCGAAAAAGCTAAAACAAAATGTTGAACAATAGGATAATTATTCAGGTGCAGATAATTATATTTTAGATTTATTTTTTTCTAATTTTTGAGCAGCAGTGAAAGAAAAATTTGACTGTAGAAAGTGTGGAAGTAAACTGCAGCTATCCATTGATCAGAAAAACATGAAAGTGTCGATAGAATGTTTTTCTTGTTGCCAGTCAGTTGAATACACGAACTATAAAACAGTTGATGTTGGAAGGACATACATCAATATAAGATGGTTGTATGGCTTCAGAGTGATTGGATGTGACTCTAGGTTTGAAACCTACAATAAAAAATAGCACCTGCGATTGAAAAAGTAACAAATCCAAAGGGGAAAGCATTATTAGAAGCAGTAGAGGCTAATGAGGGTTGCCCAGACTTGGCACTCGGGCTTGATGGTACTTGGCACACACGACGCTTTTCTTCCTTGAATGGTGTCGTTAGTATTGATACGGGTAAAATATTATATGTACATGTTATGTCAAAATATTGGAGAGGCAAAGATAAGAATTGATCTGTCCATTTGGATGTATCAACTTTACATCTAATTATCAAGTTTCAAGTGGAGGAATGGAAGTAGAAGGGACAAACCTATTTTTAAGAATTATTTGGCAAAAAGTGTTATATATGCATACTATCTTGGAGATGGACCACCAAAGGGTTCGCTGAAGTTGTGGAAACCCAGCCCTATGGCGATTTTACTATCTACTAAATCTACTAAATCGACTGAAGAAGCAGAGATCCAAAATGGGACCTGAAAAACGGAAGAATGGAAAATCAATTGGCGGAAAGTTGCTAACTGGCCTAAAACGAAAGGTTGGCGAACACTGTAATTTTTTCAATACAAAATTATTATGGTTTAGCCATAGGGCGAAACACAGCAGATGTTGAAGAAATGAAAAAGCCGTGTTGCCAACTTTTTTCCACATAGCCACATTGATGTCACATCCACCCTTTTCTCTGGATGTAACCCCCTTCGACCTATTTCTTCCAAACATGAACAAATGGCTGAATGGAAATAAATTCAAATAAAATAAAGAGATCATATCTAAAATAGAGGTTTATTTTACAGAGTTCAATAAGTTATGCTCTTCGGAAGGCATAAAAAGGTTCGAAAATCGTTAAACAAAGTGTAGTTGTAATGAAAAAAGGAAGCAAGTCCGGTTAAAAGAAATCTATGTTGAAAAATATATCGATTATTTTCGATCAAAGAATAAATATTTCATTTAAAAAGTACATGTCTTTTACTCTACCTTTGGAATTCGATGACTCGGTGGTATAAATACATTTTTACTTGTTGCGATTACTACTTGGATGAGTGATTGTCCGAGTATACTAGGGTGGGTGCAACATCTAGTAATAAGGAACCACTGCATCATCTTTGCTCGAAAAATACACAGATGGTGTAAACTGAATTAGTAATCGGTCATATCAATTAGTAAAAAAGCAATATAATCATGAGGATCATTTATATTTGCGATCTACAATAATCCAATAATCCAATAAAATCAATTTTCAAAGATTTGGCTGATCCTCAATTGTTAAAAAATGTACACGTGGGCAAATTCAGAATGTCTGGATTATTCTACTAAAGAAAATGTTTGTAATTCTTCTTCTTCTAACTTTAAAATAAAGAATACAGTAATACCCTGACTTACGCTACCCAATCTTACGCGAATTCGGAGTTACGCGATTTTTGAATCAGGTTGAAGAACATCCGTGCCCCCTACCGCTACGCCAACTCTTGTGTTCGTTCATGCATGGACATGTTTTGCGTGAACTCGACGCACGTTTATAAATTGTTTTGTTTATTGTATCATTTAAAAACAACTGTGTCATCTAAACGAAGTAAAACTGATTCTTCTGCATCAAATAAGAAAAGATAAACATTATCTTTGGAATATAAACTAAACATTATCAATGATTTCGATACAAAACGAAAAGTTTTTGAATTGGTAGAAGCTAGATCTACCAGAATCGACAGTTAAATTACACGACAACAATTAAACTCGAAGAGATTTACTACTAAAAACCAAATTACTTTTAGAAACTTCTCAACATACGTTTCGTTAACCATGTTAGCATCATCAGGAGATGATTTAATCTAGATTAAATAGATTCTAAATTATCTTTAATTTCTAAATTAAATAGATTCTAGATTATCTTTAATTTTAGATTAAATCATCTCCTAATGATGCTAACATAGTTAGCGAAACGTACGTCGAGAAGTTTCAAAAAGTGATTTGGTGTTTAGTGGTGAATCTCTACGATTTTAGTGTTTCACTTAGAAGGTTTCAATATTAGAATTGAGTCAGAACAATTTTAAAAAATAAAGTAAACATTCACGAAGCTATGAAAAATGCTGAATCTTTGAATTCAAGCTTCATTCATAAACATCATGTTATTGCTGAGATGGTAACAATGCTAAAATTATGGTGGGATAATTAAGTAAGATTGAAAAACTGTCATGTGGCACGGTGTACTCTCAAGCTCAGTTGATTTTTCAGAGATTAAAAGAAGAAGCGGTTTTGATTAAAGAAGAAACCGATTCAAAACTCGCTGTAACTGCTATAGCATCGCGAAAAGTGGAAAGGAGGAAGTACTGATAAAGAGACTGCGTCTCTCTATTCAGAGAAACTCAAGGCTATGATAGAAGAAGGTAGCTAGAGCAGCCAAACCATATTCAAATGTGTGGATGAGAGTAGATGAGGGTTTTAAGACCTCCGAAGATCGATTGACAGTGACGGTTGGTGCGAATGCAGCTGGGGACTGTAAGTTAAAACTTCTCTTAGTTTATCGGTCGAAAAATCTAAGAAATTTTAAAAATAATTCTAAAGCTGGTTTGCTCGTGATTTTGAAGTCAAATCCTTAAGCTTGGATGACAGTCTTTTGGGGATTGGTTTGGTCATCATTTCATACCCGAAGTCGAACGTTATTGCCAATCAAAACAAATCCAATTTAAGGTAAGGTGATGCTATTAATCGACAATGCACCAGGCAATTCTCCTAGTACTCTCACTAATTTCGACCCACGTGCTTCAACTGATAGACCAGGGTGTCATCAAAACATTTAAAGCTTATTACACGAGACGATCATTTGCACATCTCCATGAAGCTATAAAGCAAAACAATGAGCTCTTTGTTATAGACCTTTGGAAACAATTTAATGTTATAGATGCGAACATCTTTGGAAAATCTTGGGATGAAATTTCAGAAAAAAAATTTAATGACGTCTGGAAAAAAATGTTTCCATTTTTTATGAAGCCCTCTATATTAAAATAACTTCAGTTTATGTTTTTGCATTTAAATAATATTATAATTTGTTTAATTATCTAAGATTTGAATACATAATTTTCTTCTAAATTAATGTTTTCTTGGTCTCAGTTAAACAAAATTGGTATACATTTATATACGAAATTGTAACTCAGATTACGCGAATTCGACTTACATGGTTGTCATTCGGTCCTACCTATCGTGTAAGTTCGAGGTATTACTGTATATAAAGCCGGAAGTTTTTTTAACGACGGTCAAATCATACAGTGCATGGCGCTTTCAGAATTGCCTCAGGATGCAATTATGTTGAAGCAATGAAATGAATTCATAGAAGAAGAATGAAGCTGGCTGAACACAAAGCAAAAATATATTTAAAGAAAGTCAAAAAAGTAAAGTTTTAGAGAGTTAGAGTTAGAGGCGCATCAGCAACTGAGAAGGCAATTTAGCGACTGGGCCTACAGCTTGACGTGGGTTTTAAACCTCGGTCATCAGCTACCGAAAACCCCGGTGAGCTCCCCGCTCGGGCTATCACCCCTTCGTTTTGTACTTAACCATAAGTATTTCGAGAAGCCTACCGACTTGCGAATGATCAATGTAGAACACCTCTCAGAAGGCATTCGGTTTTTCGCAGCCACCAACTGGCGTAACCGAGGGGTGATTCCTTGTCAGATTTTACACTCTTACCTAGAAACATTCACAAGCATTTAGAAATAGTCCATACCTAGTACAGAAATCCAACCCGCTCCACTCTAACTGCAGTATCGTCAGCCTGACGCCTTAGATACCGCGGCTAACGTACCTCCAGAAGTCAAAAAACAAAAATCAAAGCCAGGAGAAAATTGAAAAAGAAAATGTACCATATGAGAGTGACGCTTTTTACACGCCTGATTTTTTCAAATATGGTTCAAGAAATTCCCCAATATATGGGGGATTTATTTTAAATTTTTTACTTAACGACCCCTTTAATAGTTGGTGCTTGAAGCGTTATTTCATGATAATGTTCTATTAACTATTGTTTCTAAATGTCTCTAAAATTTTCATTTGCTTTTTATTTTACCTTTTTATTTGCTCATATGTATGAATTGGATGGAACCGACAAGGAAGTTCAAGAACAAATCTGTGTATTAGTGATAATGGGGAAAATGAGAAAATAGATAATAATAAATAAGAAATAAAAATATAATATCTTAAAAACTAGAAAATCAGCAGGGATTGATGTCAAATTAGAATCATTTAAAAGAATTGGAGAAAAGGGTATAGAATTATTGGAAGGATGCCTAATAGAACGTGAAGAAACAAGTAAATTCCAAATAAAGGGAAGATGTAATAATAATACCGTTATATAAAATGGATGACAGAACGAATTGTGAAAACTACAAATGAATATTTGAATGAAACGCTAAGAAATTAATAAAGCTGACACTAGGAGATATACAAAATCGATTTAGAAAAAAAGCACATGAATGAATGTATTTTTGCACTACAGTAAATCTGTGAAAAAATTATTAAAAAGACTTATCAAAAGCATTTAATTGTGAAAAGAGATATATTTTCAAAAATTAATGTTGGGCAAGTGTCACACTACCATTTTAATTATTTATAACTTTTAAAAGAAACAAGACAGATTTTTTTTCTATAATATAATTTTTTTGTCTCCAAATTTTGTGATAATTTATTTCTGAAAATTTTGTCAATCAAATGTAAGCCATTAGCAGTAATGCAGCTTGGTGTCCTTTTTATCATCCGAAGTCGTCACATCAGGGGATTTACACAATAAATATTCATTTCGAGAAAATAATGACTAGGGAAAATGTTCTTCAAAATGTTGATCATCTTACCGAAACCACATTTCCCAGTCCTTTTCAAATTGAGGCACCGAACAGTTTTGAATCATGTGTCACCGCTTACCGTTAACTATAACTGCATTTTGACTATTGTCTTCAACAAACTATAGTCCAATGATCCAATGTCCAATGATTGAATCAGTTTTCAAAATTCAGCTTAAACTACGTGGAGAAATTCCAAATTGTGCACCACGTTGTCAAATCGACGTTTTTGGAGTCTCCTTCATACTTTACTCCATATGTGCAACATTTTCAGCGCTTCACGTTGTTCTTCGACCTCTGATGGGAGATTTATCCTTAACTGTGGATTTGGATTATGACGTTCTCACCTAAATGTACGCTAAATTTTAGTTCGTTCTTTTAACGCGTGATCCATAAAAAACTTGCACGTCTGCACTGCACAATAACTAAACCCAAACGGTCTCAAATCTCTCCAAATAGAACAAAATGGTAGCGTGACCCCACCAAGTACTAGAAACAAGAATTATAAGTACATGATTGAGGCAATAAATATCTTGTGTAATAAAACAATGAATATTATCCGGCTTCTGAATTTTAGAATATCCGAAATAATTACGGGAAAAGGTAGAAGGGTCATGTTGTGTCTAAGACGGTAGGAGGTAGAACCAGAGCATTAAATGATTTGTTATATGGAGTCGAATTGTGAAATTTGTCGGACAGGCAAAAACAAATATGGTAAGGAGGTGAAGTTTCTTAGAAAAATATTATGAGTTACATTAAACATCGGATAAACTATGAAATGTGGATATTTGAAAGATGGATATAGGAAAATGGATATTTGAAAAGTGGATATAGGAAACAAATGATAATGTAGGGGAAGGTGAAAAAAAAAGAGTGATGAACAATTATTAAAAATAATACTATAAAGAAAGTGTGGTGAAGAAGTGCGATAAAGTTGATAGAAGATAGAAAAAAAAGGGCTTCATCAGGATGAAGGAAAATTCAGTTGATACCTTCCAGCCAAATTAGTAACACTAGAATGTAGACGAGAGTAATTATGAAATGAAATTGACAAATTAGGGGCACCGAATCCAAATTATTTGAAAAAATTCTCTAGTGACTACGTAAGAAAACTCGTTATTAGCATATGTGATTTTGAAAACAAATAATACAAAGAATAATGGATAAAAATGTATAATAACTATCTATAGTAACTTTCGACGTACAAGATCATGAGTGGGGTGAGACTTATCACTTAACAAACAATATTTAACAATTTTAATTCGCAGTTAAATCGGGGCTACTTAAACATATTTACATCGGAAAGACTCGTAACATTTCGAATTATCCGCTACTAACTTTAAAATCTAATATTAATTTGTGATATTTATCATATTTAGATCTTTCAAAGATTCTCTTTTGTTAAAAGTGCAATTGAAGTAAAATATAAAAAGGTTGTCCAAGTTCCAATATTCTTCAAACAAAAGATTCGATTGTTAGAAATAAAAAGAGCTTTTGTAATAAAAATTGAAAAATTCCTACGTTGATATTTTTTTAATATAATTCTTATTCTGTCTTAAACTCTATTTACAATTTGAAGTTTAACATTAATGAACATTAATTAATTTACGAACATTAATGCTTCGCAAAACATTCAATTTTCTTTTCAATGCTCACAAATATGTCTAATTTTATTAATTCGCAAATTGGCTGCTGAAATCGGGTATCTAGAATTTTAAAAAATAATGAGAAAACCACAGCTCAAAAAGACGCATTCAGAGCAGAGGTTAAATTTTGCCGAACATCGCATTCAAGCAATGAAATGGTGGCCACATTTTATAATTCACGTAATTTTTAGTAAAAAAAAAAAGAATCTAGATGGAGTGGATAGTTTTAATACTACTGCTACGATTTAAGAAAAGAAGAGAAAATGAAGCTATCGCCGATCTCATCGCGGCGAAGGAGTTATAGAATAACAGAAAATTAAAAGGGATTTTTTACATTTAATTAGAAAGAATAACACGAAATTAATTTTACTTTTATTTGCACTACTTTTAATTTCGTTATTTATTTTAATAGAAATTCATTTCAAAAAATTCCTTGGAGTTTATATTTTTTCACTGGTTTATATTTATCCTACTGGAAAAATGTAAGCATATACTGTGGATTGCAAAAATATTCGTATAATTATAATTGTACTAATAAATGTAGGCATATACTGTGGATCGCAAAAATAAAGTATATTGATATCAGTGTGCTTATGAAAATAAAAAAAAAATTAATAAAAAATTATGCATTAGGGAAATTAATAAACATTGCCAGTGCAACCATAATTTAAATATTAAATAATTTTAAATCCATATTAATAGTAAATGCGACAATAGTGCCACAGAAATGTTCGGACTTTAATTAGTATCAACAAAAAAATTAACCGTATAAAAAACTTAGCTTATAATTAGCTTATAACAAGCTTTAATTTTAATCAAATTTGCTTAGCGTTTTGGCATGGATACTACCATTTTTTTTTAAATAATTTACATCGATTTTATTCCATTTTTATATTAATAACGTATTCTTTAAAGTTTCTTTATTAGTAATTTCATGTATTATATTAGTTTCCAAATAATGCCAAACGTTTTCAATAGGATTAATGTCAGGTAACTGAGGCGGCGTCTAAGTCACCTTTGGACAGGTATAATATATTTATTTAAAATATTTAAATAAATGTTTTTGTCCATTAAACCGTCAATTAACCAACAACCAAGGTACCAAATCCCTCAGAGGATATACATTCCCAATCCATTACCGATCCCCCACCGTGTTTAACAGTTGGACAAAGATTTTTTGTGTTGAACTCTTCATTAACCCTTCGCCACACCATTTGATGCGCATCTGAGCCAAAAATGTTAAATTTTGACTCATCACAAAAAATAACGTCGTTCCAATAATTTTCAGGTTTCAAAACGTATTCCTTAGCAAAATCCAGTCGAGTTTTAATAATTTTTCTTATATCAAGGAAAAAGCCTTGGTTAAGCTTTTTCTGAACCACACGGCATGATATCTACATTTTCTTATACAACGGCGTATTGTTTGGGTACTGACTCCTTTTTGAGAATGGTTTTCCAATGTTTTGAGCTTAGGTGCACTAATTTTTGGGTTTTTATGTACTTATTTAAAATAAAGGGCTAGTCTCTTTCATTTAATAATTCGGAATATTTGCTTCTTAGGAAAATTTCTGTTTTCATTTTTGTAGCGATGCACGATATATCAAATCGTACTTTTACTTAACTGAAGCATTTGCCCAATTTTTCGGTAGAAATTTCCCCTTTCATAATAAAATAGCACTAATTGCCTATTTTCAGAACTAATTTTTTAGAACTTAATTTTATTTGGTGGTATACGACTCATTTTAATATGTTTCTTCGAAACCAGTCTGCCAGTTACTATTTGTAACATAGTAAACAAAATTCGAAGATTATCGAATATGATTCATCCAGATTTATTATTTTGTTTGCGCGTCCGAATATTTTTGAGGTGTATGTATTTAGCAATATTTATGCTTTTTACTTAAAATTTTGGAATTAAGCTGATGATTTCGAAACTTTGTTATATAATAAGTTAAAAGAAGATAAGAACGGTAAAATATATGGAACGATTTTTTTTGCGTGAAGTGTTAGAATGCTTTGTTAGATAGGGTGTCCGAATATTTTTGGGATCCATGTAAGTTTTAAGAATTCTAGTTTAGCATTTTATTAGACTAGAAAATCCGTATGGTTGTTTTTAAGTTGATATTTAAAAATTTTATACATTTTTGAGACTTGTTTGGCTGAATAGAACTAACAGAAAACAATGCACAATAAATAAAATAGCATTATTATTGAAAAAAACAATATCTTAAAATGTTCACCTTTGTTTTTTATTAAACATTCATACCATTCGAATAAAGTGTTTATATTACCTGATATACGTAGGTCGCTGCAAAACCATCTGTAAACTATAAAAAGAAACAAATTAATATTTAATTTTTTTTTAATAATATTTGAGATAGCTTGGGTTTGGCTATTGTGTAGTACAGACATACAAATTTTATTGTGGATAAATATACCAGGTGTGGCGGTTAATAATTCTTAATAAAAAAAGCCATTTTTAATTTGAAAGAAAGGTAAAAATGGTTTATTCAAAATATGTGCCATTGTTAGCTGCACAATTTTCCCATCTCTCTGGCAATTTGTGGATGCCCTCTCAGAAAAACTGTACATCTTTCGAGGTGGTACAGTCATCAAACCATTTTTTGACATCTCCGTGTTTGTTGAAGTGTTTCATGGAAAATGCGTGAAACATCGATAAAAAGTGGTAGTCGGGCGGGACCAAGAGGAGTTGCCAGCCAAGTGCAGAAATTGTGTCTCTGAGTGCTTTCTGAGTGTATGATGGAGGTTGTCGTGCTGCAAAAATAACTTTTGGGTGTTTTGTATCCCATTCTGGTTGTTTTTCGATCAATGTGTTGTTCAAATTAATCATTTGTTGGCGGTAAAGAACGGTATTAACTGTTTCACCTGGTTTCATGTTCATAGTATAGTACATCCTTCTGATCCCACTAAATGCATAGATGCGGTCGATATTGATGGTTGTCCTAGGTCAACCCATGATTCTCTGCGTTTTAGGTTCTCGTAATATGTCTATTTTTCGTCTCCAGTCACGATCAATGAAAATAACCTGAAAAGTACTGAAATTGAATATGAATATTGAAAAAGCAAAACTTCGGACATTGTTTTTTGCTTTCCTGGATCCTGTTTTTTGGATCTTTCCCATGGCGTGCGGAAGATCACAAATGATTCGGCAACAACATTTAATCTGTCTGCCATTTGTTGTTGAGCTTGCACATCGTATTTTTCCAAGAATACTTGCAATTCGGTATCTTGAAATTTTTTTGGTTGACCTGGGTGTTCTTTGTCTTTCAAGTTGAAATCACCACTTTTGAATCGTCTAAACCAACGCAAACATGCGTTTTGCATTGGGACATTGTCATCGATAGTTTCTGAAGTTCTGATAGTGACTGAATAAGAAAAGCAATATGTGCAGCAAATAATGTTTATTTAGTGAAACTCGACATGTTTACAACACAAAAAAATATGACGCTAAATCGAAATTGTTTAAACATCAATGGCGTTTTGAAAGTTACTCTCGTAGTAATAAAGTGGCATAACATAACATTAGACTGTTAACCGACCATCCTTTCCAGCGCCATCTCCTAAAAAAATTAAGAATTATTAACCGCCACACCTGGTACGTTAACAGAACGCAGTAAAATTGTGATTTAAATTTAAATAAATAATAAATGATTGTTAATTCAACGTTCATTTAGGTGAAAAAAACCTAATCGTTTCCGACGCCTCACAACAATTTATCATATAAACCCATAGAAATTTACCACTAACAGTGTTAGTATTATCAAGGGATGATTCATTAGATTGAATCATCTACTGATGATGCTAACATGGTTAGAGAAACGCGTGCGGAAAAGTTTAAAAAAGTGATTTGGTGTTTGAATGTAATTCTCTTCAAGTTTAGTATTTCGTAACGAAGATTCCAATAAAGGAATTAATTAATCGTTTATTGAAGCAGTTTAAAGAATTCGAAACAGGGGATAGATCCCGCATCGGAGGTCTAAGAACAGTGCGAAGCGCTGAAAATCTTACACATATGAAGCAAAAGCAGAAGAGTTTCCTGAAACGTCGATTTGATGACAGAGGGGGTGCACAAATAGGGAATTATTCCACGCACTTTACACCAAATTTTGAGAAGAGACTTGCATATGTTTCCCTAAAAGTTTAAATTGTTCAAAACCTACATCGTTCAAGATCAACATTGTTCAAGATCTAATATTGTTCAAAATCCTGTAGGCAATAATAAACGATTAGAAAACTATAATGTCAAACATCTCCTTATTTGACAGCTGCGGATAATTTTTATGGGGATTTTTGAATTTGAATTTAATAAATTTAACCAACGATTCTTTGCACTTTTTTAACAAAAAGTTTTCTTAAAGCATGTATCCAAAATATAACTACTGCCACGGAAAACAGGCCAGAACCTTAATTATATTTTCTTAACAATTGACAAGGTTGCATTGTCTTGTTTATTTCGATCAATCGGAATTCATTTTTTGATACATTAGCCTCTTAAGGTATTATTTGACAATTAAACATAATATTTTTATAGCCATTTATTGCACCCGTTTTAACATACATTTGGTTTGTATTGTTATAAAAAAAAGGAAAACTTACACATTATTGTCGTTTAATGTAAAAGTTGAAATTATTAGCATTAATTTTTGACATCATAACAGGTTTTAAACGATTCACGTTAAGAAAAATATGATTAATTGTTTTATTAACTGAACTCTTCCTGCCTACCATCACATACCTGGTGAAAGAAGCTTGGTCGGTTGATAAATATTGAACAAAAAATTTGTATTACTTGGTTTTGAAAAATAAATCATTGAAAATATTTTTACCTGTATGAAAAATCAGCAGTATAAGTGCTTGTACTTTTTGTACATTATAAGAGCAGAATAACTGCTGTTTTAGTATTCTTCAATTTATCACCCAATAATTCGAGCACTTCTGGTAGAATCTGTTTCAAAAAGTTGTAAAATTTGTTCTTTGACTTCAGGATTGATTTCCAACTGGTGCCATTCACTACCTGTATCCAAAAGAAATTTGGAAAAACGTTTGCCGAACTGCAAGCGATTTTTTTGTGTATTCGTTGCCCAAAAATAGGTCTAGCCGCTTCCGAATTTTGGAGAGCTCCTCCGTAAATACGAAGCATATCGTGATATTTGCGTACAGAAAATATGTTTGATTTTAAATCAAACCTAAATGCACGCACTAACATACGCTGAAATAAACAAAATTAACGCGACTTTTTAAAAGTTAGGGTAAAGGTTAATATGTATTCTAGAGAACAAAAAAACTGCAACGCTATGACGAAAATATTTTCATGCAATAATTTTTAATTCTTTTTGTACACCACGACGTTATTCCTCTTCTTCAAATGTCCTCTCCATTTCGAAGTTTGGCAATTATCATTGTTATGCGTATTTTTTCAATCTGAAAACTTGGAGGGAAGTGCACTGAAATCACCCTCTCATATTCCGCATACAGCAGATATTGAATTCCCTTGGCATGGTTAGAATTTATCGGTCTTTATTCATTCTTCTCTTGGATTTAATATTTGTTTCTTTATCTACCCACGGAATCTTAAGTATCCTTCTATATGTACACATCTCAAAGGCCTCTAATTTTATAATGTTGGCCTTGTTCAGAGTCCATGCCTCCCGTAGCATAGAGAAAACATAGTATCTAACCAATCGCATTTTAAGAATCAGAATGATGTCATTGCTATCGAAAATATTTTTCATTTTTACACATTCTGTTGGAGCATTTCCAATCCTAGTTCTGATGTCATCGATGTTATCAATCTTGTTGTTGACATCAATTCGTCGCCGTTCGCAGGAAGTTGGGCTTTGCTATTCGACTACGTGGGTTATTTAATTCCGGAAGGTAATGATCTGAAGGAGATATGATTCCAACAAAACGCCTCCATATGTCATACAGCCAACGAACAATCGATTTATTGAGGGAACAATTCGATGAGAAAATCATTTCGAGGAGCGGATCTGTTAATGTGAATTCATGCCTTTAGATTATTTTCTTTGGGGCAATGTTAAATATTTGGTTTATGCCGATAAACAATCAAATATTGACTCCGTGGTAGCGAACATAACTCAGAGAATTGCATACGTAAGACCCCAATTTCTTGAAAAAGTGGTCGGAAATTGGATTGACAGAATGCGCTTTATCAGACGCGGACATTTGTCCGAAATGTTTTTAAATATTAATGCCATTGAATGTTATTTCAATTTCACATAAAATAAATAGTTTCAAGGCATCTAATTTTATTGCATCTAATTTATATATATATATATATATATATATATATATATATATATATATATATATATATATATATATATATATATATATATATATATATATATATATATATATATATATACATTATATATTACCATTTTTCTGCGTTTTCTCTGAAACGATCATAAACTTAGTCTTTTCAACGTTCATTGTGACCACTCTTTTCGCCAGCTAGAACCACCTTATTTACAATACTTTGCAGATCTTGCCGAGTTCTAGCAATTAAAACCATATTATTGGCGTACCTTATATTATTAACAGGCTATCTCTTGATTGCCTCAGAAAATATATTAAATAACATCAGCAACAGCACACTACCCTGCCTAACTCCTGATTCAATATGGATTTCGTCGCGTGTTGTTTTTTCAACTCATATTATCACCTTCTGATTGCAGTAGAGGTTAAATATTATTCTTATAACTCGTGTATCTAGTTGTTTTGCCTCCAATACTTCAATGAATTGATAATATTTTATTTTGTCGAAAGCTTTGTTGTATCTAATAAAGGAAGCAAATGTATGTAGATTTACATTCATACATATCTGAACATAGGCATTAAATCAATTCTTCTATTGGAACCTCTGCTGTGAAACTTGGATTTAATCTGGATTAAATCATCTCCTGATGATGCTAATATGATTAGCGAAACGTGCGTCGAGCAGTTCAAAAAAGTGATTTGATGTTTAGTAGTAAATCTCTTCAAGTTTAGGGCAAAACTATTCCAAAATACAAAATGTGTTTTTCCTATCTCTTCTTCTAGTTTCCTGTATATTCTATTGCAAATGATTTTTGAGAAATACCTTCAATGTGTAACTCATCAAGCTAATCGTGCGATAGTCCTCTCACATGTGTTTTCTTTGGTTCACAAACGTTGATATTATCCAATCCTTTGGTAAAATGCTTCTATTGAAAATTTAATAAAATCACCATAATCATCATTATTGGCTATGTATGCCTGCGGAACTGGAGGTTCTCCTGCTCTATTTATTGCGGTAGCTCATTCGGCATCGACTTCCCGTTGCCCCTATAGTGTGTTATGTCTGCTCCATTCCTTTCTCTCGTTTCTTTTTGATGTTCCCCCTAGCGATTTAATTCGCTTTATGTCTGTCTCTTGTTGTTGTCTGTACTTTGTTGTTGTTTCCCGTGGATGAATCCATACCATCTAATTTTCTCTGCCTTTATGTATGTTTAGATTTGTTCCTTATGGTTCCCTTGTGTTGAAAGAGCATCTCCTTGTCTTACTCCTATGCTGATTTTGATGTTTTCTGATTTCCATTCCTTGGTCATCAATGCTGCTTGTGAGTTTTCCATCGTCATCTTTATTAGCTTTATATTTTTTGCCTGTATTTTCATGTTTTCTTCGTCTTTCAGTATCATGTCCCTTTTCAGGCTGTCGAACGCTTGTTTAAAGTCTACGAAAAGAATGTGTATGTTA
This sequence comes from Cosmopolites sordidus, assembly GCA_031761425.1. NCBI lineage: Eukaryota > Metazoa > Arthropoda > Insecta > Coleoptera > Curculionidae > Cosmopolites > Cosmopolites sordidus. The sequence continues at coordinate 377,974 of JARFXV010001463.1, read as the reverse complement.
TTATCGTATTCATGGAACATTTCAAACGTTTGAGCTCAGAAATCTATCGCATCAATAGCAAACGGGCCTCTTTTGAACTCTTATATATGCATTCTGTCAAAAAAGGACCGGGAATTGATCATTTGAAAAGCCCGCTTAAAGGGATAGTCTATAATAATTCTATAATATCTATAATTCTTACATACCCAGAAGTTTCCCTTTTTCGGTATCGGTATCAGAAGCCCTTCTTTCCATTCTTCCGGCATCATTTCGTTTTCACATATTTGTATAATTAATTGGAACACTTCTCCTTCGTACTTGATTAACGCATTACACATTTCATCTAATCCTGGAGTATTATTTGTTTTAAGTGTTTTATTTGCTTTAAGTTTAATTAAATAAGTCTACTAATAAATTAATTTGATTTTCTCGTATTAACTTCAGTATCTCTGATATTATTTCATCTGCATCCTGACTCTATATCCTAGATACGTTGTACACATACTTCAAATTCATTTAAAATATACTGGTACCCGCGGTATAGCCGATGACTTCATCCAATTATGTCTCACGCATCACAGTTGACTTATTATCGGTCATCAACGGTATTGTGTGTATAAAGGTATAAACATAATATTTCATTTTATTGTGATAAATACGGCAATTTTTAGTTTTTACAATGGGTGATTGCAAAGAAAAAGAAAGTAAATTGAACAGAAAAAGCATTTCCATCGAAACCAAAATGCAGGTGCTTTGACGATTAGATGCAGGTGAATGGCAATCTAATATCGGCACTACATTAAATTCGTCAACTTCAACAATACGAACAATTTTTAAAAATAAAGAAAATATCGTATCATCAGCAACTACAGCCGCAACGACTTCTACAACAAGAATTACCTGTTTCAGAAGCAATCTGTTTAGGGAAACGGAAAAACGAATTTACATCTTGATTGACGATGAAGTTGAACGCGATATGATATTAAGTCGAGTAATTAGAATGGAAAAAGCGAGAACAATTTTTAACCCTATTTGGAATGAAAAAGGCGGCATGAGTCAAAATTTTGTAGCTAATCGAAGGTGGTTCCATTGATTTAAAAACAGAAAAAAATTCGTAACATACAGATTACTGGAGAAGCGGCAAATAGAGATACAAAAGCAGTTGCAGAATTTCTAGCAAAATTAAAAGTAATTATTAATTCTCCTGAATTAGTTTTCGTTAAAGAAACGGGTCTTTTCTGAAAGAGAATGCGAAAACGTATATTTTCATACCACGAAGAAAAGCAAACACCAGGATTTAGAGCAAAAAATCGTTTAACTCTGCTAGTGGGTGGTAACGGTAATAGAGATTTTAAATTAAAACTACTGCTTATTTATCATTCCAAAACTCCAAGACCAATGAAAGGAATTTCATTAATCTTTACCAGTTAGAGAGTCCAATAAAAAATCTTGGATAACTATGCAAATATTCCAGAATTGGTTTACCGAACATGTTTACCCGTCTGTTAAACACTACTGCCAATTTAAAAAACTAGAAACAAAAGCTTTACTTTTGATTAATAATACTCAAAGCCATCCAACACATTTGTCCGGCTCAACAACATGCATTCCAGTAGATCTGGTTTTCCTGCCGCCAAATAAAACTTCTATAATCCAACGAATGGATCAAGGTGTAATATCAAATTTTAAAGGTTATTATCTGTGGTGGACATTCCGTCAACTGATTAATAAAACCGATGGAGAAGATAAACAATTCACTAAAGATTTTTCGAAAAACTGTAATATCATGGATGCTGTAGACAACTTCAATCTTTCCTGGAATGAGGTGACCGAGAAATGTTTGAAAGGAGCATGGAAGAATATATGGCCGCAGCTAAGGAAGGATGTTGACACAAGAGAATCCATTGTTGATGTTGCCGAAATTGTTAAGCTAGCTAATGAAACAGCGTTGGATAATATAAATACGCAAGATATTAAAAAATTATTGCAAATTGCAACTGGTAAACTAGTAGAACTAGTAGAACAACAAGTGTATGAAGATGATGAAATTAGCATAGAAAGGCAAGCATAAAAAGAGTTTTCAACGAAATTTTCTAAAAAAAGTTTAGCCGCCATAATGGAAATTATTGACCAGTTTATATAAAATGATTTAAATTTTGATAGAAGTTCAAATGCAAGACGAAATGTTATTGATGCGATGTTTTGCTATCGACAACTGTTTACTGAACGAAACAAGAAAAAGCAAACGACGTTAGATGACTTCGTCACTAAAAGACAAAAGCTGTCAAATGAGGAAGCTCCTTCCTCATAACAAACATAACTTCTTTATTACAACTTTTTTAATTTTCATAAATGTTTGGTGAATAAAAAACAATATTAGCAATAAAGAAGCACTAAAAAACAAAAGCTCAAAAAACAAAAGAAGATCCTTCCTCATAACAAACATAAGTTCTTTATTAGAACTTTTTGATTTTCATAAATGTTTGGTGAATAAAAAACAATATTAGCAATAAAGAAGCCTATAATTAATGTAATAAAAAATAATTTAACAATAAATTTTATAAAATAAAGCAAAAAAGCTGATAAATTTTCTTATTCTTTGTTCTGTTTCACCTATCCCCATTATTTACATATTAAGACGACCTCGTTTAACGCTGTATCGTTTAACGTTGGAACTTATTGGAACGTATCCCCCGCATTGAGCGTGGTTTTACTGAATATGAAAAAATAAATGAATAAACATTTCTTAGATTTGTTGCATACTAGAAATAGCTCACAACATGATAAATATAAAATGTTGCATGAGAAATCGAAGATATGCTTAACAGTGAGTATATTGTTAGTTTAATTCAAATATGTATACTAGATATTGCGCTTTATTTTGTTGCGCAATATTTGTGATAAAAAACAATGAAGAATAAATATTTTTTTCTGTAAAAACTTTAAATTCAAATATATTTCGTCAATCTATTAAAATAGTTATAAAAGGTATTGTATTATTTCAGCTAACTTCATGAATGAAAATGACACATAACAGAAAGAAAGAATTAGTGAATAATGAAGGTATTATACATATAAAAGTTACATATAAAATTGGTGACTCGTTAAAAACAAGCTTTATAAATGACGGTGTTTTCAATGAAGATATATTTTAGTGAAATACTCATTAATTTTGGCTAACGACGAATAATTAGAAGTATAATTCTAAACAACACCTGGCCAAAAGTTTGTTGGTATCCCGCAGTGCAAATGGCTTTTGAATATGATCAAAATTAATCATACAACATTATAATATAGTTGACTATACAGGGTAGTCTCATCAATTTTTTTTTAAATTAGTTACTTCATGTAAACTTTTTGTTCGGAAATTAAGTTTTTTTTATCTTCAGCAAATACACCATTTATTCAGTTACTAATCTGCTGTTAATGCAGCAATTTTAGCATGAGTACTATAATTCAGTTGCTCTATGGTTTGGGGCTTATCTATGTAAACCTTTTTCTTGAAAAATCCTTATCAAAACAATCTGGAACCATCAAGTCAATTTTACATGAAAATTGTCATTGGGATGGAAGTAGTTTATGACAACATTACAGTACTCTAATCGTTTATGGTAGTCTGTAGTTTGTAGGCAATAATTTGAATTCAATTTTGAACAATTTGAATCTTATAGTGAAACATATATCTATTAAAATTATTAATATAAACCCAATATTTATAAAATAGGCCCAATATATATATATATATATATATATATATATATATATATATATATATATATATATATATATATATATTCACCGGACATATTCCCACCCGCCATATTCACCGGACTTAGTCCCTTCCGACTACCATTTAATTCGATCGATGCATCACGGACTTTCAGAACAACACTTACATTCTTACGAAGAAGTGAAAATTTGACTTGATGAATGGTTGGCGTCAAAAAACCAGTAGTTCTTTTGGCGCGGAATCCATTCTTTGACAGAAAGATAGGAAAACGATTAACTGATTATTGACTGATTATCAAGGTAATTTGTTAGTTGAACCTCCTCTGCTGGACGGTTTCACTGACGTTTCGATCTTCGAACAAAACAATTTCATTTGAAGGCCACCACAACAAACACTTACAAAAGACGAAATTGTAAAAATACAGACTGAAGCCACATAGCTTATACACATAGTTATTTGCTGGAGGGTACAGGCATTCCTTATTATCAAACCTATCATCCCCCATCACAGTTAAACCTCCTTAATATAAGTTACAAAAAATTATTAATTGCGAAATGAATATGAGGTTACAGAAGGAATTGAGGTTAACCTTACACAATCGGATCTCATCAGTAAAGTATTAGCTTTCCTAAGAAGACTGGGACAACTGTAGAAGATAAGCTGAATAGATTGTTACTAATAACCCTGCAGTTGATAACCTTCAAAGAAAACATACCAACCAGCTTATATCGATTGGTATTTTTCTTCACTATTTCAGTATTTTTCTTCAGTATTTCTTCAGTATTTTTCTTCACACATTATATTTTGTCAACTAAATCTAGTTTATTTTTAATGCTTTAATAATTATAGGTATTATTTTAACTCACCAATACGATGATTTAAATTAATCCAAATGTTCATCGTTGCATCGTTGTAGTCATCAGGTAACATTATAATTATCATTAACATCATAATAATCTTTAGCATTATGATCGTTATTATTATCATATTATCATTAACATTATAATCTCATGTATGATTGGAATCGTTATCCTTGTGCAGTATTTACTGCAAAGGCATTTCCTTTTCAGCATATGGTAAGAATTTGCCCCATGATTCAATAATTTATTAAGTTGATTAAGTTTAGCTCGAAAAAAGTATCCCGATACCATTACGCCAGCGCGATTGTAATTCAGCATGGGACTATAGAACTTTACCTTGGTTCTTACACCAACTAATCTTATTATTATATTGTTTTTCATTCGATTGAAACAAGTAAAATTTGATTAATAACTAAAAAGCCCTATTTCAATGTCTTTGACACTAAAAATGAACACTTGCAAATTGAATTAGGTTTTTCGTATGTCTATGTTTAAACATTAGCAGTTTCACTGTAACTACAATGCATATATACTTATCTTAGTTCATTATACAATTCAGATATAATTTACAAAATACAAAATACCAACTAATAAAGAAGTATAAATCGAAAAAATAAATTTGCGTTCTATTTAATGATCCATTGTGATCCTGATCCATTGTGATCCTGATCCATTGTGCAGGTCTGTCTGTTCCGCCTTGTGAAGTCAAGTATTCACTTTTCTATTCCCATCTGTGCTACCCACAGGTTTTTGGTTTCTTTTTCGAGATAAACCCTGTATTTATATCATGATATTATTGATACACCTGCACTGATTCAACATTCAATAAACTGAACAACGTCGTTATTTCTGCCAGATGTGCAAAATCGAAAAATCATTTGATTTGCATGTTAATAACGCACCTATGTCATGATTTAGATGATGAATTTTTAAATAGGTTACATTAGAATTTTTAATTTAAACCTTATTATAATCATGAGCAATGTAGACAACGCCCAAGGCATTTGGCAAATCAAAAAATGAAATATGAAAGTTTTTTTAATAAGATAAAATTTAAATCTATGACTATGAGATAATCCCTAAAGAGTTAAAGGGTTTTAAAACAGAAGGGTGAAATAAATGCTTCAAAAAAGGTGATATAAAAGTATTTGAGTGTTTTCCTTTAATAATATTATAATAATAATTAACATATAATTGATCGTGGTACTTCAATCCTCAGGATTAATCCGATCTCAACTTTTTGTTCCGACAAATATGCATTTCTTCATTAATATTAAAGTGAGTTTGCGAAATATTCAGTCGTCGATTTTTTAACAAAAATGTTAAAATGAGCGTTAGACGCGAAATTAGGACACTTTTAACCCTTTGTTACTCGCGCTCAATTTCGTGACGTGGTTACTCGCGCGGGGTATACAGTACTCCACCCAATTTTCATCAATAAATTAGGTAAATAAATTAACATTTCAATAAGAATTATGAATAAAATATAATTATAATAAGGTATATCTTACATTAAAAAAAAATATTTATATGGTTTTTATTGAAAAAAAATATATATCGAATGATATTGTAAAAAAAATTTAAATTCAAATTGTGTAATACCATAATGCAAATTATTTTATAAATCATCGTCTGAGTTATTATCCGATGGTAAACCACCACAGGTCTTACATTTGATGTCCAAATGCTGTTTACAGGTAAACCGTCCACAGGATAAACATTTTACCGTAGTTTGGGTGTCCTTTGATCGGCCGCACATATAACATCTTCCTCTCTTGCGTTGTGAATGATCAGTTGGCTCTGAACGATTTTCTACTTTCCCGACCATATTCTCTACAATGCAGCGAATATTTATTGGCAGAGATCTGATCAATACACGCTGTTGCAGATGTGGCTTCATCAAGGACAGAGCTAGATTTTTTTGAAAAACTTTTCTCCTCATCATGTTAGGACCGTGTTTACAGTAAATTATGTAGCTATTTATCCCCGCAACATTCAAAAACGACATAAACAAGTTATATGGCCACCTTTGGGTACGTCTCGTTACCGTATATGAACTACACATCTGGTCAACAGTGTCGACACCTCCTTTTGTTCTATTATATTGCATAATTATTTCAGGCTTATTGCTTTCTTCGTCTATCTCAATTTGATCGTGCATAGTTGATAAAAGTACAACGGATTTCCTCAGTTTTGGCACATAAGAAACTAAAGTCATCCCATCCTGAAAGCCAAAGGTAGTAGACCCTAGTTCCCTTGTCTTTGACGGTAAAAATTCAAGTGGAATTTCCCTTTTATTTTTTTATGGTTCCAATTAGAGTCATCCCGTTTTTAAGTAACTTTTTTGCCAAAGGGACACTGGTATACCAGTTGTCCACGGTTATATTTCTATTGGATCCTTTCATACTCTCAGTCAATCTTAGGACAATATCAGTGGGGGTATTGCTTACTCTGTAAGGCCCATCTGGCTGAAGACCACAATAAACCTCCAATTTATATGTATAAAAGGTTTTAGCATCCACGGCAGCAAATATTTTGATCCCATACTTTGCCGGCTTATTTGGGATGTATTGTATGAAAGAACATCTACCACGGAATGGTTCTAATTTCTCATCAATTGTTATAAACTCACCCAGGGAGTATGCTTTTTGGCAATTTGCAACAAATTGATCATAAAATGACCGGACTGCTGCAAGCTTGTCTAACTTGCTCCTCTCCTGCCTGGTTGTTCTGTCATCAAGTCTTATAGCGCTATGCAAAAAATAAAACCTTGCATACGACATCACCCCTCTGCTAATTTCGATTCCTGTCCCATCACTTGCGAAAATGTCATGAAGATCAGTTTTACTCATTTTCTTTGTACCGATCAAATACAACAGACCCACAAAGGCTAATATTTCTTCTTTAGGTGTTTCCTTCATATCCCGTTCTCGAGAATAAGTACCAGCATTTTTCAGTTCTCTAATGTAAATATTAGTGCCAAGCACAATTTCATCAATCATAGTCTCATCAATGATTTTTCTAAATGCTGATAATTCATTTGATATTTCAGTTGATGTAGTGGAAGGAAACCTTTTTTTCAAAATATTTTTTTTTGACGTTTTTGCAAACTTACTTGTTATAGGAGTTTTTTTCCATTTGTGAGTTTCTATAGGAACATTCTCACCTCTAATTTTTTTATAAATGTGTTTCACATAATAATTTTCATCATCACCTACTTCATCAGTGGATTGGTCAGACGAGTACCCTTGTTCACTGCCGCTGTCGTGATTTTTGTCCTCATCATTTACACATTCCTCTTCAGAATCAGAGAAACCAATAGGTAGTACTTCTGACTCATCCTCTAACTCATCTTCCGATAGAGCATCCCAAGCAGCCCTGATTTCTTCATCTGTGCGTAACAGATTACTCCTAAGAAATAGAAAAGTAAATTAATAAAAAAAAAAAACACAAATCAAACGTTTTTAGTCTCAACTTTCTAACAACTTACTTCGACAATTATTATAATATAATTAAAAGAAATAAATAAATTGAATGGAAACTGCCATAAAACAGTAGTAAAATGAATAAATAAATAAAAAACTCAAGGATAAAAATACTTACATTCTTGCTCGCGTGGGGTATACAGTACTACGTATCAGAACTGACCAACTTTTCTGTTTAACAATTGATCAAATACTGATATGAATGCAATGAAGCGAATCAAATCTAATAGAACACATGTCCATTGGAGGTTAGAAGGGCGGCCAAGTCTAGATTCGCAGTTGTGCCAACAATAGCAAACAAAATATACCTCTGGGTGACTATATCACCCAGTGCGAGTAACAAAGGGTTAAAACATTTTTTACGGGTTTCAAAGCGAATGACGCCGCTCTCTTTTTGCCGATGTTTTAAAAGCAGGTGCAGCACCAAATTTTAGAACCAACGCTAGGCAACTTACAGGGGAATATCCTACACTACGGTTAACCGGCATTTGCGAGGCATAGCAATGGTGCCAAAGAGTGAATAACTATAAACATTGAATAACTAAGTACCTCAAAATACTTTTGTTATACCCTAGTAGTATTGGTTAATGTTCTGAATCAAAAATCGTATAGCCTTAAGAAATAATAAACATGAATTGATATACTTGCACAGTTCATAATTATTATTCCTAAAAGAATAGATTTTGAACGGATAAATCGTTTGTTTTTATTAACATTATTGCACATAACATTTCAAGCAGGGATATTGCGGATATTTTAAGCCTCAAATCCGCGGATGCGAGATACTTAATTGGTAGGTACATGAATAAATGATAAAGATGGTAATTTTTAATAATCTTTATCTTATGATCAAATTTTTAGTAGGAAAATTCGCGTATTATGTTTAATAAAGAGCAATGTCGCTGCCTTTTCAGGTTCCAACCTGTTTCGCAGAGGTCCATAGATTAATCCCGCGCCACTAAATAATTGTTCGTTTGAAACACTTGCTGGTGGAGGCGACAAATATCGGCGTGCTATACCAGATGGCATTTTGAATTCACTGCGATTAACGTTAGAGGACTACTAATAACGATTAAAGGATTTTCATATACACTTTGAACACTTTTATTGCGATACGGGACCGATTTATTCTTAAGAACAGCACCGAGGCTACTATTATCAGATGTTTTCTCTTGGCTTTCATCTTTACTTGAAGAATCTAGCATCTTGGTAAGACAGCTTTTTAAGCATGGGTTACTAGCCGGAACGGATGTCCCTGGTCACTCTATAGTTTTTTTTCCAGAGAATCTCTCTTTCTCAATCTTTTAGCTTTTCCGGAATTCGGAGAATCTGTAACGTCATCATCAATGTTTTTCGTCTTCAATATTTCATCTTTAATCTTTTCTTCGGCCACTGATTTGAAAAATTTGTGCTTATAGCGAAAGTTTAAGTAAGACGATATGACAAATCTCTTCCAAAACGGAAAATTTATCAAAACTCCAGTTTTCAGAGTCGTGACTACCAGCCTGTGTGGCTTCTTTAAAAGGTTTCAATAGCTCAACACAGCATTCTATAATTTTCCGAGAAAATTAGGTCAATGTCACTGTCGTTGACATTGACAATTGACAATGTAAGTACTTTACGCATCTTTTACCTTTAAAAATCACTGAAACATGCCAAAGGTACTGTTCTATCGCGTTACACAATCTTGGAACACTCTGAGATGCGGTTGATTCAATCTGTCTTGAACTTTTCACAGTTGTTTTTAAGCAATCGTAAAATGGTTAAAATCAATCAAAATGTTCTTTTTTTTATATATTGTTTGCGTTTTCCTGCGATTGTAAACAACTTCGAATAGCAAGCTGCATATTGTGGACTGTACAATCATCATCATCAATATCATCATATAGCATAGCTCTTTCGAAATAATCCATTCAATAAGCATTGTGTCGAATTTTTCGGCAATTATGTCACCCGTGTGACGATCGTCAAAAGCCTCGCATTTCAATACAATCGACGGTTGATCAAAGATTCTTTAACTTTGCAACTTTTCTATACAGTTTCTTGCACACGAAATTAGTAAATAAGTTGCGCCCGCTTAAACTATATTGTGGTGTTATTTCTTGTATTAGTCTGCGAAATCCTATTCCTCCCACGAAATTAAACGGTAAATATTGAATTTTTCCGATGAGTTTGTCATTTTTTTTCAAACTCGAATTGTTAGTAGTATCTCACATTTTTTCTTTTTGAACTACTTCCTCTAATGGAAGCCGTTTTTTGCTTTGGGCAGTGGAGTAACGATTTTATCTGAAAAAGGAATACAGAAATAAAGCATAACCTGTTCTAGAAACTAGAAACTGCGTAAAAAAATAGGCTTAAAAAATCAAAAATATAGAATCGATTTTTTTTTATTCATTACAAAATATCAAATTTACGGCAATTGCGTTAAAAGTTCCTCTTTAATTTTTATTAACTTCTAGAAGCAGTTTATTCGAGAACCAATTTATGAAAGAAAAATATCATACTTAATTTTGTCCGGGTCCCGACCTAGGATAAAGCTAACTAGCCACACGAATTAAACCAAATTAATAAAACGCAACTAATAAATTAATATTGTTCAAATTTACCAGATTCATATTTTTTCTTTTGCAATTGTTTTTCGTTATCTCAGCTTTGGAACAGACTAAACTGTCCCGCCTGCATCGATTTCAAATGATTCTTCAAAAACATGGTTGTATGGCCCTTGCAAGAGTATGTTTTATTGTATATTTTACACTAAAATTTAACCCGGTCATGCTCATATGGTTTGCGATAAGTCCAAATCACACTTTGCGTCGGTGGCGGCATTGTAGATTCACTTATTGAATAAATTATCCACGGTGAAACACTTAAACAATATTATAAATTGTGAAATAAATAAAAAACGTGTGATTGATTTACAATCAAAAATGCTAAAACGCATCAGGAAAATCATCACTAATGGAATTTTGATCATAATTAGCATACATTTGAAAAAGTTTTTGAAGACTTGTGATTTGCATGATAGCATAACGACATTCCGCCTACTATAAAATATCCAATCATGTTTTTAAATGTTTTTTTTTGTTGATTATTTATTTACCACTATTTTTACTCACCATTTTTATTACTATGAAAATGGTGAAAGTTTGGTTGCTACGATTCGTAAACTGCATCCGATTTTCTGTTGAAATAATGTTCCAAATTTGTGAAATAAAATAATCGAAAAATTTATAGTACTGGTTCAGTTATTGATGTGAAACGCAGGACACGTGTTCGTAGTGGTCGTTCAGAATAAAACATCACGGCAGTTCGTGACAGTGTGGCCGAGAATCCAGGGTTTTCGATTCAGCATCGTACACAAGAACTGGACATTTCACCAGCCACTCTTCACCGTATTCTCACTAAAGATTTGCATCTCCATACTACAAAGTCCAACTGACCCAACATCTTCACAATCATCTTCAGCGACGAAGCCCAGTTTCACCTGAATAGCTTCATTAATAGGCACAATTACAGCATTTGGGGCTCAGAAAATCCACGAATAATTCATGAAACACAAATGTATCCCCAACGTATCACCGTTTGGTGTGCATTGTGATCTGGAGGAATCATTGGACCATTTTTCTTTAAAAACCAGATAGGTAATGCATTAATGGTAAATGGCGAAAGTTATCGTGACATGATTACTTGGTTATTTGTCCTACAATTGGATGATATTGTTCCCGAAGGCATGTAGTTTCAGCAGGACGGTGCCACTTGCCATACCGCCCGTGTAAGATTGACGGTCTTGCACAAATCTTTTCGTGGAATATATAAAATTGTTCCAAAAGCCACAAATATTTCCATGTTATAGGCAATAATTCAACAACTGCTGATATCAACGAATGGAAAATTACATTTAAGGGTGGGTAAGGGTGGCTTACATACAGGGTGGGTCAAGTTTCGAACTACCATTTTAATTATTTATATATTTTAAAAGAAACGAGACAAATTTTTTCTATCATATGTATATTTCGTCTTATAACTTTGTTTTAATTAATTTTTTTAAATTATGTCCAACTTTGTGCCCTTTTATCACATTTTTCAGAACTTTTGTCAAGATATCTAGTGTTATTGCAGCGATTTTTGCCCGGATATTGTCCTTGAGTTGCTGTATGACAAGGGGCATATTTATGTAAACCTTTTCCTTCACAAATCTCCATAAAAACAAATCGGAGCTCAATATTAATTTTGCATGAAAATTATTATTTTGATGGACATTGATTAATATGGCATTACAATATTCTAATCTAATATAATTAGTCTTCTATCTAAATTATATAATTTGCTTAACACTAATACTCAAATAATATAGTTATCAACAATACTCTTCCTTAAACTACTCTTAAAGTTTATAAAGTTTTTTAATTTTATACAATTGGGCAGATTGTTAAATTCTACTAGCCCTTTGTGGAACAAACTGTTTTGCGCAAATGACGAAGTTACCGTGGAAACATAAAAGTCTGTTCTATTTCTAGTATTGTACGGATGGACATCCCCAACCAATCTTAAATTTTCTAATATATGTTTAAGATACATTCTTTATCTTATATATCACAAGCATTGTATTATATATTTTGTTTTACACTTAATAAGCTAGTTGCAGATACATATCTTTGATTATTGTATATCCATTACACCCCAAAATACATCTTAAACCCTGATGTTGTTTTCTTTGTAAAATATCTAAATACTTTTTAAAAAAACATATACAAAATGGTGAAACAAAAATTGAAGTGTGGAAATACTATTGCCTTATAAATACACAGTCCAGATACTCAGATTTTTTCTTAATCGGCATAATAAATTAATGTTTCTCTAGAAAATGAAGAGGTTTCATTTATAATTATACCTAAATATTTACATACATTAAGTTGTTCTACTTTCTCATTAGCTATTACTATTCTAGTATGATCATATATATACATATATATATATATATATATATATATATATATATATATATATATATATATATATATATATATATATATATATATATATATATATATATACACCACACCTGTAACTATAAGGGGATATCTTTGCTTAACTTTTCGTTATCACCCAGCAAGCCCGATGGCCTTAGTGATCACTCAACCTATTTTATGCATATTACTTTCTACATTTCTATTATTATGCATATTACGCAGTATAATAAAATCCACGTTCTAGACAGAAATCGAACCTGTTTTATTCCAGCTACCAACTCCTACTGAATCTATATTAAGCAAAGATTGTTTAATATAAATAACTTTAAAAATAATGTAAATATTGGCGAAATAATACCAGACACAATAAACATGTTTGTGCGCTTTCTAAAAAGGCATATGTCTTGCAGAGTAATATTCTGTCTATATAAAACTTCGTATAACTAATGTTGTCATTTAATATTCGAATTGGTCAAAAAGTTTTTTTGGTAGATAACAGGATTTCATTTAAGGAAAATAAAAACAGGTTTAAAGTTGTTTCAGTTGTTATAAAGTTCGCAAAATGTATTCTTTTTATTTTCTTCTTCTTTTATGCACCTTTAAAAAATACAGTAAATGTAAGCTTAGGGGACGTTTCTGAAGGTAATTTATCAGAAATAAGGGTTTTGTTATTCAAAATATCAAGAGTTCGTTCTGCCAAAAACCAGTATAATTCAGTTTTTTAATGGCAGAAGGCGATGAAATGAAGCTGCTGTTGAAAATAATATATTACTGCACAAAAAATCTGCATACACCGCAGAACTGAGTAACTGTTATTTATTATTTCGTAAATACATTCGTTCTGTTTATTTTTCAGTACTAGTTCAGTCCAATTCGCTGTAAATTTTCACTCTTCTCACATTTTAAAAGCTAGGCTTCAGAAAACCTTTCTGTATGTGTGACTCACATTGTTTTTTGTGTTTTGCCTAGTTGTAAAAATTAAGTGAAATAACGAGCATTCTAGTAATATTTAATTTTATTAATATATATATATATATATATATATATATATATATATATATATATATATATATATATATATTAATAGAGTCTCATTAAAAGAGATGTTAAGAGATTAAGAGAGACATAAAATAAATAGTTTCTAAATAGTATCTAATTTGGTTATTTTATTTCAATTTAAAGTTCGGACGCACTAAAAAACCTCCCTATATATATATATATATATATATATATATATATATATATATATATATATATATATATATATATATATATATATATATATATATATATATTATATATATATATATATATATATATATATATATATATATATATATATATATATATATATATATATATAATTTTGTTATAAATTTTCATATAAACAAAACTGATAAGCTAGCCCTTAATAGGCATCACGTGAGGTTAAATCATCTAAAAAAATATTATATCTTGACTGCAATATTTTACCTCATCTTTAACATTCACCAGACTTAACATATTTCTAGCCTCATCTATTCCAGATGAAGCAGAATTCTCTGTACGGCAAATCCCACTCTAATAATGTTAAAAGTTACCGTTATCGATAAACCTCAAAGGTTTTAGAAACTCTGCAAAATAGAGCTGGAAAAAGATGGCAATTAATAGTTAACGCTATTCACCCCCATAAACAATAGACTAATGACAATGCGCATATAGTGCGCCAAATAAAAATGCACCATGATCAACGTACATGCCCCCACAAACGGGGACAACAAGAAAAACCCCAAGATTACAGAGAAATTCTGGGCAACACTAGAAAAGATAATGATAAAGGTCCCAAACGACGACATCAAAATTTTACTGGGCGACTTTAACGCACAAATCGGTAGGGAAAAAATCCATCAGAAAACCGTAGGCAAATCTTCCGGTCACAAATTCACCAACAAGAACGGCCAACAGAATAACCTGAAGATCAAGTCCACATCCCTCAGAAAATCTCCACGAAAACAAAAGACACAGAGATCACCTATACAACATATTGGTGAATTCCAGATAGGCAGATGCATGGGAAAAATTCAACAAAAAAATTACACAAAAAGCACAGGAACTGATTTCATCGAAAAAGAACACAAAACACCATTGGTAGGACTTATTGGGAGTGGGAGTGTATTGCAGAGACGCAAACGAGCATTTCAGGAGTACAACAGAAAAAAATTCCCAGAAAGCCAACAGCTTTTTAACGAGACTAGAAAACAGACTGCAAAAGTCTGCAGAAAAGCAGACTGCATCAGACGAACTATGAGAAAGTACATGAAGGAACAACTAGACTCTATAGAGGAGAATTTCTGCAATTATAACACGAGAGGCTTTTATAGGACTTTCGCAAGACAAATCCGTGGGTACACACCATACAATCTTTGCTTAAGAAAGCGGAATGGGAGATTAGCTCTAGCCAATCAGGAGAATTGTCAGGAGCTAGCACACTATTTCTCTGATCTCAATTGCCCCAAACGTGACACAAGATTCCCTAAGAAAAATTGTATCTATACCCACTCAGAATCACCACCACCAACACAGGAAGAGATCCACAGGCACGTACAAAAATTGAAGAATAACAGGACATCCGGTGAAGATGGTATCACCGTGGAACTATTGAAAAACCTGGGACCAAACTCACTGCAGGAACTCACGCAAATTGTCACGAACATCTGGCAAAAAGAAAAATTACCAGATGAATGGAAATGTGCTCTTATCCCCCGCTGCACAAGAAGGGAGACAGAACAGATATGAACAACTACAGAGGAATCTCCTTACTATAAGTTACTTACAAAATCCTCTCAGCATGCCTTCTCCAGAGGAGACGGGAACAACTAGAATACAAAATTGGCGAGTACCAGTCAGGCTTTCGCCCTGGTCGCTCATGCACAGGACAAATCATTAACTTAAAAACAATACTGAAATACAAAGCTATCAGGAACGGAACTGGGTGGGGATCGCCCTCAGTTAAGTAATCAACAAAATGTCCTTTGTGGATCAGACATTGACGGGGTAAAGGAGTTTGAGTAGGGCTTTAAGCTATACCGTTTGGAGTCTATGCTCCTGAGGGGAGGGGGGAGGGAGTCACCCCTGGCGGATAGGTCTAGGCAGAGGCCTCAGCCTAACATGATCCAAAATCTGCCAAAATCCGCATATACCTTCAACATGGTAATCAAAATACCCACGGAAGAACAAATACCAGATATCCTAGTGGAGGAAGTAAAGTGGAGACACGAAAGTGTATGACGTCATTGGAAGAGTAAAGCAACTGAAATGGAGATGGGCAGACCATATAGTGAGGCGATGGGACGACAGATGGACCAAGGCAATCAACTCTCGCGGTCCTGAGCTCTAGTCTGCCATTCGGGTCCAATATAGTTAATAATGTCATCAGTCCATCGTGTTTTCGGTCTTCTCCGTGGACGTTTGCGATCAAGCGGTCTCTATTCCAGGACCGCCCTGGTCCATCTTTCATCCCATCGCCTCGCTACATGGCCTGCCCATTTCCATTTCAATTGATTTATTCTTCCAATGATGTCACTGACTTTCGTTTCCTCTCTGATCCACGTGCAGGTCTTTCTATCCCGTCTAGTAATGCCAAGCATACATCTTTCCATTCCCCTCTGTGCTACTCCAAGTTTTTGAACTGACTGTGATGTCTCACTTCCGTATGTCATACCGGGCAGGACACACTGATCAAAGACTTTTCGTTTCAGGCAAAGTGGTAGCTTGCTCTTAAACACCATGTTGAGTCTGCCAAATGCCAGCCACATTTAAAGCGTCGTTGCACCTCCCAGACGGTATCCCCTGCCATTGAAATCCTCTGCCCAAGATATATATATATATATATATATATATATATATATATATATATATATATATATATATATATATATATATATATATATATATATATATATATATATAGTGATCCACAACTTCCAAATCCGTTCCTAAAATAGAAATACTTTTGTCCTCAGCAAATTTATGGAACATGACCTGACTCTTCTTCTGGTTTATTTTCAAGCCAAATGTTTCCCCATCCCTTTGTAGCTCTTGTACGTGTCCTTGCAGTTCATCTGGGTCTTGTGAAAGAAGAACGATATCATCTGCGAATCTAAGGGGATTTAAGTATGCACCATTAATCCTTATTCCATCCTGTTCCCAATCCAGATTACAGAACACTTCTTCCAGGCAGGCTGAGAAAAGAAGAGGCGATATTGCGTCACCCTGCCGTACGCCCCGCTCTACATTTATTCCAACCTCAAGATCGCCAAGGTGGACCGTCGCTGTAGCTTCATCATATATCGATCCTAATAGATTTAGATAGGCTTTCTCTACATCTTGATTAAGCAATGCATCCATTATGGCCCGCTTTGAGATTGAATCAAATGCTTTTTCATAATTGATAAAAGCCAAACACAGTGGCATAGTGTATTCGTTTGTGTTTTTTTGTTTCTATGACCTGCTGTAGGACCTGGATGTGATCCATCGTACTGAATCCACTTCTGAATCCTGCTTGCTCCCTTGGTTGTGGGTCATTAAGTTTTCTTAGTATTCTTTTGACTATTATCTTGGTGAAAACTTTGTACACCACTGATATGAGGCTTATTGGACGGTAGTTTTTTAAATCTTCCCATGCTCCTTTCTTATGTAAATGAATCACGTCTGCATTTTTTAATAAGTTGGGTACTTCTTGTTGTTTGAGACATTTTGAATATAATTTTGCTAGTGTTTTATGTAAAGTCTGACCACCAACTTTTAACATCTCCACAGTTATACTATCCTTTCCTGGAGCCTTGCCATTTTTCATCGAGTTTATAGCCTTTGTCACTTCCTCCACCAGGATATCCGACACTTGTTCTTCAGTGGGCATTGCTTTTCTTGCTTGATTCTGGTCCTCCTATAACTTTAAATAAAATCTTCGGACAACCACTAACATTTCCGTCCGTTCGCTGCATATTGTACCATCCTCACGCATTAAGGAAAACATTTGTGTCCTTTTCTTTCTTAGCTTCTGCTTAACTTTGTTAATTCCCCTGTTTTTTTTCAGAGTATTTTGTACAAGCTGCATGTTGAATCGGCGCGTTTCCTCTCGAATACGTTTTCTTATAGTTTTGCAAAGCTCAACGTACTCGACCCTGCCAAAAGGACTGTCTGCATTCTTCATTGCCCGGCGTTTTTTCATTAAATTAATGGTCTCATTGGAAATTTTGACTCTTTCAAACATTTATCTTCTAGTGCTATTGAAACCGCACAAATTTTAAGCACATTGTTGGCGATTTCTTCATATTGGTCTGTAATTTCCATCTCCTCCGGGTCTTGTAACACAGCAAAGTAATTCGACAAAGCAATTTCAAAATCTCTGCCCCTCTCCAGCAGTTTCCCAGAATCCACTTTGCCCTTTTTTAATCTTAACATTCTTTCGCGCTCTTTTCGACAGTTTATCCTAATCTTTGCTCGTATCATTCGGTGATCACTTCCCACATTAGAGTGGTTAAGGAGAGTACAATTGCAAAATATTGCTTTATCGTTTGACATGATGTAATCAATTTCACTTATGAGTCCAGATGGACTTTTTTATGTCCATTTACTGTCGATTCTTTTTCTTGTAAAACGAATTCATAATATAGAGTTCTTGCTTCTCCGATTCTGGCATTACAGTCGCCCATCAGGATTTTATACCTACAGTTCTCTTTGTCTAAAAGTTGGGCCACATCATCATAAAATTGCTCAATTTCTTCATCTCTGTGGTTTATAGTTGGTGCATAAGCTTTGACGATTTGAAGCTTAAACTTTTTATTCACCTGAATGACGCATTGGGCTAATATGTCGGATATACTTTCAAATTTTACTACACTGTCATTCAGCTTTTAGATACATGCATGGTTCAAGTTGATCAGCTGTTAACTATAACGAACGGTATTAACGATTTCACCTAGTTTCAGAAACTCATGGTACACGACATCGTTCTGATCCCACCAATTGCACATCATTGTATTCTTTCAAAAGCGATTCGGTCTTGCGGTCGATGTTGATGATTGTCTTGATCAACCCATGATTATCTGCATTTTGCATTCTCAAAATATATCTATTTTTCGTCTCCAGGCACGATGCGATGCAAAAAAAAAGTATTTCTTTTATGCCCGAGAAAGCAAAACTTTGCACACCGTTTTTCGCTTTTCCATCTGCCTATTGCTCAGGTGATGAGGTACCCTTTTCTTTGCCTTCTGGATCTTTCCCATGGCATGCAGACGATCACAAATGGTTCGACGACCAACATTTAACCTCTCTGCCGTTTGTTGTTGAGTTTGCATATCGTCCTCTTTCAACAATGCTTGCAATTCGGCATCTTCAAAGTTGTTCGGTTGACCTGGGCGTGCTTTATCTTTCTTTTAGCACCGCTTTTGAATCCTTTATCACCACCAATGCACACAAGTACCTTGAGTTGGGATAATATCACCGAAAGTTTCAACGAATATACGACGGCTATCACCGGCGTTTTTTCTGAGAGATGCAGTAAGTGTCGCAAATGCTCTATATTTGGCTCGAAACTCGACATGTTTACCATACGAAAAAAAATGACGTTGACTCGAAATCGTTTAGGCATCAATGGCGTTTTGATATGTACTGTTGTAGCAACAAAATGACATAAAATATTAGACTCTGAACCGACCCTTGTTTCCAGCGTTCTTTATATCTCTTTAAAAAATTTAAAATTACTAATCGCCATCACTCAAAGAAGATACCTTTTGCTTTACAAATGATGGACATTTTCTCAAAATCCTGTAAGAGTCACCGGTGTTAACCTATTTCATAGTATATAAATGGCAATTTCATTCAAAATGAAAAAAATTGTGAAATTAAAATAACTCTTCTTGAAAAACTCCATACTATAATTTTCATATCAGATGTGTAGAATAACGACAGCCGTTTTTTTTATTTTATTAAATCTGATATATTCTCTACAAAATATAAATGCCTACGCTGATAAAGGGTTATTACACGAGTACTGTAAAAATATATGTGAATGGTATTATAACTGCTTGTCAGCAGTACCAACGGAAATGTTACACTATTAGACCGACCTCGGTGCAATCGGTCCGCCTCCACGGAAATCAACTCTGTGTCGTCGCCAGAGGAAAAACCAGAGATTCATATAAAAGCGCAACATCTTCTGATCGGTTCCGCTATTGCAAACCGACACACGATCAGTCAATGTCAAATCGTACCGTATACCGCCTGTCGCGTGTTGATCAGACCGAGCCGGCGATGCGCCTCTGCACCTATATCATCATACTGCTGGCCGCTGTGACGCTGACTGTCGCTCAGCAGATACCACCTAACCCATGTCCCTCCGTGTTTCAGTATTATACACAGTCGAACGGCGATGTGTTCGGTCAAATTCAGATCCCCTACGATGGCAGTACCACGCTTAATTTGGGGGTTAATGTTTCGATGAAAGGGTACTACACCAATAATCAAAGAGTGGTAAGTCTGGCTTCGTATATAATGTATAAAATTTGTAAATTCGTTTCAAAAGTGTTTTATGTCGGGCATAAAAACGTACAGAACACCTCCAAGATTTCCTTTAATTCATCAGTAAAATCTGTTGGGTTTTATTTATGAATCTTATTAGAAAAAATAAACTCTACAATCTTTGTAAGAACGTTTCATCAGCTACGTAGAGAGATCTGGAGTAAACAAAATAGCCCTATCAACTGGAAACGACGGGCTGATTATAAAGATATTGTATTCCTATTCATCGACTTTCAAGAAACCTTCGATACCCTAGACCCTAGATTATCAGGCAATATTGAATATTTTAAATATCTGCGATTTCTTGCAAAAACCAATAACATTGCAAAATAATTTTATAGAAGAGCAACATGTCGAGTGTTACACACGCTAAAGGTTTCCCCAGAATTAACATTGAAAGGAGCGTTAGGTAATCATGTGTGTTTTCACCATTGCTATTTAATATAATTTTAACATCATGTAATGATTTGATTTTTTAATAAACTCGCTGTTGTACTGCAAGTTTAGACTTCCTCTTCACCTTTACACTTTTCTGCTATTTCTAGTAATAAATGAAAATTTTTCATAATTATATAAAAGTCATAAAAATATACTATAAAATTCTATTTATAACATTCAATTTGTGAGTGACATTGAGTTGCTCTTAATTGAGTGCTTGAAAACTTCTCGACGTACGTTTCGCTAGCCATGTTAGCATCATCAGGAGATGATTTAATCTTTTAGATTAATTAATATTTTAGATTAAATCATCACCTGATGATGTTAACATGGTTAGCGAAACATGAGTCAAAAAGATTTCAAAAAGTGATTTGGTGTTTCGTGCTAAATCTCTTCAAGTTTAGTGTTTCACACCGAAAGTTCCAATAGAATTGAAGATACAGGCTGTTAAAGTTATAAATTTATTTTCAATTTTCGTCAATAAAATTCTTAAAAAGTATCTTTCTGGAACGAAATTTGGTAGTGAGTTTTTTAAGATAAGAAACCTAAATGTATCGACAATTTTTATGCGGATTACAGAGGTCGATGCCTGCGACACTTTTCTACGTTTGAAAGGTCACAACATTTTTGCGCCTTAGTATATTCGCCTTTTTATGAAAATATTATTTTGTTCACCTTTTTTTATCTAAATAAGGTATACGAGGGTTGATAAATAAGTACCCATGTTTGATAACATATGGTGTTAACTAGTGAAATTTATTTTTTTCTTTATTTGGGTTTTACGCCCCGATCTAAAACTCCAAAAATATAAAAATATCTGTTCTTATGTAAATAAAGAATCACTGGGTAAAAACAAAAAACCAAACGGAGATAAATTTCTCAGTGATTCTTTTTTGTAATAAATTTGCCTAACGAACAAAATTTTAAAAATATAAAAATGTTCTAAAAAAATATACAAACTTTTAACGTTGACGTTTCGGGAAGTATTCCGTTTTCCTCCTCCCGTTTTCAAAACGAACCTAAAAATAAAGTATGTTCATTTCTATAAATTATGAAAAGATAGAAAGTAAATACATTTTTTGTATATGTCAATGATACTTACATTGACAATTGTCAATGATACAATGATGATTAACGAATTAAATTGACATTACCATCGTGACTGTTATACGACCTCATGCTGAATTTCAGATAAATTCATTGATTTTTTTTTTAAAGCCAGTTATAGCATTCGTGTTTGGTATTTCTGATAAAATGAAAAAAGAGCAATATCGATCCGTAATTCGTTCTTTATTTTTGGATGGAAAAACATGCGAAGAAATAAAAGTGAAGTTGGATGCTATCTATGGGGATCCTTCACTATCTATGACAACCACGAGATATTGGTTTAATGAGTTTAAGCTTGATCGTATAAATGTTTTCGATGAAGAACGGCCAGGACGCCCGTCAGACGTGGTTATCGAAGAAATCGTCGAAAAGGTCCATGATATGATTCTCGCTGATCGCCGAACGAAAGTGCGCGAAGTAGCTGAGGCCGTAGGTGTCTCGTACGGAATGGCAATCAAGATTTGAAATGATAAGATAGGTGTGAGAAAAATGTTGGCTCAATGGGTGCCGCTATTGCTCCCGGTTGACAACAAGCGGTACGACTAACAATGTCAAAGCAGTGTTTGGACCGCTTTGAGCGACTTCCGCAGGACTTTCTACGTCGAGTCGTCACCGTTGATGAAACCTGATACATTAATATACGCTAGAGACCAAGAGACAGTCAAAACAATGGATTTTTCCGGGCGAATCTGCTCCGAAGAAGGCAAAAACGGTTCCATCAGCCGGAAAGGTTATGACCACGATTTTTTTGGATTCCAAAGGAATAATCCTCATGGATGCCTCAGGACAGTACTACAGTGAATTGTTGGACAGATTCGATAAGAAATTGAAGGAAACACGATCCCATTTGGCTAAGAAAAAAGTACTCTTTTATCACGATAACGCACCGGCACATTAATATTTAATTGTCGCGGCCAAATTCCTACGAATTGCTTCTGCACCCACCTTACTCGCCCGACCTGGCACTCAGCGACTCTTTTCTGTTCACCGAGACAGAAGCGTATTTTGGAGTTTGAAAAATCGTATTTTATACACGGCTAAAAAAAATTGGAAAAACGCTTGGAAAAGTGTATAGACCTAAAAGGATACTACGTTGAAATATACAGATAAGCTTGTGAAAAAAATTACGTCTTGATTTCAAACACGGGTACTTATTGATCAACCCTCGTATTTCGCAAATGTCGCTCCGGGTAACCGTTTTCTAGAAATCTGCGTTTAGATTGTTCATTGCACTCTTTTAAATTGCACTTGAAATGTAACACTTTTCTTAAAGTAGGTAGGCTATTATTAAAACAAATATATCAAGACGCTCTAAAAATATGTTACTGTCAAACTTTTGCAAAAATTAGTATGTAATGTTATGGTTCTAATTGTGCTCTTGTTTGAACGTTATTACTGCTGCTCGTTGGCTTATATATATATATATATATATATATATATATATATATATATATATATATATATATATATATATATATATATATATATATAGCCATAGGTTTTGCCTGCTATTTGACAATTTTTTTCAAAAAATATCCTGAAGAAGAAATTACGATGGAATCATAACGATGGAATCCCAAGTCTTTTTAAAGTATATATATATATATATATATATATATATATATATATATATATATATATATATATATATATATATACTTTAAAAATTTTTTTCAAAAAATATCCTGAAGAAGAAATTACGAAGGAATCATAACGATGGAATCCCAAGTTTTTTAAAGTGTATATATATATATATATATATATATATATATATATATATATATATATATATATATATATATTTTACGCTCACGCATCTCCTTTACGAGTTGATTATTATGAACCTTCCTCCTTAGGAAATATTTACGACGCATGAAAAACATTCCTGCCAAATTTTAATTCTATGACTTAAATTTCAAAAACGGGCATATAATTTATCTTTTACGCCACTGCCCCCCCCCCCCCCCCCCCAAGAGTTGATTTTTATGAACACTCCTCCTTAGCAAACATCTGCGATGCATGAAGAACATCCCTGCCAATTTCAAATCTATATGACTTAAAGTTCAAAAATAGCGTATATTTTTCTTTTTTGCCCCCCAGCTCGCTTTCGGAGTTGATTTTTATGAATCTATCGAAAATATATGATGCATGAGGAACATTCCTGCCAAATTTTAAGTTTGTATATCTTAAAGTTTCAGAGAATTCGCGAAAAGTTAGTGCAATATTTGTTTATTCTTAAGTAAGCTGCCATACTACGAATGAAGGTGCCGATTTTATAAACGGCGGTCTACTTGGCGTCTATTGGAATGGAATCAACTATTGTTTATGTAAACATGTGTTACTAGTTTTTACAATGTACATGTTCATTACCTCATTTGAAATGACATAAAACAGAGATGTTTATAAATCTATGTGAAAATCTGAGACTACTTTATTTTAAAAACGAAACATTCTAAAAACCACAATTTGCTGCTATAGAATAATTTATTGAAGAAAGAAACTAAGCCCCAAACATATTCACGCATATTGCACGTGATCGTTACAGGACCGCACTAAGAATTGTCCTCTTTTTTAGCGGGGTGTAGCTAATATCGACAACTTCATCAGCTGTATCCGTATCAGACATTTTATGGAAACAAAATACAATTATTAATAAATCGAATGCAATTACTGTCGCCAACTCTGTGTTTCTGTCTACCGGCAACTAGCCTATCATCTGGATTTTCATTGGTTTCGTGGTTTAAATAGGCTCGAACGATTCCCGCCAATAGCAGGGGCGTTCAGCGTTTCTGGCTAAAGTATCAAATGCTGATCACGCGTTTGTCATTGTTTATGTCGACTGTCTTTCTTCGGGGAACAGACTTTAGATGAATATTTTTCCTAACTGAAACGGTATTATTCAACGTTTATGTCACTGCAGATGTTTGTTAATGACATTAACAAAGCAGATACATATCTCAAGAATAAGAAAATAAATGACCAACAGTTCAAAAACTGTAAGACTGTTTTCTTTTCTACTGTAAGATGACTACAATGTGCCTAGTTACGTTGTCCGATTTGAACGCGAGTGGTCAACTAGTTAGTTTACATCAAATGTTTGTTAGTTGACGTCAAATGTGTGTTGCGATTTAATTATGAATATAAATATTTAACAAAGAATTTGCCTTAAATTTTGTGTGTCAAACGAAATTTCGTATCCCAAATTGCTGAACATGTTGCAGAAGACCTACGGTGAATCTTTCTTATCAAAGACACAGGCATATGAATGGCATAAAGGGGGTAGAGAAGTGGTAGCTGATTTACATCGATCTGGTCGACCTTCAACGTCTTGACGAAAACATCGACAAATTTTTTAAATATTAATTCAAGAAATTGGTGAACAAAAATCGTCTTTGAGTCTTAGAGAGTTGGCCATGAAACGGGTTGCCGTACGACTAGTTCCAAAAGAGCTGCATTTTGTCCAAAAAGAGTAGGCAAAAAAGCAGGTCGCTGTAGACATGATTTCTCGAGCTTCTACATCCCCACCTTTTGCATCCCCACGAACTTGCTGACGTTGTAAATATCTCGATAGATCGTGTCCACTATATTTTACTCGATAGTTAAGGTATGAAAAAACTTTTCGCTGGATGAGTACCGTGTTTGTTCAACAACAGTCGACCAAAGACGCAAAGGACACTTTTCATCATGGACACTTTCATCACTACGTTCAAGACGATTTTAATTGAAATTCTATTGCAAATTTTCGACGTTTTATAACAGTATGAGATGAAGTAGCAGTCCAAACAAAGGATTGGAGCCGGAAAAAGTAGAAATTGTTTCGTCTACCCGAAAAACCATGGCTACAGTTTTCTGGATCCTTGTGGGGTGGTGTTCATAAGCTATAAGAAAAAGGCAGAACCATCACAGGAAGATACTACGCTTCACTATTCGGCCAGTTGAAGGGTACTATTCGCGCTAAACACCCATGCTTGGATAAAAAGACAGTGCTCTTTCAAAACGATAATTCGTCTGCACACTAGACTGCAAGAATAAGGTCACCTATATTTAAACTGAATATTTACAGGAGACAAAATGTGTATGTGAATATAAGTTACAAAAATTTTGGTGTACATCAAGAGGGGAAATATTTATTAATACATGATAAATGTTATTGCCATATCGAGGAAGAGAAAACCGATATTAACAGTAAAATCTAGATCATGATTCAGCTACTGGAAATAAATTGTAATAAATTACTATAATTCTCTATTTCTCTATTTCTCTATTCTCTATTTCTCTTCTAATAATTCAGCAACAAAAATTAAAGCTAAAAAGGCCCTCTTTAAAAATCTGTTGATTTGAATGTGCTAAATTTCTGTAGATAGTTTACTATAAGGCTCTTGTAATGCATTTTACTCCAAATAATATAAATTGATAAGCTGGAATTATTTTAGTTTATGACCGGAAATTACATAAAAGATATTGTTATCTAAAAGAGAAAGAGTATATATATATATATATATATATATATATATATATATATATATATATATATATATATATATATATATATATATATATATATATATATATATTTATATATATTATTATTATTATTATTATTCACGTTTGGGCCCTGGTGGACCACGCGAAGTACAATTAGAGGCGCCTGTTGTTAGCCTTCCATTGCGCCCATACTATTTTTTTTTATTATATATAAGATCCTTTCTATTTTCTTCATAAAATTCATATTTGTGGAGATATTCTCAATAATAAATTCATTAACTCCATATAACCAACATTTTAAAGCCTACAAAGGTAATTTTTTCTGAAATATAAATAATTTCGTAACTTAAGTAGAATTTACAATTATTTATTTAATGATCTCTAGTTAATAACGACTTCAATATTAAAATATAAATATAAATTAAATATAAAAATTACATTAATATAAAAATATTAAAATTGTTGTATTATTAAAATATCTAGAATTTATTATAGTTTTATGAAATTGTTTATTTTTCAGAAAAGAATGACGTTTGTAGGTCTTAAAATGTTGGCTATATGGAGTTAATGAATTTATTATCGAGAATATCTCCATAAATATGAATTTTATGAAGAAAATTAAATGGAAAGGACCTTTTCTTGGTTTGATTTCCTATAAAACTGCTACTATATGTGGCTATATGTGTGGCCCAGCTTTTATACAAGGAGAAATGTAGGTACAAAATCCTGATGGGTGATTTTAATGCCAGAATTGGAACAACAAGAACAGACGAAAATGCAACTGGCCCATATGGAACTGGTGAGCGAGACAATAGAGGTGACAGATTAGTTGATTTTGCTGAAGGACAAGAACTATATATTATGAATTCATTCTATAAGAAAAATATCTGCAGAAAATGGACATGGAAAAGTCCATCTGAGCTCACAAGCGAAATTGACTACATCATGACCAACGATAAAACAATATTTACCAATTGTACTGCCCTTAACAATTTTAATGTTGGAAGTGACCACCGAATTGTACGTGCAAGGGTTCGGATTGACTGTCGAAAAGAGCGCGAAAAAATGGTAAAATCAAAGAAGGGCAAGGTGGATTCTGGAAAACTGCTGGAGAGAGGAAGCGATTTTGAGATTGCTTTGTCAAACCGGTTTGCTGCGTTACAAGATCCAGAGGAGGTGGAAATATCAGTTCAATATGAAGAAATCGCCAACAATGTACTTCAAACGGCTGCTTCAATAGCACCAGAGGAAAAATGTCTCAAACAAACAAAAATCTCCAGTGAGACCATTGATTTAATGAAGAAACGGCGAGCAATGAGAAATGCAGGTAGTCCTTTTGGCAGGGTCGAGTACACTGAGCTCTGCAAAACTATAAAAAAACGTATCAGAGAGGACACGCGCCGATTCAATATGCAGCTAGTGCAAAAAAACCCTGGAAGAAAACAAAGAAATTAACAAAGCTAAACAGAAGCTGAGAAACAAAAGAACGCAAATATATGCTTTAAAGCGTGAGGATGGCACAGTGTGCAGGACGCGTACCCAAATGTTAGAGATTGTCAGAAGGTTTTATTCCCAGTTATATGAAGATCAGAGCCAGTCAGGGACAGCAATACCCACGGAAGGACAATATATAATACCAGATATCCTAGTGGAGGAAGTAACAAATGCTATACAATTGATGAAGAACGGCAAGGCTCCAGGAAAGGATAGTGTAACTGTCGAAATGCTAAAAGCTGGTGGTCGGACGTTACATAAAACACTGGCAAAATTATACTCAAAATGCCTCAAAGAACAAAAAGTCCCTGACTTATGGAAAAATGCAGAAGTGATCCTTTTACATAAAAAAGGAGCACAGGAAGATTTAAAGAACTACCGTCCAATAAGCCTCCTATCAGTGATGTACAAAGTTTTCACTAAGATAATTTCTAAAAGAATATTAAAAAAACTGAATGACGCACAACCAAGAGAACAAGCAGGATTCAGAAGTGGATTCAGTACAATGGATCACATCCAGGTTGTACAGCAGGTCATAGAAAGGCACAACGAATACACCATGCCACTGTGCTTGGCTTTTATCGACTACGAAAAAGCATTTGATTCCATCTCAAAGCATGCGATAATGGATGCACTGCTTAGCCAAGGTGTAGAGAGAGCCTATGTAAACCTATTAGAATCGATATATGATGGAGCTACAGCCACAATTCACCTTGATGATCTTGAAGTGGGAATTAATATAGAACGAGGTGTACGGCAGGGTGACGCAATATCGCCTATTCTTTTCTCGGCTGGCCTTGAAGAAGTATTCCGTAAACTGGATTGGGAACAGGATGGGGTAAAGATCAATGGTGCAAACTTAAACCATCTTAGATTTGCAGATGATATTATTCTCATTTCACAAGACCCAGAGGAGCTGCAAAGACGCATACAAGAACTGCAAAGGGCTGGCGAACCATTTGGCTTGAAAATAAACCTGAAAAAGAGTCAGGTTATGTTCAATAACTTCGCTCAGGACAGAAGAATTTCAGTTTTAGGAAGGGATTTAGAGATTGTGGACAGCTTTGTATATCTTGGGCAGAGGATTTCCATGGAGGGGAATACCGGGAGGTGGAACGGCGTGTTAAATGTGGCTGGCAGGCATTTGGTAGGCTCAACATAGTGTTTAAGAGCAGAGTCCCACTTTGCCTGAAAAGAAAAGTATTCGATCAGTGCGTTCTACCCGTTATGACATACGGAAGTGAAACCTGGACACTCACATCGCAATCAATTCAAAAACTTCGGGTGGCACAGAGGGGAATGGAAAGATGTATGCTTGGCATTACAAGACGAGACAGAAAGTCCTGCGCATGGATCAGGGAACAAACAAAAGTCTGTGACATCATTGGAAGAGTAAAACAGTTGAAATGGAGATGGGCAGGCCATATAGCGAGGCGATGGGACGACAGATGGACCAAGGCAATCCTGGAGTGGATACCGCTTGATCGCAAACGTCCGCGAAGAAGACCGAAAGCACGATGGACTGATGCCATCGTTAAGTATATTGGACCCGAGTGGCAGAGGAAAGCCCAGGACCGCGACGGTTGGAAGCATGCTGAAGAGGCCTTCATCCTGCAGTGGATCGATACGGGCTGATGATGATGATGATGATGATGATATATATATATATATATATATATATATATATATATATATATATATATATATATATATATATATATATATATATATATATATATATATATATATATATATATATATATATATATATATATATATATATATATATATATATATATATATATATATATATATACATATTATATATATATATATATATATATATATATATATATATATATATATATATATATATATATATATATATATATATATATATATATATATATATATATATATATATATATATATATATATATATATATATATATATATATATATATATATATATATATATATATATATATATATATATATATATATATATATATATATATATATATATATATATATATAAAAGCTAAATAATGGAATTAATTACAAACTGCACTTATTTTCCCCTTATCAATGACTAATTTTAATAATTTGTTTAAAAAAATATATTTTTTCAATTTGTCAGAACTTTGAAACGTAATAATGACAACACTGCTTGAAATGTAAATGTCAGTTATAGACTGCTATGTTCAATACATTGTGTCACTTTCACCATGGAAAGAGACACGATTCACTGGCACGATTCACAGCACGTATAAACTGGAAGTTGGAAGTTGGAAGGCTACACCCATTTTGGGGAAAAATATTTTTTTTCCAACGAAACGCACTTCTCACTTAATGACTGCTGGTTGATCGGCATAAACCAAATATTTAACATAATCCCAAAGAAAATAATCTAAAGGCGTTAAATCACATTACCTTGGTGGTCAATTAACAGGAACTAAATAATGCACGTAGTCGAATATCAAAGCCCAACTTCCTGTGAATGGCGACGAATTGATTGATTTGGATCTACATCAACATTGCCAGCAACAGCGGCTATATTTTTTTCGGAGCGCACAGTTTTTTGACTTGTTCTCAATGTTAGGCGATTATGTGCACCATAAAATTCATGAAATGCTCTATAAGTTTGGTGCACAGAACACTGATTTTTGTTATACATTTTGACAATTTGCAAACATTGCTCTAGTGATAAACGTTTCATGATGATTTACCAGATTACTGAGATATAGATTTGCGGACTTGCGCGCAAACTCACAGTTCATTTGACAGCGACCACTATTGGAAGTTTGGGCACACTAAAAAGCACCCTTTAATATGTAAAAATTCAAGCCTTTTGCCCAATGTGCCTAAAAAAAGCGTAATTATAATAGACAATGCTAGTTATCATAACCGCCAAAAAATTTCTTATGCAAATAACACTAAATTGGAAATTCAGAACTATATGTTCAAAAACGATATATACTTCGAAAATGCATTTAAAAAATCTGTTCTTCTAGAAATATTAAAGACACTTAATATTAAAAAGGAATATGTATGTATGTGATACCATTGCTGCCATTATGGGACATACTGTTTTACGCATTTCCCCGTATTAATGTATTTTTAATACAATTGGGCATCTGTGGCATCTGGTAAAATCTAATGTTAGAGCTGAAAACATTTCTCTGATTCTAAGTGCAAGTGCTGCAACATTAATTAGGAAGGTTATAGATAGTATTTCCAAGGAGAGTTGTATCATTTTAGAATGTATCATTTACTAATAATATAGAAGTGGATAATATAGAAGTAGATTTACTAATAATATCAAAGTGGCACTGAGAGCGAAACCAAATTTAATGTATAATTAAATTTAAGTAATAATTTTTATTGTAGTAATAGATTCAAAATACACAAACCAATAAACAATATTTGAGTAATACATAATAATTTAATCAAAATTTAACAATATTATATATTTTCCAAAATTATTCAGAAGTTAAACCACTCCGGCTCTGGCGCCTTTTAAGAAACTAGGAATATTTTTATTGAGATTTATTGGGGTAATTAACATCGAAGGGCAACGAAATATCTTGAAACGGACTATACATCTAAAGCTGAGTCCATATCAATAAAACATTGCGTTGTGCGGGCTGTATGTGTTGTATGTAGTGTGCCTACAATGTACACGCTGACACACAAAGTCACATACAAATATTGTCGCCGCATAATACGCACACGAACCATCTGTTGTCCACCAGATAATTAAAACAAATTGTTCCAGTAAATTCAACACACAAGCAAAATTTTATTGATGTGGACCCAGCTGAATATTTCGATTGTTTTTGTTACACAAAGAAGACTATTTTTGTTTTCGTTTACATGCGGCATCCACTTATTGAGTTTTTTGAACTTTCCAAATTGATCGATATCTCGAAGGTTGGTTAACTGATTTGCATTAAGTTTTTCTCATGTAATTTTGAGCGATCAATTTTCATTCTTGCCTTTCCTTGTTAACCAAAAAATCAAGATGATTTCTGATCATCTTTTTTATATGCCCTAAAAGCAATATAAATCATGTATTACATATATTGTTTTTAAACAAGTAGATATTGCAATTCATATAATTATGATGATATAAATGGTTATGTAAATATGTAGCTATGTCATCGAATATTTTTGTTCGACAAAATGAGAAATTATAAAATTATATCATATATATGAAGATTACTATTTATGTATCCGGAATAATAAATAAAAACAAATATTTATCATCGAAAATGGTTTTATTGTTCAAAATATTCTCCGCGATAATCAATATACTTTTACATACGTTTGAAACAATCTTCATAGCACTTTTTCCATTTCGATTGAGGTATCTCCAAAACATGCATTTTGAACGCATCAACCGCTCCTTCTGGAAAATCCTTGACCACGTGGTTTATTCTTCAAGGACGGGAACAAAAAGAAATTATTGGGTGCCAAGTCAGAATTGTACGGTGGATGACCGATCAATTCGATGTTTTGACTGATCAAATATTGAGTTGTTCGGACCGATGTGTGAGAGCTCGCGTTATCATGATGAAGAATGATCCTGCGTCGCTGGTTGTTTTTTTTTTATTTCTTCAAAGACTCCTGACAAACAAATGGTGGTGTACCATTCAGAATTGACCGTTTTACAATTATCTAGTGGCTCTGTAGCCACATGTCCATTTATCAACAAAAAAAAACAGGCGACCATTTGCTTTGAAGTGCTTCTTGCGCGAACAATTTTTGTTAGGTTTGGCCCAAGTTTGAAAGACCCATACAATCCACTACTGTTTACTTTCGGGCTCATATGCATAAATCCAAGATTCATCATCTGTGTAGATGTTTTACACGGCTTTTGACGCACCGATTGTATTTTTAGCACTTCTTTGCATCAATCGACACGAGCCTTGTTTTGAGCGATTGACAAATTATTCAGAATCCAATGTCCTATCCAATATGTAGAATCTTATGCATGCTTGTCATACTCCTGCCCAGGGCTGCCCCAATCTCACGATATGTCATATGACGATCTTGCTTTATCAGCTCGCGCACAGTATCGATATTTTCTGACACAACAACCGATTTTGGACAACCTTCTTTAAATTCGTCCGTGAGCGAACGATCACTACGATTGAATTCACTAAACCAGTAATATACAGTGACTTTAGATGGTGCTTCATCGCCAAAAGTCGAAGTGAGTTGATCGATGCATTGCTGTTGAGATAATCCACGTCGAAATTCGTAGTAAATCATCGCATGAAAAGTCTCACGAGTTAATTCCATTTTTTAATTGAGATGAAATTTTGAAATCACTAAACACAAATAGCATCTGTATGACAAAACGTTCTGAGTACGTATACAGTCAACACTGTCAAACTTTACTATGTACATGTCAGACGGTGCCTAGCAACACCATTGTTGTCAATCCGGATACATAAATAACAACCCTCGTATGTTTAAAGGAACCTCAAAAATACTAATAGAGCTAACACTGCTGCAATTACTCGGTAAAAAATGATGTAGTAGCCAAATACATATATTAAGAACTTGTCATTTCTCTCATGCAAATTATTTTTTTAATGCTACCGCTAAACGCTTAAGTGTAATTGAATTTATAATCAAGGTTATAAAGTAAAAGTAAATAAAGAACCTTATCATAGATAAAAATAATTAAAAACATTTTAAAGCAACTCTTGCCTCGATTTTATAGATGAACAATTTTTTTATTAAAAAAAAAAATAGAGTTTTGTTCGTACTTAGTATTAATACATCAGTAACAAAATATTAGACGCACCATAGAAATTTCAAAAAACGAAAATATAATTCAGTTTTATTATTCTATTTTAGTGTTTTTAGTTTGTTTTAAATACAAGTATATTTCCAAATATTGGAAAAGTAAAAAGTTTAATTGACCTTGATCTGAATATAAAACAATTACACAGATCGTCAAATTCAAATTTTTTTGAGGTAACATTGATGAAAATAAATGTACAAGAAGTATTTTGTACTCCTAAATCTAAAAATGATAAGCTAATTACTGTAATACGTACAGATTTTTTATTATGGGTGGTCGGTGGTGGGGACAAATAGGAGACATATTTTTACAATTTAATATTTATTTAATATAAGCATGTAAAACATGTTAAATCTATGACATTACTAGAATTATGAATAAAAAATATATTACATGAGATGTCACATAGCGACAAAAACTTTCACTTTTTCCTCTTATGCTCTGTACCATCATCTGTTTTTGATCCCGTCCTGAAGTCCTGATGAAACCTCTCTTTTTGTTGGTCGCTTACTGCACCCACATTTTCTGGGAAAAAATCCAAATTGGAATATAAAAAATGCATTTTTAAGGACATGCGACACCCTAATTTTCACAGGCTTTCAAAAGTTCATCTATGAGGTTTTTATAGTTTTCATCTTTCTTATTGCACAGAAATCCTTTCACTATACTTACAAAACACTTCCAAGCTGCCAATTCCTTTACATTTAATTTTTCTTGAAAACGGAAATCAGCTAGAAGGTTTCTTATTTGAGGTCCAATAAATATGCCTTCTTTTAGTTTTGCATCACTTAATTGGGGAAATATTTCTTTTAGATACTTGAAACCATTACCTTCTTTGTCCATGGCTTTGACAGAGTTTTTCATTACTTCAAGCTTAATATGGAGAGCCGAAAGAAGCTTTTTATCTTAATCCCCAATTTGGCACTTAAAATATAAAAGACAGGCTTTTTTTACTTCCTCGGACATAGATTTAGCTTGTGAATTTAAAAGAAATAGTCCGCATATATAACAAAACTTATCCGCTGGATTTTTGCAAATTGGACTATTAGAACTTTCCATTTTATATAAAATCGAGACAGAAACAAAATATAGAAAACAAAAAAAACTGCCCTTAAAGGTTCCTAGAATACTATGGAAATACCCCCTTTATGATCTTGTTGTAATTCCTACATTGTCCAGTCCAAAGTCAGGTACAAATAATTTCAATATAATATAAAAGAGAACCAAGTACTTGAAAATGGGACATTTCCGAGAAAACGGAAATGCCATGGTCTTGCCGAAGTTTTCGAGGCTGCGATAGTTCATCGCTCATAATCAGTTCTTCCACCCTCCTAAATCTTTCAAATTGAATGGAATGCAAAATCATGTCAGCCCTGCTGAAGAACCACATTCTATAAAGTGTACCATAATCATGTGAATTTGTTTTATGGGAATTTTTGAGTTTTAAATCACATCCCAATCCAGATGCTCCAGATCATCGTCATATTAAAAATTTCTTAGCAACCCTATATATATATATATATATATATATATATATATATATATATATATATATATATATATATATATATATATATATATATATATATACATACAGTAATACTTCGACTTACGCTATACCGTCTTACGCTAAATTTGGTTTTTGAATCAGGTAGCACCCTGTTCCGCCTCCCGCTTCACCCACCATACTTGTTTGGATATGTTTCGCGTAGACTTAAGGCACATTTACAAATTGTTTTGTTTATTATATTATTTGGGGCAACTACGTCATCTAAACGAAGAAAAAACTGATTCTTCTAACTAAAAACTGATTAAATAAGAAAAGAAAAACATTATCTTTGGAATGTAAACTAAACATTATCAATGTTTTTGATATAAAACTAAAAGTTTGTGAATTGGCAATGAAGTTTGATCTACCAGAATCGACAGTCGGAACAATCATAAAAATAAAGACAAAAATTCTCGAAGCTGTGACAAATGCTCAATCTTTGAATTCAAGCATTATCAAGATATTATTGCTGAGATGGAAACAATGCTGAAACTATGGTGTGATAATCAAGTAAAAATGATAAAGACAAAATCAGAGTGACACAGTTAAACTGTCCTGCTGATCAGAACACGGTATTCTCTCAAGCTAAGCTGATTTGTGAGAGATTAAAAGAAGAAGCTGGGGAAGCGGCCAAAGATAAAATCTTTAAAGCTAGTAACGGGTGATTCAGCCAATTCAAATATAGGCGGCAAGAGCTGATTAAGATGCTGCATCTCTCTATTCATAGAAACTTAAGGTTATTATAGAAGAAAGTGGCTACAGCATCCAAACCGTATTCAACGTGGATGAGACTATATTGTTCTGTAAGAAGATGCCTAAAAAACTTTTATGCGCATGAAGAAAAAACCTTTCCGGGTTTTAATGCCTTAATTGACAGTAATGGTTGGCAGGAATGCAACTGGTAACTGTGAGTTAAAACCTTTTCTTAGTTTATTGTTCGGAAAATCCAAGAGCTTTAAAAAAAATCTAAAGCTGGTTTGCCCGTGATTTGGAAATCAAATCCTAAAGCTTGGGTGACAGTCTCCCGTTATGAGGATGGGTTTGATCATCACTTCATACCCGAAGTCGAACGTTATTACCAATCAAAACAAATCTCATTTAAGGTGATGTTAGTAATCGACAATGCACCAGGCCATCCTCCTGATACTCTTACTAATTTCGACTCACGTGTGAAAGTTAAATTTTACCACCAAATACAACCAGCTTGCTTAAACCGATGGATCGGAGTACCATTAAAACATTTACATTACACGAGATGATCATTGGCATATTTCCATGAAGGTATGAGGTAAAACAATGAACTCTCTTTTATAGACTTTTGCCAACAATTTAATGTTTTAGATACCGTGAACATCATTGGAAAATCTTGAGATGAAAATTCACAAAAAAAACTTTAAATAGCGTCTGGAAAAAAACTGTATCATTTTTTTTCACTAGTGAAACTCGGACAGAATCAGAGCCAGAGCCTGATTAAATTGATCATATTATTGAAGACGTTATCGCTCTTGCTAGACAATTAAATTTTGAAGTGGACGATGAAGAATTACAAGAACTGCTAGATTTACATAATCAGGAGCTGACAGTTGATAAGCTCATAGAAATGTGTGAACAAAACATTGAAAAACCTGTGTCTTTTGATCCAGTTCAATCTGAAGATCAAATGACGGTTGCAAACCTGACGGTTGCTCGTTGGCTTATATATATATATATATATATATATATATATATATATATATATATATATATATATATATATATATATATATATATATATATATATATATATATATATATGTATATGTATATATATATATATATATATATATATATATATATATATATATATATATATATATATATTCGAGTTTCGTTTTTTATTTAGTGTTTCAGACCGAAGGTTCCAATAGAAGAATTAAGAATAAAATAAGAATATTTATTTGATTTCCTTATTTTTTACGATGTTTGAGTTGAGGGTTAACTGAGCACATTAACTCGATTTGTTGTCACTTGTATAAACTAACATTTTTATAATTAAATGTTTCTAATAAACTACTAGTATTCATAAATAAATAATCAACAATAATAATACAGTTAAAATTTGGAATAATATAAGTACTAGCCTTTTATATGTTTACTTCTGATAATTCAAGCAACCATTTACTGGAAATATTCTACTGTAACAAATTAAATGGTTTTCTAATGATTTGTTATTTTCTACAACAAAAATCCCCTCAAATCATACTATTGTTCTCGCCGAAACATTTAATTAGTTTTTCTACTTTTTACAATTGTCATCAAATACGTATACAGGTATATTTAAGCTATGTTTCGAATACAAATGAAAACGGACTACTAAGAACATAATGTCGCAGCCTTATTAAGCGAAATATGTTCAAATAAGAGAATTAGTGCATTTCGACATATCCAGTCAAACTTATGCTAAAGCTGGGAAATAAGTTTTCTGTACTTACTGACTGACTTTTGTTACGAAATATGTTCTTTTCACCGCTATCTGAACATTATCGAATTTAAAATCTTAAAAAATCGGCTTGCTTGGAGTTGAAGACATAATCAAAGCAACGTTTGAAGGTCCTTTTCATCAGCAAATGGAGATCATGCATTTCACTGGCAAGGAAATGAAAAAGGTGGAAATGGGTTTTAGCTAAATCTAGAATATAAGTTGGGTGCAAAAGAATTTTCAAACCAATTTTTTTATTAGCAGTTCTAACGATGTTTTATAAATTATCTTACAAGATTACGTATATAAAGTATACGATTATCAACCCGATTACCGCTCCTAAACAATTTAGCCTTTTTTAATGATTGCATCTGGGAAATTGAATTACATATACGTTTCTCCCACAGCCTGCTTTGCTATATATATATATATATATATATATATATATATATATATATATATATATATATATATATATATATATATGCATAGAAATATCTCTATATTTACGACTTCTTCTATGACTTGGACGTTGACTGTAATAGTAAAATACAAATGTTTTTTAGCTTCCGATAGGGCTGGTGGTACCCAACTTTTGCACATTTTCCAGTGAATACAGATTTTTGAACACAGTTTTAGTACTATTAATTCAGTTTTATTTCAAAAACGCAGCAGACATTCTTCATTATCTGTCTTCATTGTATTTTTGTATATTTGTATTATATTTTTTTCAAACCATCTGCAGACTATCCTTTTATTAATTGTATTTTCTCCATAAATCACATACATTTTTCGGGCTACTTCAGAGTGAGTAGTTCTATTCAAAGAAGGCAAAAAGAAGACTGAAATCATAATAAAAAAGATGCAAATGAAAATACTACTACAGAAAATAAATAAAATAATCTTTTAAAAGTATCTAGAAGTAAATGAGTTTGCAATGAGTAATAAACAAATTTGAGAGAAAAAAATAACCTCCAGAACTTTTTTCCCAACCTAACAGATATGCGGTCATATTTCAATTGATTCATAACAATCTTTTAAATAACATGAAATGTAACGGCTGTTTTGGGGCCTTCATAATATAAAACCTTTACCAGAGCGGGGTAAGCTGCTAAAATTAGTATATAGGGACAATTGTACATACGTTTTTAACTTATTTAGTCAGTCCAAATATGGTAAATGTTTTGACATGATTATTTAAACATTTTGGGTTATCAATTCTTCTATTATTAAAAAAAAGTCTATGTTAAAAGAAAGAGAAGTTAAAAAAATGTGATTTGGTGTTTAGTGGAAAATCTCTTCAAGCTTAGTATTTTGGGTTATATTAGTAACATCGCGATATTTTGTGATCAAAGAAACTAATTGTTGCCACCTGAGAATACATATCTGGTCAAGCGCATATTCATTCCTTACCTCTTTGATTATTCTGCTTAAGTCTTCTTTTTTTCTCGAATTTAAATTTACAGTAACAATCCATTGCATAGTTTTGTTGAGGTCATCGTGTCCTCAATACTGAACAAAGTGTAAAAACAAAAATTATAAAACCGTTTTGACATGCAATCTGATTATTTTATTGTCTGCTAGTAGACATTTTATTAAACTGCTGGAAAATCCCTCTATCTTTGTTTTGATGAAATGGACCCACTATATCCTGCACTCTATATGCAAGGAATACAGTATTTTAAAACTACAATATCCTTTAATAGGTAGATCCACTAAACTGTCCACCAGATACTGATTTTTTCCTAGCAATTTCAAATATTTCAAAATAAAATCCTACGTGTTGTTTTGCTTTATTAAGAATAACCAGATCCATTGGAAAACCTCCTGTTCCATTCCTCATGTTTCTCAGTATTTCGAAAACTTCATCGTTAGAAAATCTTGTGTGTGATAAAAATCCCGTAACATCCTAAGCTAACTAAAGAACCCCTGACCCTTCAACCCTCATGCGTCGTTTCGGGGTTCAATTAATTTAAAGTAAATAACTGCCCAAGGGTCAGCTTAAAAACTTGGCTAATGAAAATAGATATACTATAAAGCATTATTCAATCTTTATTGACATTTTTTTTGATGTTTGGAAAATCAATATGTTTTCATTTTATCTATAAAATGGGGTGGGCGCGTAGGCTACAATTACACTGCATATTTTACATTTCCGAATTAATAACAGGGAGCGATAGCATCTTGATCACACCAGCTGAAGTATTCTCAAATGTGACCAACTCATATCAATGTCATTTTAAAATTTCATTTTACAGTTTTTCATTAATTTAAGTGTATTTGTTGTAAATCTGTTATGAATGCATATTACAATCATACTATAGGGGCTGTGAATACGATATACCAAATGTGATCAGCCTATTCCACTGAACAGAATCACAAGGAGGAGGTTTCTTACACTTTTTTATAGGCATCTTTTCATAACAGGCATCAATGCAATGGTCATTTCAAAGTTTATCAATTAAAAAAAAAAATCTCGCCATGAGTTTGATGGAAGACCACTTGAAAGAACGACCCAAATTTCATTCACTTCCAAAGGATATTTAGCGTTTGTTAAAAATATATAGAAATAATGAATATGATAGAGTTGCTACATTTGTAGAAACCATAAGTTTGATGGAAGACCGCTTGAAAGAGCGTCCTAAACTTTATTCGCTTCCAAAGGATATTTAGCGTTTGTTAAAAAGATATAGAAAGAGTGAATATGATAGAGTTGTTATATTTATGGAAACCCTAAGCAGAAAGAATTTGTGCCAAGAATATGATAAAAATGCTTGTAAAAACATAGTGTTACAGTTTCAAAATGTGTTAGCTAAGAAGATTTAACCATAAACACTACCTGTAAATCTTTTTTTTTTTTCGTAAATAAGTTATTTCAACCTACTTATTCAATAATAAAAATGTTTATAAAAATATAATAACTAAACATATTTCAATTTGTTACACAAAATGACTAATAAAAAGTAACCAAAAAATCATTTCCGGTGAAAATGCCGCAGCGCGCTCTATCAGACATAGAGGAGCGCGCCCACC
The DNA here is from genome assembly GCA_031761425.1 of Cosmopolites sordidus. Classification (NCBI taxonomy): domain Eukaryota; kingdom Metazoa; phylum Arthropoda; class Insecta; order Coleoptera; family Curculionidae; genus Cosmopolites; species Cosmopolites sordidus. The sequence goes on along the minus strand of JARFXV010001463.1, from coordinate 337,008 downwards.
AGAGGGTTAATATTTTTTATAAAGATGTTTCTATTTTAACACTAACTATTCTACTTATGCGACTCTTATATCTACCTCTCACTCTCATGACACAATATCATTTGACTATGATCAATGCTAGATTATCACCAAACATACGAGGTATATTTTTTAAATAAGCTCTATTTTTTTAGTAAGTAGAAAAATATTAGAAATATCATTAAAATATATTTTTCCATATTCTACATACTTTTATCTACTTTTTTATATGATTTCCATTTTTGTTCCAACATTTGTCATATCGCTCAACAAGTTTTTGAATTCCCAAATCAAAGAAATCTGCCGCCTGTCTGCCGCAAAATCCCTTTTCTGTCCCAAATATAGTTGACGTGTCCCAAATACGTTGATATTTCGTGCTGAAACGATCTGTTTGGCTTTCATTCTGGTTGGCAACAATGTGTATCGCCATTTCATTGACTGTTGCTTGAACTCAGGAGTCATGTGAGACACCCAAGTCTCATCACCTGTAACGACATGGTCTAACAATCCATCTCCTTCCTGATTGAATCGAGTCAAAAACGATAAATCACAGCCCAATCTCTTTGTTTTGTGATCGGTAGAAAGCAATCTTGAAATCCACCGATCCGAATACACTTTTCCATAATTTAGTCTCTCCGAAGCGATGGTGAACAAAACTGACCTTGAAACCTGTGGAAATCATGAATCATCGGTTCTCTCGAATTTTGTTGTCCACATCTCGAACCAAATCTTCAAAAATCAGAAAACGACGGCCAGGGCATAGCTCATCATGCAATGAAATATTTTTTAATGAAATATTTACTTAAGTATTTTTTTAAAAATCTCATATATTTAGTTTATTTAATTTTATTTTTTTATCCAAAATTTTTAATATTAATCAAGAAATATTTTAGAAATTTTTATCAAATTATAAAGCGATTATTTAAATTTAAATATTTGACTCAATTTTGAAATATTTACTAATGTGTTATAACCACCAGTTATAATAATGATTTTACAGCTTGTAGAGAGACTAAATTATTGTAATTGTTGCTTGTTAACACCCCGATAAAGCGCGAATATAATTTCAAGATCTGGAGCTTCCCCCAGCGGCATAGTCTGTAAAATCGAAACTTAATTTACATGCTAATCTCGAAGAAATTTATCATCACACTGATGATGTTAATATGGTTAGCAAAACGCGCGACAAGAATAATAATTCTCGTGATTTGGTGTTTAGTGGTAAATTTACTCTATTCAATCGTTCTCTTCGATCCAATTCGATCGACTCTTCTAATTTAGTCCTTCACAGCGAAGGTTCCAATAAAAAAATTGATCCAATCTCTAATTCACATGATTACATTTATACTCATCTGCATAAGGTTTAGTTGATCGGCCAGTAGTGAAGTCGATCGATAAATTGCAGTTATGCCACTTTATGCTTTTTTAGTTCAATAAAAAACAATAATTCTCTCCAAACAAAACACTAGATTTGTGGCGTTTAAGGAGGTGATTCTGTCGGTGAGATTATGATGCAAAAATAGTTTTGTCGGTTTTGGGGGGAAGATTTTAGCCTGGGAGACCTGTGTCGTTCTGGCCGTTCTTCAGGCCCTGACGTCGAGGGAGTAAATGCCATAATAGCTGTAGATCCGCGCAGCACGGTCCGTGAGATAAGTTAAATATTTTCAGACAATTTTTGACCATCTGAAAAAATGGATACATCTGCCGATACGATGTGTGCATACTTTACGAATTTAGTGAACGAAATCTTCTGGCTCGAATCTTTTTGGGCAATCTTTTGCTGAAAAAAAAATCTGGGGCTCCATTTCTGTAGCGGATGATAACTGGTGGTGCATTTAGTGGGATTGGAAGGGACTCATGCACTTTGAGTTTCTTCTACGAAATCAAACTGTCAACACCGATCTTTACTGTTAGTCGATCTCGATTGTTATAATCGTCGTGTTTCATAATGACAATGCACAGCCACACGTTTTAATTAGGAGCCGACAAATATTGTTTAGCTTCAATTAGGATGTTTTCCATCTACCTTACTCATGGGATATAGCACCCTCGGACTACCATCTATTTCGCTTCCTCTAAAATTGTTTAAATGGGAAATATTTTAAAATGGAAGAAGAGCTAAAAAACAACCTGTTAATATTTTTTTGTAATAAAGACGGTCATTTTTGACAAAAAGCATTAAGCACTACGTTGTTAAAAAGTTGCAAATAGTGATAATTACATAATAGACTGAATATATATTTACATACTGAAATAACTATTTGCGGTTCCCTTTCTCTTAAAGAGATCCTTATAAGCTTTCGGGATAACCCGATGCATATATGACCTTACATAATATCAAGGTAAAATGACTATATTATTCTACTAATTGCAGTTTTGATAATTTAAACCCTGATCTAATATATCTTATTGTAGTGCTACCTAACAGGCACGGGTTGCGGTAATCCGACCGCTTATTTAATTACGCTCCGATGAAGCGCGAATGCAAATTTAAGACCTAAAGCTTCTCGGTGCGGAATAATTAGCCCGCCCGTCCTTAAACATTCTCACCCACTTTCGAACTTTACTATCAGTCATAACATTATCACCGTAAACCTCACAAATCTGACGGTGAATTTCCGCTGCTACCAAATTTATTGCACTCAAGAATCGAATTACAGATCGTATCTAATAGTCGGCGGACGACTCAGTTTTCTTAAATATTATAAAATTCTACAGCTCAACACACAGACAAACGATATGGCTGGAAATGGCGCCTAAACGTGCGCAAAGCATGCTGGGAGCAGATGCGCAAGCCCACTGCAGCGTGTCACTCTCACTCTCATTCACAAACGAACCTTATTTAAAAATATACTCCTCGTACAAATTATAGTTTCTTCATCTGTTGATACATCGAAAAATTATTTGTAGAGTTTATCGTTTTTTTAGAAATGATCTGATTAATGATATCATTAAAAAATTACAATATATGTTGATTGATTCTCATTTGCCCAGTTTATATAAAAAAATAACATTGAAATGATGCAGTACCAAAGATTGCCTTTATCACTTCGAAGAAACAGCAGTTATCATTTCGCTTCTTATCATTTTATATAGAGGAACTACATTTTATGATCAACGGTTTAAGAACATAGCATTCTCATTGCAACTCTATGATTCATACCATTGATTCATATCAACCTGCTAAAATAGCAATGACTATTGTACTTCATGCTGTGGCAGTGGCGGTTCGTGAGTTTGAATTATGGAAGTTCTGCATAGCAGCACACGATTTATAAAAAACATTTAAAAACCAAAATTGAAAATAAAAGATATCAACTTACCAAATTTAGTAAACAAATTAAAATCTCATAAATAATTATAATAATACTAATGCTTATGGATTCCGCAGTTGGTTCCTTGTGAAACATTATGAAAATACTAGGATTTTAAATGATACACTTGTAGCTTTTTAATGTTTCAAACGTTTATAATAGAATTTGCTCTATATATGTTTCGCCTTATTAGGGCTTTCTCAAGAGTAGCTTGAACTAATACTAATGGCCAAACACAGTGTTTCCAAGTATACAGGTAAAATTATTTCTTGTTTTTTTTGGCGTCTAGTCTAATTATCCTAAATATTGGTTGGTAAAAACCGGGCTATTCAAGTACAATATTTGTAGTAGGTCTATTTTTTTACTTTTCTTTTAGTGTAATAGAGTGTAATAATTTAACATTGTTTATATCTATAACATAATTGTTTTTAATACAATGCGTAGACATTCCGATGCTTCTTATATAATTTAAGATATCTTTTTTGTGTTCTTTTATTGTACAACCTATACTTCTACCACTTTGACCGATATTTACTGCTTCACAATCCTTAGAGTTAATTTTATATACACCCGATTTATCTAAAGTATCCGTTTTATCCTTATTATTAACTAACATTCTACCTACATTAAGTGTATTTACACAAATAGTCTTACACCCTAGTTTATTTAATGTGTTACAAACTGTATTACTCAGTATAGAAGTGTAATTAATAAATTTAAACGATTTGTCTTTTTGCTTTCTAATGTTATAGAATTCTTGTAAATTTAACTTTCTTTGTTTATTTACAATTTGTCAATTAATCCTTTTTTGTAGCCGTTGTTTTTTCCTATCTGCTTAATGGTACAGAGCTCTTTGTTCAAATTATCTTTGTTTAGTGGAAAGCTAACTATTATTGGACTGTGAAAACGAGATAGTTTGACTTGTCGCCTTGAAAGATTGTTTAGAACTAAAGTGTATAACCGTGTCTGTTGTAGTCGTATTCATAAATATCAAATTGTAATTTAGGAGATATTTTCTTTATCTTCATGTCTAGGAAGTTAATTTCATCATTAAATCTAATCTCCATAGTGAACTGAATATTTTTGTTTATGGAATTCAAATGGCCTAAAAAGGCGTGTAAATTTTTTTCCGTACCATTCCAAATGCAAAAAACCATCGTCCGCGTATCTGTACCAGTATGATATATTATTGATTGATGGCTTTTTAGAGTTAAAAATAACATTTTCGAAATCAGCCATAAACATTTCAGATAAAAAAGGTGAGATATGTGAGCCCATTGGAGGACCGTGTTTGATAAATCTCATTGTTATATTGAAAATAATTTTGTTCTAGACAAACTAGGATTGCTGTTTTTAATTCAATTTTTAATTTGTCTTCCATGTCTGTATTGTCTATATGTCCTTTTAAAATTGTAATTAAATAATTTACTGATACAGAACCAATGAGGTTTTTAACATCAAAATAGACTAATTTTGCATTATCCGTTAATGTAATGTTTTTAGTTTTTTGTATAAATTGTAATGAATTTTTAATTGCATATGGTGACTGAAAATTGATTAATTTAACTAGCGTATGACTTAATTCTTTACACAGTTCACTAGGTGCATTAACATACGAGACTACCTGTCTTGATCGGATAATTTTCTTTCTGAATCTTAGGTAATCCATAGAATTTCGGTGCTGAAAGGTTCATACTTTTAAATTTATAAATTTTATTTAATGTTATAAGTACACATACTTTGACTGTTTTTATAATCTCCGTTTGATACTTATTAGTAGGGTCTAGTCTTAATTTAGTTATATTACTCTCTTCTAGTAATGTTTTCACTTTGTTATCATACTCAGTCTTAGTTAAAATTATAATGGTATTACCCTTGTCCGCTTTGCAAAGGATTAAGTCATTATCTTTCAACTTTTGTTTAAGAGTTTTTATAATTATTATTTCATCTTTACAGCTTTTTGGAACATTAAGATTATTAAAAAGTTTGGATATATTAAGTTTATTATGTAGAGTTAAGTTTTCCATAGCCAATTCTACGTTAATTGCTAAAGTTTCTAATTCTTGTTTTGAGTAAATTTGTGATAAATATTTTAAACCATTTTTCAATAAGTCCAACTCACCCTTGTTAAATGAATGGTCAGATAAATTAACGAGACTAGGATAAAACTGAAGATTTACGTTTGCATCAGGCTTGTTTACATTATGGTTATTACGGTTTTTCTTTAATGATATTAATTTATTGATCTTTTTTAATTGTGTGATGAATTGTGTGTGTGTGCCTTATCATCAACGTTTTCTCTCATCTGTTGGTCCATATACTGAAAAAGAATAAAGTTTTCTTTGTGAAGTAATTCGGTGTGTATACTATTTAGGTGTAAGATTCCTTTATTTCTTGTCCAGTACCACATTCTTTCGCCTTCCTGTAGCCAATTTTTTATGCTGCTTGGATTGCGATGTTAGCCTCTCGTGATCTATGGTTGCACGTGGTTTTCATATGTTTCGAATATCCTTTGTTAACTTTATACTGTTACTGAATTATATATAGTTGAAGAACTTTTTTAACTTTAATAAACTACATTGGTAAAACACTGCGGGTTATGCTTTGCTTGCACATTTAATAAGATTTATGGATTCCGCAGTTGCTTCCTTAGCTTTTTAATGTTTCAAACGTTTATTATAAATTTTGCTCTACATATGTTTCATCTTGTTAGGGCTTTCTCAACAGTAGCTTGAACTAATACTGATTAGTTCAAGTATTAGTTCAAACTGCTCTTGAGAAAGCCCTAACAATGCTAAACATGTGTATCAATGAAACAACAAGTGTATCATTTAAAATCGTAGTATATGTAATTTTATATTTAATTTTTTGGGGGTTCTGCAGGAGTCTTCAGCTCTGCAGCTCAGTGGCGGGTCATGGGCTTTTAAAGTCGCGGGGCGTTAAAGAAAATAGTGCTGCTGAAGATTTTTTTTGCTTTCTCCTTCCTTCTTTTTACTTTTCATACTATTGAAACCCTATACAGGGGGTGAACTAGGAAAATATTAAAATTTTGTATTGTTACTACTTACAAGGGCATTGGAGGATGGGTTGTTACTTGTTGCGCAGATAAAGGAATGAAGAAGTAGGTATTTACCCTTTCCCGAAAAGTAAACCATTCAAACAGTTTATTGTAACTGCAAATCAATAGAGAAAATTCGAAAAAGTTCGAAAAAAAAAATAAATCAGTCATTATTAACTGTTTTAAATCCGGCACTTTCATGTTTGCTATTAAAAGTTGATTATTTTTATTTAAAAAGTACTTACTACTCAGTGTGTACACACGAGGCAAACTCCAAAACAAGTATTCGCGAAGCGAACGAAATACGCGACCCAAGACATATCAGACACTCCATACCCGTCAAATCAGCGTTTAAAACTAATTACCGATACCCTCGTTCGAAGGGAATCTACGTCCAAATGGCATGCTTTAGCAAGCAGTTAAACTCCCGAATTCTGGCAACCAATAAAACATGTAACGCCAATGACGAGATAAATAGAAGTGGCGTACGGTCGCTGGAGGTAAACGTCCGACTAACGTTGTAAAAATTGTGGCGAGAGGATGGAATTTTTATTCGCATTGTTTGGTGTGATGGGGCGACAGACGTTCTTCTACATTTGGAGATTTTTAATAATATCTTAAAATTAAGTTAGAAAAAAGAAACTGAACGGGAATAAAATATGGTGTTTTGCTCTGAAAAATTGTTTACTGTGATAAATGCTGGAGGGGCGGCACCCCAACGCCCTCCCTCACGAGCCTTATATACCAGCTTGAGCTCTTATATACCAGCCGCCACTGTTAACTGAAGTATTTCATATTGTATCAATCTTCAGTGCATACACAATAAAAATCTATTAGGTTTCTATATCGCAAAAATTTCATAGGGATCCTCGAATTACATCAAATAGAAAATGAATTATAATTGAATAGTGGTTGGATATTATTATAAAGATAAAAGAATATGTTTATTCTTTTTTCCATTCGGTTTGACACATACCTTTTCGGCTTAATAGCATTTAACTATTGGATAATACAAGTTCGTGATAAAACTACTAATAAATAATTAAAAATAAAACATTTACGTATTCATATTCGAACATATTAAAATCTATTAGAATTATTTTCGTTAGGTAAGGTCCATTATTTAACCAAACAAAATTCATAAGAATCATATTTGTTCATATGTTTTAATTATGTTGGCGAATTATATTCGTGCTAGCCCGAGGTCGAACGTGATTATAGCAGAGTCAAGTTCGACCGGTAAAAACGAATTATCATATTGAATATCGTAGGTTCTATTTTGGTGATAGTAAATGTCACAGTATTTGAGCCTATTATTCCTCTTTTTTTTTATCAATGACTGGATTTGTTTAATAATAGATGACATTCGATTTTATGTTTTCTATAAATTCAATTTGTTACTTTTTTTGGTACAGTTATACGCTTCCTGTACGAGGTGTTTAAATAAAATAATGAGACTGGTGATCTAACGTTCACCATTGTAACATTGGTGAGAGAGAGGGGAGACAAGTCAACATCTGATACGCTTTCAATACTAGTTAAAACTCCCTAAGGCCACTTGATGGTCCGTAGTAATTATTTTCGAATACCGAATTTTTCTAGTGCGTTTAGAAAATGAGTTAACAATTTCGAGCAACAGTGGGCTATCAAGTTCATTTTCAGTACGCCTCCAAAAAGTCAAGACATCTTTTCTTCCAATCCTTTTGATCCCGTGAAAGGTTTTTCGGAACCATTTTCGCTCAGATTTATACCAAATTAATTGGACAATATCTGATAAACGGTTGTGTTTGGACTCAAATTCAACTCTTCTCTGATCATTCTAACCATCAACCAATGATCAGAATGCACAAGATCCCGGATTCGGATAACATTTTCATCACTTCTTGCAGTTGAAGACCTTCCACTACAAAACTAATCTTCAATTGAGTCTCGACATTTTGTGAATGCCTTAAACCACAAAACCTTAAAACAAAACAGTGTTTTCATAGGCATGTTGAAGTTTTGCGAAATTTCCGGTCGCACTATACCCAAGTGTGATACTTGATAGCACATCGTTAATCGAAATTGTTGTCACTTACTTTCAGAACGCACTAAAAAAATCTGTGTCACGAAAAAAATTGCTACTGACGACGAAGTGTGGGTGGTCAACTCGCGCCAAAGACGCATCAGCTGTTCTCATGTCTCCCCTACAACGATGAACCCAACAGAAGTGTCAAATCAAACTCTATCCTACCATCTCATTACTATATTTACACACTTCGTTTTAATGAAATTTAAATAACTAACAAAATAGAAAAAGCACTAGATAAACATATTATTGTATATATAAATAGTTGTTTCATTATCAATGAAGAGATATTTATTTACATATTAATGATTTTCAATGGGTATCGGTAACTGTTTTAAAATACCAATAAGATATTGAAGCTCACGAAATAAATAGTAATCAGGAAGTACTTAAGTCCAGACTTACGACATAATTGCGTCATCGCGGAAAAGGACACACTTTATTTTAAATTTGAAGTTAACATTGGCCTAAATATTACCAATGATCAATTCTTCTAGTGGAACCTTTGGAGCGAAACACTAAACCCAAAGAGATTTACCACTAAACACCAAATTACTTATTATACATTTTTCAACTCGAGTTTCGCTAACCATATTAGGAGATAATTCAACTGTAATCAACTGAATATCTCCTCTTCCAGAAATCAATTTTCCCAGGAAAACGCCTGAGAGACTGGAAGTGTGGCAGGTGACTCCGTCCGGTTAGAATTAAATGTCCTAAGTGTATTCTTCAAATTCTTGAAGAGTAAGAGTGAAAAAAGTTTGAAGCATGTCGACATAATGCTGAAAATTCACCATTACTGCGCAGCCTTGATGGTCTTCGAAAAAAAAAACGGGGCGATTATTCTGGATGCCGACATTGCAGCCCAAACCGTATCCTTCGGGCTATGCAGAGGCATTTCATGTTTCTTTTTAGGGCTTTCTTTTGACATGATCATTAAGATGGAAATAAGCCTCATCGGAGTATAAGATTTTATGGACTGCTAAATATCGATTCAAATATTGTTAGTGGGATCCGTCAGCTTCAATTATTTCACTAATTCAATCTTGTGCGGGTGTATGCGTAAATCTGTGTGAAGGATGCGAAGCACCAACAATCTCGACACACTTAAAGCAGCTGCGAACTTTCTAGTCGATAAGTTTAGTTGTTGGCATACAGACGCTCTCACTCTCTCAATGTTTTAATCGATTCTGGCTGAGCTTCGACTGCAGGGGACGCGTTTATTTAACGTTGAACCAGTTTCCTCATACTCACGCACCATATATTGCTTAATCAACGAAAGGCTTAGAGATTGCTGAACATCGTGTAAATTAAAGAGTTGTCGAAATCTACGGCGCGCAGTACTGTCGGAATTGTTGTTGCGGGAATACACGCGCACACAAAAAGAGCGCTCCTCTCTCGTGTAGCTCTGCATGGTAACTAGATTTCCCTGAGCTGAATTATCGTTTAAAACCGACCCCACCTTTCTGCCCCTCCTACTAAATTTTCTGCACCGCAACCAAACATTAACAACCACCCTGTATGCGCTGAGTACTGCGAGGGTGACGATCACGATTATGTACGTTACGCTGTTTTAAAAAAATTACGCTTAAAATATATATTTGAAAATTATTTAAAGGCTTTAAACTGTCCAACTTTTTTTTACCGGCCGTCCAAAACCGTTCTGTATGAAAGCTGCGTAAATAGTTCGGAAAATTTTAATCTTAGTAATGCGCCACTTTCTGAACGACCAGCGGACCAGCTTTGGCAACGAAATATCGGTATGGGACAACTTGAAAGATCAGATATTCTTGGAATCAACCATTCAACATTGTCAAAGCGGTTATGTCACCTTGGAATGGTTAACAAGGCCGATGTATGAGTACCATAGATAAAACATAGTGCCATGGAGATAAACATGATAGACCGAATTTCTGCTTGAAGTACTCTATTGAAGCGCAATGAAATCCATTAATTTTAAGCCGGATGGTTTCAGATTAGGACAAATGAGTTGTGTATGATAATGTTAAATGTAAGAGTTCATGATATAAGCCCAAAGATGCCCCTCAACTAGCGCACAAACCAATTTACACTTGAAGAAGATTATGCTAGATGTTTGGTGGGGCTGGAACGAATCATTTACTATATGTTCCCTGAAAACCAGATCATTAATTCGAAAGTATTTTGATCATTACAGAGTGAATTGAAAAGTGCAATCGATCAGAAGTGGCCTGAGGTAGCTAACAGAAAGGGCATAGCGTTATATTAAGATAATGTAAAACCACACGTGTCTTTGGCCACCTGATTCAAACTTTTACTTCTTGACTGGGGTGTTTTTGTCTATCCATTGTACAACCATGACCTTACGTGCTCTCACTACAATCTATATAGATCACTTCAAAACTACTTAGATGGTGAAAACTTTACCTGGATCAGTTCTTTAAGCAGAAACCTCAGAAATTCTATGAGCGTCGGATTATGCAGCTACCGAAGAGACGGTAAACAGTCATCGAATATGTACTATGTTGATTAAATGTAATTTTTAATATGTACATTATAATTAGTATATACATTTAAAAAAAAGGAGGGCAAACTTTTGCATCGCCCCAATATATTAATGGTGGTCAATGATAATAATTAAATTTACTGGTGCTTCGATGTAAAAAAAATGTTCAAAGACTGGAATATGGCCCCAATTCAAATAATTTAAAGGAATAAACAACTAAACACTGTCCATAATTACATATAACTATATTTTATCTTAGATGTAAAGCTATTATATATGTTTTTGTATTGATTTTGGATAACGATTACGATTTCTAAATATATTTTTACTTCGTCGACATTGACATTTGATTCAAAAATGGTACTGCCCGCATCATTTTAATTGAATATATATATAGTCATCATCATTAGCCATTGTCGATCCACTGCAGAAAAGTCCATATGGTCTCACAATTGAAATTGACTACATCATGTCAAACGATAAAACAATATTTAGCCGTTGTACTGTACTTAACCGTTTTAATGTTGGAAGTGGCCACAGAATGGTACGAGTAAACTGTCGAAGAGAACGTACAAGAATGGTAAGATCGAAGAAGAGCAAACTGAATTCTGGGAAGCTGCTGCAGAGGGGCAGCGATTTTGAGATTGCTTTGTTGAACCACTTTGCTTTGTTATGTTGCAAGACCCAGAAGAGACGGAAGTAACAGATCAGTATGAAAAAATCATCGACAATGTGCTTGAAATGGTTGCTGCAATAGCACCAACAGAAAAAAAAAAGTTTGAAACAGCTAAAAATATCCAATGAGACCATTGCTTTAATGAACAAACGGCGGATAATAAGGAATGCAGGGGGTCTTTTTGGCAGAGTCGATTACGTTGAACTTTGCAAGACTATAAGAAAACATATCATCATCATCAGCCCGTATCGATCCACTGTAGGATGAAGGCCTCTTCAGCATGCTTTCACGATCCTGGGCTTTCCTCTGCCACTCTGGTCCATTATACTTAACGATGTTATCAATCCATCGTGCTTTCGGTCTTCTTCGCGGACATTTGCGATCAAGCGGTATCCACTCCAGGATTGCCTTGGTCCATCTGTTATCCCATCGCCTCGCTATATGACCTGTCCATCTCCATTTCAATTACATTACTCTTCCAATGATGTCACAGACTTTCATTTGATCCCTGATCCATACGCAGGACTTTCTGTCTCGTCTTGTAATGCCAAGCATACATCTTTCCATTCCCCTCTAAGCTACCCGAAGTTTTTGAATTGATTGCAATGCGAATGTCGAAGTTTCACTTCCGTATGTCATAACGGGTAGAACGCACTGATCGAAGACTTTTCTTTTCAGTCAAAGTGGGAGTCTACTTTTAAACACAATGTTGAGTCTGCCAAATACCTGCCAGCCACATTTCACACGCCGTTCCACCTCCTGGGCGGTATTATCTTATATATTATAATCTATTGTATGTCTTTTATCTATAGTCTGAAGAAGCACTATAACTAAGGCGCCAAGAAGAGGCTTGATATAACGCCATCTATACGTTTTCAACTGTTCAAATAACAGTAGAGTCGTACTACCCCAACGACCTAAAAATTCAACAATGATCTTCTGCATTATCAATATTGGTATATGGTAGGGTTGCTATTTATGTATCCGGAATAACAAATATTTGAAAATGGTTTTATTATTATTATTATTTACGTATGGGCCCTGATGGACCACGCGAAGTACAGTTAGAGACATTTGTTGTTGTTAGCCTTCCTTTGCGCCCATACTAATTTCATTCTTTCACTATAAGCTTTTTTCCTTTCGTCAGACCAAGTTGTTCCAGTTTTCCTACATTTTTCTCTCTGGCCAACCTTCCAAACGTTAACCTTGTGTCTGAAACAGCCTCTATCCTGAATTTCACTTTGTGTAATATTTGCTGATCTTAGGTCCTCTTTAATTGCAGCAATCCATCTAATTATTTCTACTTTAGCTCTACTCCTATTTTCATAAAATTCGACTATTTGTCTAGTTAATCTACTCGGGTTCATCCGTTTTATGTGACCGTAAAACTTAAGTCTTCTTTTTCTCATATCGCTATGTATATCTGTGTATTGTTTGATTTCTTGGTTTTCTCGAAGTCGGTATGTTGTGCTATTTATTTGTTTGGGGTCTAAGATTTTTTTTATGATTTTTCTTTTCCTCTTTTCAATGTCCTCGATGTCTCTCTTTCTATTCAAAATGAGTTCTATTTCTATTGAAAATGATTTTATTGTTTTCAAAATATTCTCCGCGAAAATCGATATACTTCTGTATACCTTTGAACCAATTTTTATAGCACTTTTTCCATTCCGATTGAGTTATGTTCAAAAAATTCATTTTGAACGCATGAACCGTTTCTTCTGGCATCGAAAATCGTTGACCACGTAGTTTATTTTTCACAGATGGGAACAAAAAGAAGTCATTTGGTGCCAAATCAGAACTGTATGGTGAATGACCTATCAATTCAATGTTTTGACCAGTCAAATATTGAGTTGTTCGGTCCGATGCGTGAGAGCTCGCGTTGTACATGGTGCAGAATGATTCATACAGTGGCACTGTGTGTATTTCTAGTGGCACTGTAACCACTTGCCCATGAATCGCAAAAAAAACAGGCGACCATTTACTTCAAAGTGCTTCTTGCGTGAACAACTTTTGTTGGGTTTGGCTCATTTTGAAAAACCCATACCCTGCTTGTATTTTTTGAGCATTTATATGCACTTATGTATGCTTGTCATACTAATGCCGAAGGATGTCTTCTATCGATGTCTTCTAGCACAATAACCGATTTTGGACGACCTTCTTTAAATTCGCCCGTGAGCGAACGACGGCAATGATTGAATTCACTAACCCAGTAATATACAGTGCTTTTAGGTGGTGCTTCATCGCCAAAAGTCGGAGTGAATTGATCGATGCATTATTGTTGAGATAATCCACGTCGAAAGTCGTAGTAAATCATCGCACGGAAATTTTCACGAGTTAATTCCATTTTTTGACTGAGATGAAATTTTCAAGTCACTAAACAACACAAATAGCGTCCCTATAACAAACCATTCTAAGTACGTATATGGTCAACAATGTCAAACTTTACGATGTATATATCAGATGGCGTCTAGCAGCACAATTGTTGCCAATTCTGGATACATAAATAATAAATAGTAACCCTCCTTCGTATGTAAGTATGTACAGCTGTGAATTCCTGCGGAATTGGAGTCACCACTGAAGATTATTCTGATCCTTTTATTGCCGTATATCACTACGCATCTACTTGCTGTCAACTTTATAGTGTGCGGTGTGTTTTGGCCTCGTCCACAATTTTTCTCCTCAGTCTGGTAACCGGATTCATCTTAGGTATGTTACAACTTGGTCATTCCATCTTTCATGCGGTCTTCCTCTCAACCTGTTACCCACCAGTATCCAATTGGCGATGACTAGTCTATACTAAACTAGTATTAGTTTCCTGCTGTTTCCTGTGCCTTTATGTGAAATTCATTTAAATACCTGTACCTTTCTGTAACGCATTATATCTATTCCGTTGAGTAACTGTTTTGATTTCGAGATTCATTAGGTTTCGGTACTCTCTTCTTTCCTTCTTGGGTCCATACATTGTCGTTATTATATTCCTCTTTCTTCCTCCTTGTAGACTCCTCCATACTTTTAGTTTTTCTTCCACTTTGGTGGTGACCGTCATCGTTTCTACTGCGTACGTTACAATGAGCTAAATAATTGCTTTATATTCTCTTTGTGTCATATCTAATTCTATGAGCTATTTCCATACTGCTGACATTATTTCTGTTCACTACTACAACCAGATAATTAAAATTTCCACCTCCTCAAACTAGAATTCTCCTATCGTTTTCTGTTCATTTTTGTTTGTCATCGATCTGTTACATTTTATGTAATTTTCATTTCTTAGTTTGTATGTAAACCTATAATTTGGGCTTCTATCTTTATTTATGTGACTGTTTTTGTAGACTTTTTCATATCTGGTTATGACGGTGTGGTCGTCTGCATAGTTTATTATTTGTATAGATTTGTCTATTATGGTTCCCTTTATGTCTACTTTTTATTATTCCATTTAATGATGTATTGAAAAGTGTTATTAAAAGAGCATCTCCTTGTCCTACTATTCTGTTGATTTCGATGTTTTCTGATTTAGTAATATAATATAGTACCCAATATCGGGATGATAACTATATAATGTAGATTTTTTCATTTCACTACATCTTCCTATTAAAGGCGACCTTGTTTTGTCAGCTATTTTAGCAATGTATCCAAGTTGCTTCTGAATGCTATATCTGCTGATTCTTCTAAAACACCAGATGGGGATTTGAACTGTATTCAAACTTTTCAATATTCTTTGTATATCAGTACTGTTAAATGAAGTATAAATATATTTACCTCAAGGGCATTTTTGTTGAAAAAATATGAATAAACTTGTATACTTAAATACCTTATTTTAAAACAAAACTCCAAACTTTTTACTTTTCTCCCGTTTCAACAGCTATTTAACAAAAATAAAGTTTACGACCTAGTACACCAATAAACAAATATGTTTTTATTTACAGAGTTTGAGAATCGAGTTGAATACCCCTGGACAAGACCTAATTCAACAAAAAGTAAATACGCTCACCTACAATGTTTACTTTCCATTTCAAAAGTCGATTCCAAGAATAACCAGGATCGTTTATAACAATAAAGAATATTGTTCAGGACCATCTGAATTACGTAAGTATACATTTTTAATAAACACATAAGTTTAATTAAAAATGTGCAATGAAAATTAGTTTTGCAGAGTATTAAAACGGTTGTATGAACCGCGACGGTTAATAACTGTTACTCAGAAGTTGCCAATTATTTCATAAAATTATTCACAAACTTGAAGAACAAGAAAATGCTACATTGAAAAATATTTATGACAGTATAAAAAACGATCAGTGTATTATGTAATGAAAAAAATACATTTACATTTAATACAAAAAAATAGTAAATAGGTGCACCAGGTAACTGGCAAGCATGGACCGAATTAGATGATCTACACATGTTCTATCGGCGATAAAATTTGAAAATTTCGTTAAATAAACTGTATGCAGTCTGACGTTATATTACCGAAAAATGAAATTTAAACGAGTTTGTAGCTACAGACTAACGCGCTGTAATATTTCGGTTACATAACGAGCTAATTTTAATGTTTCACTCTGATTACTAAGGCTGAACTGCTTTCTGAGCTACCATTCTAGTCGGAATATTAAATGTTGTCTTTACAATGTATGATCTTTCTACATAAATCATCACTAAAACTAAAGCAAATAGAGTTCCATTCTAAGTTCCATTTAATTCTAGATAGGCACCACTCTAAGCGACAAATCTTATAATGCATTGTATGAAGAGACACCCAATAAGGACGTGAAACACGCATCGCCATTGCACGCTCGCATCCGCAAGTACATTTTGATTAACACATCCTCGAAACATGTAACTATTACAAAAGCATAACGCACTTACCAGATATTTGATAGTACATATCAAAATAAGGAGATTACAGTCAATAAATGTGTTGGCAAATGTTAGTTATTCAAAAGATACATGATGTTGAAAGTAAAACTAAATTTTGGAAAAATTGAGATAATTTAAAAAAGGTTGAAGATATCAGGTTCAAAATTGGTGTGGTTGGAATTTCAAAGGTAACAAATCAGAATTTGGTATTAGTTTGAGCCTAGTTCTTAGAGGGCGCTTGGTACCTATTTTGTGAGGAATTAACTCGCTCATATTTTTACCCTATAAAGCTGGGAATATTTTGACTTCTAAATAGAAAGAGAGAAGAGTCATAATTCTAACGTAAAAAAGGTACATGGACAATATCGATATTTTATGCCATTTGCGAGATATTCGAGTTCGAATATTTCATTGCTCATCTTGTCGATGACTGAAAAATTTGCAATTCACAAAGTGTACCTTAAATACGAGGAAAAAAACATTAAGATGTCAAAAATACAACATTTTTTATTTAAAATAACACTTTTTTCAAATTTACTTCAATGTACTCAATGTTACTTCAAGTGTTGAAAATGTCCACCGTTCACCTCAATATACTTTCGCAGGCTGTTTATTAAGTGACTTCTCACATTTGGGAAGATATTTTCTTCATTCCTAATAACATTGGCCGCTTGTTGAATTTTTTGTAAAAGTTCGTCTCGTGTATTGATTGCATCATGGTAAACTAAAGATTTCATATGACACTACAAATAAAAGTCTAACGGATTAATGTCTGGGCTACAAGGTGGTCAAGGAAATCATTTTGATTCAAATGATTTCGCAATGCAAGAGTAAAATACGGTGGCGCCCATCTTGCTGGAATCACATGTCTTGTTTTAAGCTTAAAGGTATAGCATCCAAAAGATCTAATAAATCGTTTTCTAAAAACTGCTCTTATTGATCTCTATTCAGTCTTTACAGAAACTCAAATGGTCCGATTAAAAAATTGTCGATAATGCCGCACAAAATGTTAATTGAAAATTCGTGCCAGAAATGTCGCTCTCTTGGTCGGTGTGGATTTTCCTGAGCGTAATAATGATTATTTCTCCAAATAAAAATTCCGCGTCTGGTAAAAGTTGCCTCATCAGTAAACAATATCTTTTTTAGGAACATCGGGTTTGCGTTTTTTTATGTAGTAGATTTTTTCAAAATTCTGATCTAGCCGGCAAATCTTGTGGCAATAAATTTTGAACAGGGGAAAAAAATGGAACGAAAACAATTTTTCTTTATGCGGAACTCTTCAAACGGTAGATTTGCTAATTCCTGTAGATGCCTCCAAACGCCTAGTGCTTAATTCAGGATTTTCCGCGATACTAACCAAAATGTCCTCTTGTTCTATAGAAAACGATAACTTATAGCAAACTTATAAATATACAACTTATAAAAAAAAATATATAACTTATAAAACTTATTAACTTATATAACTTATAAAAAAAAAAAAAAAAAAGCGCCATCTATTGAAACAATATATAATCTGAAAGCTGTATATTTCCTCTATAAAATGAGATCACCGCCATTAGAATCGATCAACGGATTGTTAAGCTATAGCATTTAAAGTGGCAGTACCTTTTGACACATCGTCACAAAAACACGATAGAACAAAAAGCTATGTTTCATGCTCTGTAAAACTTTCATAGAAACATTTGAATTGAAAAAAAAGTTTATAGTGATGATTGCTTATCCCGTACTCGTGTTTTCGAGTGATATAAGCTATTCCAGGACGGTTGTGATGCTTTGAAAGACGACCCAAAGCCAGGCCGGCTAAAAAACAAAAATCGTAATGAATTAGTAAAAAAGTGCATGAAATAATTGCCTACGATGTAAATTAGACTGTGCATCTCACAAATCGCAGAGGAATTAGATACAAATAAAGACATGATTCCCGAAATTATGACAAAGGATTAAAAAACAAAAAATCTGTGCTCTATTTGTCGTCGCTGTTCGTGAATTTTTCCCGAAAAACAAGTCTGTGTGCTTCAACATCCTCCGTATTCGCTTAATTTATTTTGGTGTAACTATTTCCTGTTCCCGAAACACAGTGTTACACATGTCCAAAAAAATCGTGACGAGTCGTGAAAAACGACATAAAAAATGTATGTTAGCATTGGTTGAACATGGCCAGCGGTGTATCTATGCGTAAGGGATGTATTTTGAATAAAAATAAATAATTTTGGCAAAATAACTATTAGTTTTTTTTTATTTAAAAAGTTCCCTTATTTTTTCTACATACTGGATACATATGTCTTAAAATATTAATTTTATCTTATCACAAAATATAAAGTAAAATAGGTTATTAAATTTACATTAAGTTCAAAAGGCTAATGAAAATTGCAATTCATAGATTTTCACTTTGTTATATTCCGTGAAATTTATACATTATAGTATCCATTACTATCATAGTTAAAAATATCTCGATAATATTACTTTTTGAACTTTGAAAAACCGTATGAAAATTGTTTCAGCACACAATGCATTCTTCAAATACGAAACTAAAATGTTAAAAACGTTTTAAGATTGTTTCTTTTATTACAAATGAATTTCCATCAAGTCTCGGCTATACCAGTTAAATATGGTTTATTATTGTTTATTTCTATTCATTTGTGGTGGCATCCGAAATAAATGAAATCCCAATTTTTACATATTATTTTTGTGTTAACCTTGAAAAAATGTACCGTATAATGTTTCTCAAGGAGAAATTGAGGATCGTTAAAAAAATGTGTTTGTAAATAGCAAACTAAGAATTTTATACAGCAAAAAACTTTAATATTTTCCATCCATACTATAAATAAAATATTACCTGATAATATTTTATTTTTTATTTCCTGACATTTATCATAGGTCATTTATCAAACAATGTGATATTGTAAATTTTAATAAATCGCATTTCACATTCATACCTAAAAGCGAGATTCGAAATTAGAATTCTATTAATGGTGTTTTGGTTAATAATGTCGATTTTGCTAAGAGATGGCGTTACTAATACATTTGTTGGTATAGACCAATGACCTTTATAGCGTTTTGGAGGGTAAACATACATTTTTTTTCTTTTTTTTTGGATTTTTCACCACAATTTAAAACTCAAAAATATCAAATTAATACCATGACGAAAGTTTAGCATAGATAAATAAAAAAAAACAAATCTATTAAAATATTATTATCAGATAAAGGTAACGCCACAGTTATTCTCAACACTACAGAATATAATAATAAAATTACAACTTTAATGGTTAGTTTTTACTGTTTCTGGTTTTTACTTGCTTGTTCTCTGTACTTTTTTCTTTTTTTCATTAAGATCTTCTTTGTATGGGGTACTAGTAAGCAATACGACAGAAGCTGTTGTTTTATTCTTACGCTTTTGAACAATTTTACTTGTTTCAGGAACAGGTGCTAGTTCATTTAGACTTTGATTAAGTTTCTCTGGAGTGATTTCTCCAAATACTTTTCTAAAATGGACCGTGACTAAAGACGAACAAGCAGAATCAACTTACTGTGAAGCACCATTAGAAGAACTGGTGAGATTGTGAAGTGAGATATCCTCTGTCAGTCTCAGGTTCGGCAGGTGGCTCTGAAGAGATATTACCATTCTCTGGGTTTTCATGAACCTGAGGTGTTACGGCAGTTGATGGGGCAAATAAGTGGCCCCCGACCCTATTACGGTTGACTGGTCAAATCCCAGTTCCTTTAAAGGCGTTTTCCGCAATACCGATAACAGCAGCTTTTTCATATGCCCTACTCAATAATTCGGACACGTTATAAACTGGTATCGGTTGTCCAACATGTGCTCGTAGCCACGAATCTTGCTCCTGGGCAAAATAGTTTTGAATGGGCTTAAAAAACCAACATCTAACAGCTGTAAACGGTGGGTAGTATGACCAGTTAGTTGCACAAGATGAATGGAACGTTGACGAGCAAAATCTAGAGCTACAAGATTTTTGCTGTGTGTAGAATGGCCATCTAGTAACAGAATTACTGGCTTATCAAGACTTGACTGAACCACATTGCTGAAAATGTTTCAGCCACTTAAGCAAAAGGTCGCTATTTATGTATCCAGTGTCAGATATTTCAACGATACTTCCTGTTAGAACTCCTCGTGCAAGTTTAGGAGCAAATCTATTTCGTTTAAAGATAATCATAGGCGGAATATAAAGACCTGCGGCATTGCAGCAACAAACCATAGTGGTGTTTAAACCTCTTTCCCCGCTAGCAATTCCACTCACTTGGCGCTTACTTATTTGAGTTACCACCTTTTGCATTTTTTCTGGACTGTCCTGTAGTCAGATTCATCAACGTTAAAAATTGCATTTGCGGTAATATGGTGTTTGTCAACAAGTTGCTCTAAAATATCGAAAAATTTCATTACCTTTCTTTTTTCAAAGCCTCGTGCTCGCGCTAGTGATGTGGATTCTGGCTGACATACTGATAAGTTAGGGTGTCTGCGCATAAATGAATAAAACCATTTCTTGCCAGCAATCTTGTTCTTTTTATTAGATGAATGCCGTAGTTGGTATTTTTCCACTAACTGAAATGCAAGATGTAGTATATCTCTTATAGTGAAACCATAAAACATTTCTTCAAATTTAATAATAGTGCGTTTTCAGTTTCATTCGGAAAAACACACGTAGTGCCCATTTTCTTGACATTTCCAGTGGCATGTTTATTGGTTTCTCTAATGTGTCTTAAAAGGGTAGATTTATTAATGTTGTACCGCCGGCTGCAATCGTTTAATCCTACACCTTCCTCTTTATATGTCCCAATGGCCATGGCCATGTCAACTTCCGTCCAAAGGCCATATTTACCTCTCTTCGACATTTTCAAAGTGTGCCTGAAACAAGTAGCATACATTTTTAATTTCAATTCAATTTCTGAAACGTAAATGGGTTCAATTTGGAAACCACGGATCAATTCGTTTACAATTAACCTCATTTATTTAAAACTAATAATTCAATATTTAAAATGGGTGAGAATTTTACTAACAGTGTATCCCTAATACATACAATATATAAACTACTTACCGGTACTAATATAAAAGAAATCACTTTAGGAAAATTCAAGAAAAACTACAAGAAACATTCGTAAAACATAAACACGTGCATAATGTTGAATGCCGACTGCCGATTCCTTTGAAATTCGGTAGAGGGAGATAATTCTCGATAGACTTTGTACTATCATTACAAGATGGCTCCAGGTTGCAAAATGTAGAAAATACTTGGGTGGTTCAATTTAGGTGTGGGTTCAAAATAGGCAACTCTCTCCTAAATCATTTAAAACTTTTGATACCAGGCAAAACAGACAACTTATTAATAACACTAATAATAATTCTCAAACAATTAACCTCACAATTCCTTACATTCGACGCATTTCTGACACAATAAAAGAGTATGAAATAAATATAACATAAGAACGACATCAAAACAAAAAATAGTCTTAGATCTATATTGACAAAAACCAGACTAAATACACAACAGAATACCAGAAATGTGGTTTGGTTTGCCACCCTGCGAATGTGGCAAATTTTATATAGGCCAGACATCTAGAACGTTAGATGTTAGAATAAAAGAACATAAAAAGCTTCTTAGAAAGGGTGATTAATAAAACTAGAATTTACCAATTTTCCAGATCCAAAAGGAATCAAAACAGATCCCATATGAATTGAAGGAAAGATACATTGAAAGGCGAAAAACCACTTATGAAATTTTGCTTTCCAGATAGAAAAAAAAAAGGATTTTTGCATCAAGTTGTGACAGATGATGAAAAGTGAATTTATTTTGACCACCCAAAGCGCAAAAAATCATGCCAAGTAGTAGGAGTAACTATTTTACCATGCGTTTTTTAGCGCAATTTATTTGTAATCGTCAATGGTTTACTTAAAATATATGTAATAGGTTTTATTAACGTTAAATTAACATTTAACGTTTCCTAAATCGTTTTTTACTCATTTTGCAACATGGGGCCGAGCATTGTCATGTTGAAAAATGACTTTATCGTATCTTTGGGCATATTCTGGTCATTTTTCCTTGAGTGCTTGGTTCAATTTGGTTGGTTCTTGGTTTCAATTGTTGTCGGTATACATCGACAGTAATCGTTTCACCAAGTTTCAGCAGTTTGTAATGCACAGTTCCCCTACTATACCACGAAATATACAGCAAAGCCTTCTTTCCATATAAATTGTGCACTAGTTGTGATGTTGAAGGCTGGCCTGGATTTACCTGTTACAACAACCTTACCAAGGCAATAACCTTTTCTTTTCTGCCTAGCAAACAAAATTTCACAAGTGGTTTTTTGCCTTTCAATGTATTTTTCCTTCAATTCATGTAGTATCTATTTTTCTTCCCTTTGGATCTTTCTGAATGAATGTAGACATTCGGAAATGGTGGATTGGGCAATATTCCAAGCTTCTGCCAATTGTTTCAATGTATGAGTTGAGTCTTCATCCAATAATGCTGGCAAATCTGCATCTTTTAACTTTTTCGGGTATCCTTGACGCTCCTTCTCTTTTATATCAAAATCACCACTTTTAAAGCATTTAAACAATCGTTCGCAAGTTTTATGGGTTAGAACATGTTCACCACAAATTTCAACCAACAATCGACAACTTTCAGCAGCCGTTTCCTTCAAATAATAGAAGGTTATTAAATTTCCCCGCAAAACGTCTTTTTCTGATACATAAGGGCGATCAGTGGCGGCTCGTGGGTTTTTGAAGTGGAGGAAGTGAAGTGGATTTTTTTTTTGATTTCTCCTTCCTCCTTTTTGCTTGAAACCCTATATATGACCTTCTGTATAGGGTTTCAATAGCACGAAAAGCAAAAAGGAGGATTCACTGGATTTAGTCCCTTCGGACTACTATTTATTTCGATCGATGGAGCACGGATTTCTAGAGCAGCACGTACATTCTTACGAAGAAGTGAAAATTTGGCTTGATGAATAGTTGGTCTCAAAAAATCAAAAGGTCATTTGGCGTATAATCCATTTTTCGACAGAAAGATAGGAAATAGTAATAACTAACGATGGCCAATACTTTCATTATTAGGGTAATTTATTTTGCTATGAAAATAAACGTTTAAATTTTGCGAAAAAATCGACATTATTAACAGAAACACCTATTACATATATTTTAAGTAAACCATTGACGATTGCAAATAAATTGCGCTAAAAAACGCATTGTAAAATAGTTACTTAAGTAATATGCACTATTTTCGAACAGAATACCCATCCACATATATAAAACATACGAGGTGTCTAAATAAAGTAATAAAACTGATTTTTACATAATTTTTATTTAATTGAAGCTGAAATTTAGTTACCTTGAGAAACCACATAGGGCTGGAGATAGTTTGTCCAATCTTCAAGGCAGTGCTGGAATCGCCTTCAGCTGGTCGGTTACATTTTCAACGTCCTTCAATGCTCTAAAATGATGTCCTTTGAATGAATGTAAATCTTAGGAAAAAAAGTCACCAGGACTCAAGTCTGATGAATAAGGGTTATTACTTGCCAAAAACTCGCAATTTGAAAGTTGTGTGGCAAGTTGTGTTGTTGTGATATAGCACCCAGGTGTTCGTGATATTTGGCGTCACCGTTTTTCAGAGTCTTTCAAGAAATTGTCGGTAAAAATGCTGGTTTACCGTTTGGCCTTGAGATACAGATTCCTTATGGACGATTCCCTGACTATCAAAAAAGCAAATCCGCATGCTTGTGATCTTTGATTTGCCCGTTCTGCCTTTAGTTGCCGTGTTGAGCTAGGAGTGTGCCATTCTTGGCTCTGGCGCTTCGTTTCCGGGTCGTATTCGGTCGAGTCTCGAGAATGCTTTAAACCACTTGAAAACCCGGGTTTTGACAAAACGTTGTTTCCATAGGCTTGTTGAAGTTTTCCAAACGTTTCCATCACACTGTGTCCAACTGTGAAACAAACCTTGATAGTGCACCATTGCTTGAAAATGCCACTGATTCATTCTGTGAAGAGTTACGACGTTTGAAATGTATATATGTATATATAAAATAAAATCAGTACTTTCGGCCTGAGTACATAAAACATCAAATCAAATAAAAATATAATTAATAGCCAGAAAGATAAAATAGATCGAAAGACAAATAATTAAAGACAGTTAGATAAATAGGTTCAATCCTGGGTCAACTAGAGGCCTACAACTCTTCAATACCAAGCCTCAGGTCGGAGATAATTCATGAAATAAAAGTTAGCACCTAAGAACCAAGTTAAAAATTTAGCTAAATAAATTAGAACCAACAGGGGATTGTAGATCACAGAATACGAGGAAGATGAGGTCCTGAAAAAAAATCGGTAAAGTACCGATGAGAATTGAGAGTGATAAAAATACACGTGAAAAGGTGGACTCCATGAAAATATTAAATGTAACATATTCAAAGCTATGAAAAATTTTGCTTTTTGCACAATGACAATTAATAACACACTAGCTTTTGAGGACGTACCTTCCAAAAAGCCATAGTCATTCATTAGTCTATACCAACAAATGTATTAGTAAGTAACGTCATCTCTTAGCAAAATCGACATTATTAACCCATTAAATACCTGTTATAATCATATATAGGTTATAGAGCCATATACAAGGTACGACAGAGAAATGAGCCTTTATGATAACTCATTAACTAATTGAAATACTTTCTTATAAAAAAATGAAATATATCACAACATTACAGAAGAAAAATACCATTTTATGTTATTAATATATCGTCTGAAAGATATCCATCTATTCGAAAACTCCTAGTCAATCCCCACGGCACATTACTCCATTACACGATGCAACATTTCTACTAGAATTAGCGTTATTTCCAGTTGAATTTTACAGTTGCACCTTCGACACTACAATATTTTTTAACGTCGACATTGATCTACAAATAATCCGATAAATAAAAATCACATAGCATTAAATCTGGTAATCTTGTTGTCCAAGTAACGTCTTTTAATTATTTGGAATAGAATATCTGAAGATGACATGATTAAGGGCCTGTTCTACAATGTAAGAATATACGAGGTATAAGCTATACTTGGAATAAAATTTGAGTAGTAGAAATTTTATTCCAAGTCTATCTTATTCCTGGTATATTCTTGCATTGTAGAACCGGCCCTAAGAAACAATTGTATTTCGGTATTTATCAATACCCTTCTGTCATCATATTAACAATGATGTCATCATTAACAAGAAGAAATCTGTTAAACTGTTGTGTTAAAGGGTCGCTTGGTATTTTCATTAGCTCCTCAAAATGTTAAGATCAATAATGGCAAAATATCATAAGGATTTCTCGTGTGGTTGGCGAGGATTTTTTTTTAAATTAATTTATTCAAAAAACTCGAACGGTGAAAATGTGCTTCCTCAGATATAAACATATTTTGAATAAGATTTTGATTTACGTCCAAAACATCCGACAATAGACGAGAAAAATATGTGTTGTTAAGGTGATCTTGATCTCTTCAAGCACAACCTGGATTTTGTATGGGTGAAACTTCAAATTTGATGCAGAATGTATAGTAAACTCCTTCGAAATGTTCAGTGAAACTACATGACGACTAACAGAAGACTAGTGACTAGACATCGTATAGCGGCTATCACTCTCTCTACGCTCTATCTGAATGTATTCTTTCCCGTGTAGGCAGGACGGTTTCTTCAAAGTTTTTAACTCATGTTTTGATAACATGACCAGACGGTACCGGATCATACAGTACCGGTTAATATAGAATTGGCGACGAAATAATCGTTAAACTGTCACAATAAAAACATTATATTTATAATCTACTTGAACGGCGAATATAAAGGGTCTACCTATAAGAATGATGGAACTTTATTTAAGAGATTCAGACATGCAATTTATGATTTGAACAAGATTTCAGCCAAATGATTACCACGGCTCTTCTTAATGGATTACCTCGTGCCAATTTTCGATGAACCTGGCGCACATTTTGGGCTGTATAGCGACTTTGGTTTAACGAATGTTAGTTTCCAAGTAGCCAATAGTCGTAAGTTTATTACTATAAACCTGTGTTTTCACATATTCCCAGAGAAAATAATATAAAGGAGTTAAATCGCATGATCTTGGCAGCCAAACGATGGGGCCATTTCGTGAAATTAAGCAGTTGCCGAACTTGGTTCACAGTAGGTCCATGTTTACTCCGGAAATATGCGGTGATTTTTAAATAAATAAGGACCGTTGACTCCTGCATGCCAAAACCGACACTAAACTGTGATCTTTTGCGGATGCAAATGACTCTCATGTATCACATGTGTATTAAATCCGCACCAACACCGACAATTTTGTTTATTGACGAAACTATTGACCCTCATCGGAGATAATTTTGCGATGACATTCGTTGTCGGCTTCCATCATTTCGAGGGCCCAAGCGGCAAATTCACGACGAATACGATGGTTGGTTGACTTCAATTCTTATACAGATGCAAGCGTGCGTCCAACCTCAAAATTCCCCTGGTTGTCATTGGCGAGAGACATAACTCTTGCGAGCGGCGAGCAACCGAGACGTCATTTTCGACTTGAACGGTGGCCATATTCTTAACACTTATGGAATTTTTTGTCGTACAGGCACTACACTATCGTGGAGAGTAAACTCACGTTCAAATTTTTAAATAATATGATCAATAGCCTGTTCAAAAAACCACCACGACAAATACCACAGCGGGTTTGAATTGTTCGTTGAGTAGCACGAGAGGACCGTGAATTTGCGTAATAAAATTGGACAATTTCCAAAAGTTCTTCTAACAATTCTTCTTTCTAACTTGATTTAATTGCAAGTATTTCGGAAAACAACTAACAAGACATGTTAGTTAGGTAGACCCATAAGCTGCCAAAGTTCCATCATCCCTAATGGTAGACCCTTTACGTTGTGCTCCTTTCCTCTGGTTCATAGTTACTAATGCTATGATGCTATCGTATAGAATGAAGGTAGTTGTTTACTCCTAACAGAGAGATACATGGGAAATTTGATATTAAAAACAGCCTTTTCTCAGCCTCTACTGCACTAGAGGAAGGAAAATGTCTCACTAAACTATACATTTTTAAAAAGTAAAAGCAAAAAAACAGAAAGATGGGTAGGAATGTCGGTCGTAATGAAAATGGCTTACTTAAATATATGTATTTAAAACAGTAAAAGCGAAAATACCGATTAAAGGAAAGGAATGTTGGTTGCAATGAAAATTAATTTTTGTGAAATCAAAAAAAAGAAATAGTCTAGTATCAGACAAAATCTGCAGATATTTATTTCAATTTATTACCATCTGAAGTTTTAAAATAAATGCACAGTCAAATTTTATATCATCATGTACATGTCACTGAAATATCATGTACATCATAGTACAAGTATACAACCTGAATGCCTAATAAACAACCTTAAACTTAAACTGTTAGTTTTTTATATTTTTTATTCTAATGATTGGCGAAGTAATCGGTAGTTTGGTAAGAGAAAAGCTTCAGCATCCATGTCTCCTCAACATAAATTGATAAAGATTCTGGATTTACCTCAATTTGTTGTTTTTTTTTTAATTTATTATATTTAAAAAGCAACACCTAATAGTTCCAAGTAGGAAAACATAACGCTAACATGGTATGTGGTATTTTTTTTTTCAGGAATAAAATAGTTAAGCAGTTTCTTTTGGAATACAGATTTTTTTACTAATACCAAAAACACTTTTTACCTACATTAATATATTGCAATTACCATTAGAAAGGTGTAACAATTGAACATAAAAAATGTACACCTTTCCACATCCAGATAATAATTTTTATATTAAACAAATCATTAATTAGTTGTAGCTGGAGAACCTGGAGTTACAAGTTTATGGGTAGGTCATAAATATTTCTTCCAAATAGCAAATCGATTTGGATCATTTAATCAACCTTCTTCGGTTGACAACAGGTACTCAATCAGCAATGTTAAAAATCATTAAATTAATATTACCAATTAGTTTTCCAGAGATAATTGTAATTGAAGAACCAACCGAAAGACCGAAATACAAACCCAAACCATCCGTAACTATAATTAACAACCCGTTCCTTAACAACAATATCGAAGTTGTAAAGGATCCTACACCAAGCCAGGAATGTGGCGTTGGCAGAGCGTCGATTGTACCGTTGATATTGGGAGGTGAAGACATTATCGATGGAATGTTTCCGTGGTTAGCGGCCATGTTCGTGGTAAAAGGTTTAGGATATGAATATAAATGTACAGCCAATTTAATTTCTTTGAAGCATGTTATGACAGGTAGGTCACAATTTAAATTAATCTGATTCTAAGTCATTAACATTAATATAATTTATATTGCATCGACCATATTTTGCAAAAGAACGAAGTATACATCTAAGTTAAATATATATTAAAAAATCCTATAAATAAATATTCGTGTCGGTTTCTTTAACCTCGTTCTGTGCATCAAAGTATAAGGACATATCTTGTTTCTTACATTTTACAATTGATCACAGTGCAGAGTACTGAATTATAAATAATTGTAAATTTTACAACACCAAAAAAATGTTTGGATGTAAGGTTGCTAATTTACAACTATATAATATTTTTTTTCGTTCGTTTCATCAATTTGCTCTAATCTTTTTTGTTTGTCGCTATATTTTCCACTTCCTGTCATGTTTTTTATTTCCTTTCTTGGTAGGATTTTTCCCACAGAATTGTTCCATGTTTCTCTTGGGCGTCCTGTTTTGATTGTTGTTCTTATTTCCCATATGTGCCTAACCGGTACCACGTCCTCCATTCTCTGTATATCCTCCACCATTCTAGTTGTCGTTGTTCTATGTATTTCTCTAGACTTCTACGTTTAGATCTTCTCTTATATTTTCATTATTAATTTTATCAATCCTCTAAACTCCTCGTACGCTCCTAAGCTATTTCATCTCCATTGCCTGTACCTTTTGTTTTTCCTGTTTGGACAAGATTCATGTTTCGCATTCATATATAAGAATTGATATGGCTTGATATAGAAATGATATATTAATGAATTGGATTATATGAAAGAACGATATATTGATATTGAAATGATATGGTTTTATATACATTGATTTTCGAATTTGTTCAATGTTTGATGCAGTTTTTTATGTTGTAAAATTCTCTAGTAAATATAATTCGTTTCTTGCCATGATCACTACATCATCAGCGAAGGTGCATTCCGTGATTGTTATTCTCTTTAGATTTCTATATCTTATGTATAATATATTTAGCTTACAGTAACTTCTTTGATTAATTGATCCATAAATATTACAAACAACTACGGGCCTTACCTCTTCTCCTTATCTTGTGATGTCCTGAATAATACCTTACAAAAATAAATATACACCTGAGAATGCATATGTACGTATTATATACAAAAAAATTCTACAAAAAAATTTATACTTTTTGGTTAACATATTTTGTTTGTGCTAATCGCAAATTACATTTAAAATAAATAAATGGTCCTGAATAAAACCTCACAAATATAAACATACAGCAAGAAATACACTAGCTTACAGAAGTAAAAAAATATTTACTGTTTCTAGTATTCTTATCAGAAATGCAAATTATATTTTAATATATTTTAGGCATCCACCTCAAGAGAATACTAATATTTAGGTTTTTTTTAAGTATATTATTTTTATTACATTGTTACATTTGATATTTGTGTTAGAAACGAAAAGTTTTTGTTCAAATTTGAAATTTAATAGTAAAATTTCGAAGTGAAGAAAAATCTTATAATAAAATTGCAAAAACAGTACATTTGTGCCGTGCTACGATGCAGACTATAATAAAAAAAAAACTTTAATTCAAATGCAACAATGCACAGTACGCCCAGATCTGTTCGTACAAAAAAAATGAGTAAATGCGCTATACGTACAATTTTGAAAAAAATTAAAACTAAATCCCTAAATTAGTGCTTCTAAATTAGCCGGTCATGTTCTAGAAGAAATTGGAAAATGTGTCAATGCCGAAACGGTATGTAGGGTTCTCAGATCAAAACGATTTCATTGCAGGAGACAAAGGAAAAAAACAACTCATATCTAAGAAAAGTAGACAAAAATGGTTAGAATTTAGCAGCACTTGGACAAGAATTTTGATTTTTGGAAAACTGTTATTTACCGATAAAAGCAAATATATAATTTTTGGATTTGGCGGAAAAAGCAAAATATGGAGAAAAGCAAATTAAGAGTTAAAACCCGAAATTTTGATGCCAACAGTCAAACACGGTGGAGGTATTGAAGCTTTATAGCAGCGGCTGGAGTAGGAAAATTAGTTTTTATTGAGGGTAATATGAATCACCGCATGTACCTACAAATTTTGCGTGATAATTTGTTACGCTCAGTTGAATGTGGGAAATTGGGAAATCGATGGATATTTCAACAAGACAACGATCCCAAACACTAAGCGGCTTTTGTCAAGGACTGGATCCTATATAATGTTCCTAAGCAACTTCATTCACCATCACAATTACCCGATTTAAACCCAATCGGACATCTTCAGGATGAGTTAGTGAGAAGAGTGCGAAAATACGATATTTCCGATAAGGTATCTTTAAAAAATGTTTTTTTTTTAACAATCGGCTTGGGCTATCTTACAGAATATTATGTTGCCTTATGCCGAAGAACATATGGTGGAACTTCCAGCAATTCCAGCAAAACAATTACGGTGGAACTTCCAGCATGACAATGATCCCAAACACACCGCCAAAAGGGTGAAATACTTAGTTGGATACCCACAATATTCTTTGTTTACTTTGACCATCTGAGTCACCGGACATGAATCCTATTGAAGATTTGTGGAAACTTTTGAAAACTCGTGTAACTTTAAGGAAAATATCAAATACCAAAAAATTATTGGAGGTTGTTCAAGAAATCTGGTATTCCATTCTGGCTGAAGTTTGCCGCAATTTTATAGACTCCATACCTAGACGATATGCTGCAATTTTGGAAAATAAAGGCTATCCAGCAAAATACTAACTGATAAGTTGATATTGACTAGTTTGTCCTTGTTATACTACTTTTTTCTTTTTTTATGCCTGTTATACACTCTAAAACTAAACTTAGCCTGCTAAACACTAATTTTTATGACGTAGCTCTTATTTATAGTAAGTTATGCATTTTTTGACATTTAGTTTACATTATTTTTTTGTTTAAATTTTTATTTGATATATCAGTCGATTACTTATTTTGGTGAATGATATTAATGATAAATGTGAATGATAATATATTATTATCATTATCTATCTTTACGGAGAAATTTTATTTCAGCCGCCCGCTGTATTCAATACTACAAAGTACAAATAGTCAACACAGAAGACATGTTATTTGTGTTTGGAAAAAGCAATATCCTAAAATGGGCCACAAATGGAGCAGTGACAAGAGGAGCTTCCAAAGTAGTTACACATCCAGATTTTAATCCAAACACAGCTCACGGCGATGTTTCAGTATGTTTATTTTGCTATTTTACCTTTCGCAATGGACTATTACTATTTCTATATATTTTTAGATTATAACTTTGAATAGGCCTGTTGAATTATCTAATACAATTACTCCAATTTGTTTGTGGGATGGAGAAAACAATATTGATGATATAGTTGACAAAAAAGGAACTGTCGCTGGATGGGGAGTTGATCAAGGTAATTTTTCATGTCAAAAATTTCCTGCAAAATTATGTGTATGTAAATTGTGAAAAGATTATTTTAAATACTGAAAACTACATGGGTTTAAACGATGTTTCGACGAGCTGGCACTTGTTATATTCAAGTGTTCAGTATAACAAATAATGCACAGTGCGAGAACCGATAAATTAGGAAATTTCAAAAAAAGGGACAATGCATTAAACTTACCTACTGTATGGAAAGCGATTTTCTCCAACAACACCATCAGAAACACAACTCATACACTATCAGCAACCTACTTTTCGCGTTTCGCGCCCTCCATCCACCCGAGATTATTTTCTAAAATAATCCCGAAACTTCACTGCTGTTAGATGGGATAAGGATTTCCGTAGCTATTTGCCACTTAAAAAATCCTTATCTTCTCTTCCTTGGTGTTTCCGCAGCTTGACCGCCGGACGGGGTGGGTCAAGCGCTTCGCACCACTCCCCTCTGGGGGACAAGTACCAGAGAGGGGTGTATCTTAAGATATTATTTTCTGTATTTCATTGCCGAAGGCACGTCAGCAACCCACGCACGCATCCAAACACTAAAAACCAGCAAGGCCAGAGACGAACTAAACACAACGAATAGAAAAACGCCACACGACAATCTCCGAACGTTTATAAGCAGCGGGCAGCCCCACCTGATACCAATTTGTTTCGAGTCTGCAAGCTGAGCGGTTGAAATTTAAATAATTGAACATGAATGCGATTTCGTTAAAACGTCATGAAATCCCAAGTACTTTTACCATATACGTAAGTAAAAAGATTATGTAAAGACCTACACAAAACGAGGCCTACATAAGTTTTTCCCTTACATTAATAGTAAAAGTAGAAAATATTGTCTGCTTTAATGAAAATCTTTCAAGAATTGTCTTGTTTGCTTAGTTTTCATTAGTAACAATGTGCAGTAGCGCTCAAAACTATTTTAACAAAGATAAAAATTGGCTTAATTAAAAATGCAACTGAAATACAAATATTATACCACCATTTGACCACTACCATTTGATAGCAAATAACTTTTACAATAACAAATAACTCAAAAAAATGATAAATCAAAAGTATTTTAGCCTTATAACAATTTTTTTCTAACACAATAATTATCAACTATAGTAATGAATTAATCAATATTTAGTGGCATATCCTTTGGCCTTTATGACAACTTCAGAATGCACCAACATTGAATCAACGAACTTTTATATTCGATTTAAAGGAATTTGGTCCCATTAATTTTTAAGAGGATCGTATAATTTCTCCTTATTTAAATAATTTTGGCATCTTACTATGCGATTTAATTCCTCCCACAGATGCTCTATGGGGTTTAAATACGCACTTTGACTCGGCCACTCCAGAATCTTGACTTTTTTGGGTTTCAGGATATCACTAATATGTTCTGATTTGTATTTGGGGACATTATCTTACTGAAAATACCACTTAACTGACATGTTTTCTTTAATGTGTGGTACCATATGAGTAGTGAATATATCACCATACATGAATCAATCCATATTGCCTTCAATTCGAACTATGGACCCAACTGCATGGCGTGAAAAACATCCCCCCCAAACCATCATATTGCCGCCTCCATATTTATTCGTGGGCATTTGATATCTAATATCATATTTCTTGTTTTTCGGGCGTCGAATATATTTCATTCCATCAGGTGATAGTAAATTAAATTAGCTTTCATCACTCCACAAAACATTAGACCGCTTTGAAGTTGTCCATGATTTGTTTCGTTTTGCAAACGCAAGACGAGTCTT
Source organism: Cosmopolites sordidus (assembly GCA_031761425.1). Lineage (NCBI taxonomy): Eukaryota > Metazoa > Arthropoda > Insecta > Coleoptera > Curculionidae > Cosmopolites > Cosmopolites sordidus. The sequence continues at coordinate 303,105 of JARFXV010001463.1, read as the reverse complement.
CGTATTTTTCGCCAATATACATATTGCTGATCTACGGCCATATAAACCAAAGGTCGCTAAGCATCGTTTGACAATTGAAACGTGAATGTTTATGCCATAATTTTCTTACAAATTATATTTTATTGCTAAAGCCGACTTACGACAATAACTTGTAGATACCTTTTTTATGATACTATCTACATTGCAAGTAGTTTTTTTGGACGACCACTTCGAGGCATATTTTCCCTCCCAAGGCTTATTAGTCTTCGACTTCGACTTCGACTTATTTTGCCAGGTTTTTGGGTTAGCCTCGCAGGCTCTTACCCGTTTCTAGTCGGCTTTGACCCTATATGGGCACTAATTTTAAGGGGCCTCTATTTGACCCAGGAGGTTGCCTAGCAAGTGGCATAGAATAGTAAAATAAGAAAGAATAGTATTTTAGATAAAGTCCTGGCGAACTTCAGAGGTTAATACGAATGAAAAAGAAAATGAAAAATTTTACTTTTTCCCCGTCAGAGAGTGACAGGTCTTCCGTCTGAGCAGCCGATCGATCTTTCAACTGCCAGACCACGGACAGGATTATAAGTCGTCGACGCGGTCTTATGCAAGCCGGGAATCGAATATTCGATACCGTTCTGCTTGCGGCCCGAATGGGAATTTTGGGGCATTGGCTAGATTACCCGGGAAATCCGAGTAAATTGTCCGGTATAGACCGGTATAGGACTAGCGGATTTTCGCTAAATTTCGCCGCTTGGACGAATTTAGCGTAGATTTGGGAATAGAATTCAGAGACCGGGAGAACACCGGTCTCTCTCATGATCTGGTTATTCTGAACATACCAAGGTGCGTTTATTGCCATATGCAAGTTTTTGTTCTGGAATCTTTGGAGTTTTTTACGATTTTTTACGAAAACGATAATAGGTAATAAGACCGTATAAAAATACAGATCTTATCATAACTTTATAAAATAGAATTTTTACTTTCAGGGAAAGTTTACTCGAACGACAGATCAAGGGGCACAGAAGTTTGAGGATTCCGTGCCCCTTGCTAATTGTAAGCTGGATTTGACTAGACCATTTGAGAGAGCGGTGGAAATGGAGACCTAGGTCGTGGCTTTTTGCAGCCACGGGATTGGCACTTTGTCAACCAGCAATCTGGCTTCGCTTGGAAAGCGATTTCTGGGGAAGATAATCACCTGGGTCTTTTTAGGATTGACCTGCAGGCGCCAGAATTTAAGCCAGGCAACGGCAGCCTTAAGCTGCCGCTGCAATCGGTTATGAATAACCGAAGTGGAACGTGACGTTGAAAAGAAAGCAGTGTCATCCGCAAAGAATGAAACACTAACGTCACGGAAGTGAGGAAATTTGGCCAAGTAGATGTTAAACAAGGCCGGTGACGGGGGAGAACATTGCGGGACTCTCGACTCAATAGGTTTGCTCGTGGAGAGGGTAGATTTAATTTTAACTTGAAAGGATCTACCTTTCAGGAAAGAATTTATTAGCATGGTTAGGTCCCCCGGGAAACCTAATTCGAGTAACTTAAAAATAAGTCCCTCGTGCCATACTTTATCGAAGGCTTTGGAAAGGTCTAAAAAGACAGCGCCGAGGCGCTTGCCCGACCTGAAAGCATGATTAATTTCGCCAGCTAATCTGGCTGTCTGTTGCAATTACGAATATCCTCGTCTGAACCCAAACTGCTGGTTTGGTATGATACCATTGCTGTCGGTAAAGTCATTCACTGCAAAGAGAATGACTGTTTCGGCTATTTTAGAAAGGGTATTTATGAGACTAATGGGTCTATAATTCGAAGCCGAACTGCAGTTCGGCTTCTTGGGAATCACAGCTATAAGAGCATGTTTCCATGATTTGAGGAAGTATTGCAATCGCAGAATGGAATTCACAATATTTGTGATTTCTGCGATTTGCTTACTTGGCAATTTTCGGAGCAGGCATACTGTGATGCCATCGCTTCCGGGGGCTCTGCGGGGTGAAAAACTTCGAATAATAGCCATGACTGACTTTGGAGATACGAGGTGATCCCGCAGGAAGTCGAAACGTGGGTTTTCGGTCATCCGTGTTTGAACAACATCGGAGACCGCCCAATCTCGATCTTCCTGAGCCTCGGGCAGCCTCGGACTCGCCATTTGGAGTCTAAACGACTCCGCCAGCAGCTCGGCCTTCTCTGAATCGGAGACGGCATGATTGCCATCATCCGACCTTAACGGCGGAAGGTCCCTGCGGGACTTCCCCGTCAACGATCTTGTCAGACGCCAGATCTGCCTCAGATTCGACATGTCAACGGAGAGAAGCAGATTATCCCACTTCTCATTTCTGTATGACTTCATCTCCTCTTTGGCTTCTCTGATCGCCCGATTTGCCCGTCTTCTATCCTATCGAGAGGGGGTAGCCCTGGCCTTCTTCACCAGGCGATTTTTCGCCCGGAGAAGATTTTTCAGGTCAGTCGGGAGATCGGAAGTTAGCCGCTGCTGATCAGACGGTCGAGGCTTCGTGGCTAGGCTGAAAGCCTTCAGGATGTCCTCTGTCAGTTTACCGACAGCAAGATTAAGCTGCTCCGGGTCAGCAACCCGGGGTATTGGATTTGTGGAATGAAGTGTGGATTGGAAAACCCTCCAATCCGTCACGAAATGTGACGGCTTGAACAGCGCACCTAAGAGTCGGGCGTCTCCCAGTTCGAAAAGAACGGGAAGGTGGTCTGGATCGAGCTCGTGCAGAACCGACGTGGCATTCGCTCTTGGGACACCCTTCGTGATGAAGAGGTCTATCACTGATCCGGCGTGACCCGGATAGTCATAATGGGTGGGTTCGTCAGGATAATTGACGATACACCCGAGCGAGAAACACAGCCGTCCGAGGGTCGCGCCACGAGAATTCGTGTTGCGACAACCCCAGAGCGTGTTGTGAGCATTGAAGTCGCCGCCAGCAATAGTGGCGGCGTTACTTCGAAAAAGGGCAGTGTAGTCAGCCCGCAACGGAGGTACGTTGCTTAGCTGATACACGGAATGGAGGATTAGGGATCGGTCTGCTAGCTCGACGGAAATGGAGGTTATTTCCAGATTGGCAAGATCTGGTTTAAGAAGTTTTGTATGCCGGAGATTGCTTTTGATAAGAATCAACGTGCCGCCACCACGGCCGTTGATTCTGTCATCCCGAATTACATTGTAATTCGGGACGCTGAATCGGATGGAGGGTTTTAAGAAAGTCTCCTGGATCAGGGCGACATCAATGTTGTGCCCTGTCAGTGCGTGAACAAGTTCCTCCTTCTTGTCACTCACTTTGAGTTAGCATTCCAGGAGATTATTTTAAGGGAAGCTGGTTTAACAGCCATTGAAATTTTGGAAGTATTGTGAAAATTGGGCTTGGAATAGACCCATGAAATTCGAGACCATTTGACCCATCAGCTGTGAACAGACAGTTTTTGGGTCAAACTGGGCCGGGTCAATTTGTGCCGGAACACTGCGCTGATTGCGCTGAGACCCCCACACGAAGGTGGATGTGGGGGTTGGGGTGGTTTTTGCGGATTTTGGATTTTTCGGCTGAAGATTAGCCTTTTGCGGGTGTTGTGAGGAAGAAGCCTTCACAACACCTCTAACGGGGAGTTTTGGGCATTTTGTGTAATTGGCAGTGTGATCACTGCCACAATTACAGCAAAAACCCGGGGTAGTGCGGGGCTTTTTGCAGAATTTAGCTGCATGAGCCTCGCCGCACTTCATGCACCTGGGAGGTGCTCTGCACTTTTGTGCAGTGTGGCCATAAAGTTGGCAGTTGAAGCACTGCCCAACTTCGCCACTAGATTTTTGGGTTTTCACCTTAATATTTTGGTGTAAGAAATACTTAATGTTGAAAATATTAGTTTCGGAATTGGGGATTGTAACTAAAACAATGGCCATAGGACTTTTGTCATTTCTTTTGAATCGATCGATTCGGGAGAGATGATAGCCCAACTCGATCAATTCAGTTCTAATTTCATTATCGGATATTGATTCGGCGAGACCACAAATCAATACCCTGATATTTCTTTCATTGGGACTTAAAAAAGTATGGAAAGGGTACTTGCGCTCTTCGAGCAATTTTGTAATTGCTCGATAAGCGTCAGGAGATTTGGGATGAAACATTATCCCTTCTGGTTTAGTGATCGTATGACCGAAATCAATATTATGAGACTTTAAAATGCGAACTACTTCAAGATAGGCCGATTTATCGTGAAATACGATATCTAAGGCCTTGTTGTCTTTGGCCGAAAAACCAGATGTACAGGCAGAATTTGCCGGTTTCTGGTTGGCCTTGAGTTGGGCTATCTGGGGAGCCTGGACGGAAGATGTCGAGGCTCCCGGAGAAAGAGACGGGGGAACCACCGCCCGTTTATCAGAGAGAACTGGAAAGTTCTCATCATCAACGGGCGGCGGAGTGTTTCGACGTTTGCGTTTAGACGCAACCGTCTGAAACTCAGACTCAGAGGCCGATGAATGGCCTCCGTCACACATTTCCGAATCGCGGGTGGAACAGCCCTCATTCGCGCGCAAGGGTTTTACGGCGTCGCAACTTCGCTTTCCTATTCTTCTTTTTTGAAGATGTCTGTTTTTCTTCACTCGTCTTGGGGGCAGCCTGCTCTTCATCCATAGAGGCTTCCTCTATTCCATCGTCCTGGTTAGCGGCCTGGAGATGCCTTTCAATACGCTCATCAGAGCGTTTTTCATAGGCCTCCATTAGTGCCGCTATTTTGGCCACAGCATCGCTCAGCTTTTGCTCGAGCTGCTGTATTAAGGCCCTATCTTCGCTTCTTTCGCGCAATAGCTGATTTATACGATCAGCCATATCGATACCGGCTCAGAGAGTCCTCCGACACGATAACGCTAATGTCGTCCTCGTTAGCACTTTCCATATTTTTTTCCGAAATTCGCCCGCTTTTCCGAACTCGTGGACGCGAAAAACGCCACTTTCCACGATTATTCGAACGTAACGGTCGTTTAACGGTTTTTGGTGACGTCACGTCACGCCACTATTACCCCTACTACCTATAATCGGCTATCAAGAGAACTCCCGAAACACGTCCGTACTCTCTGACTGCCAACCCCTTATTAGTCTTCCGATTATTAAACACTTTATTCCATGTACTAACCAATGAGCAATTTCCGTTTGCGTTGTTCCTTGGTTTATTGTATTTATTACCGCTTTTTTATAGCCAATAGAATATTCGTTGCATTTGGGCATGTTAAAATAACCACAATAAGTCAGTATAAACACTAATTGAAGCTAAACAGCGACTGATAAATGCTACAATTCAAATCGAACTGATTGTCAAAATACTGAACTTAGCAGGTGTCATATTTCTGCAGTGGCGCCAAATGTAAAAAGAGAAGTTACAACCTCATACCTGTAAATAACTACAGTAATATTGTTCTGGAAAATGCTACATATATTGTCTTATATATTTTCATATTAATCGAAATATCAACCAATATTATTTTATCAAAATAATTTTCAATACTACTGTAATTGCAACCCCAAAAAAATAATATCCAGAATACTTTACACCAAAACATTTCTGTCGACATTATCCGATAGACAGTTTTGGACCAAATTGCTTGTATCTGAATGTTCATTGGCTTGCTGAAAAATGTCTAGCCTCCCGGAGGTCATAGTCCTCCAATATAGTCATATGCAATGTTCCATTTGATTCGTCAAACGGCGTACATACACTGCTTTATGGAAATATGGTAGCATGTCATCACACTCATTTAACACAACACCTACGATGTGAACAATTGGCGGAAATTTTGTACGAGTTACGAGGTGTGACTGTTAAATAACGAGACTGGCGCTGTAAAACATTTTATTTTGATTTCATACATATTTACTTATTATCACCTTCAATATACACTTCTCCTCTATCCCTACAACGCTCCATGCGAATCTTCCATTGTTCGAAACAGGGTTGGAAGTTTTCTTTTGTCAGCTCCTTCAGAAGGCATGCCGCTTTCTCTTCACAGCTTCAACGGACCCAAATCTTGTTCCTGTTAGTGCCGATTTTACCTTAGGAAACAGATGAAAGTCGCACGGCGCAAGATCCGGCCAATAAGGTGGATGGTCTAATACTGGGATGCTGTACTTGGCTAGAAAGCTCTTGTCAGACAATCCCGAATGAGCAGGCGCATTGTCTTGGTGGAGAACCTATGACGTGTCCTTCCACAATTCGGATCATTTTTTCCTCATTCTTTCACGGAGTTCGGCAAGAACATGAAGGTAGTAACGTTGATTAATAGTTTGACCTTCAGGATCCCAGTGAAGGTACACAATCCCATAATTATCGAAAAAAACAATCATCATTGCTTTGAATTTTGATTTGCTCTTTCGACCTTTTTTGGCTCTCGGTGAATTTAGGCTCTTTCAGTGCATGGATTGGTGCTTTGTTTCAGGAACATAAGTAAAAAACCACGATTCATCACATGTTATTATTCTTTCCAATAAGTTTGAGTCATTTTCAATGGCATTCAAAGTGTCAGTACAAACATTTTTGCGAGCTTCTTGTTGTTTAAACGTGAGAATTTTAGGCACGATTTTGGCCCACGATTTTGCATATTAAAATTGTTATGTAAAGTTTGCCGTACGCATTCTTTGACAATTCCTACAGTTTCAGTAATCGCACGAATACGTCTCCAAGAAAATGGGACTCAAAATTAACTTTGTAAAATCCCAAATTATGACAAGACTAGTACTTGGCGGGGGCGTCTACATCGATAACATCTGAGTAGAGAAAATTAAATCTTTTAAGTACGGGGGATACTAGACTCGTGAAATTTCCAGAAGAATCGGACTTAACTGGGCTGCTTCCGGAAATCTGAGCTATATTTTAAAGTCAGAAATGCCGATTTGCTTGAGGAGAAAAATTTTCAACCAGTGTGTTCGTCCAGTTTTCACATATAGTACAGAGACTTCAACAATATCAAAACAGACAATTAGAAAAATACGGGTGACACAATTAGCTATGGAACGGACAATGCTGGGAGTTTCTGTCAGAGATCGATTACCAAATTCAGAAATACGCATATGAATAAAAGTGATTGATGCCGTAGAAAGAATAGCGATGTTGAAGTGGAACTGGGTGGGTCACGACCTAAAGCAAAATTGATTAACGATATAAAGCACACACCTTAGAGCACAATTTAATTTAATTTATATCATACCTGCATTCTTATAACAAAAATATAAGCAGAAAACTAATATTAACATGGCAGTATTGTTATTAAATGATAAGAGTAATAACTTTCCACCAATAAAATCAATCTCGCACCTGTTTCCTTGTAAACAATATTTGACTATGAATATATTAATATTAGAGCATTGTTATATAATTTAATAAAGCTAACAATAACTAATGATCAGGAACTTCGCATCTCCTGTAATCGGGTGACTCGGAAGTAGAAATGCAAGCGACGCTGCTTGGAAGCTAACCCTCTGATGAGAGGAAGTGCCCCTCAGTCATGCCAATTCGAGGCTGGATAGGCCCGGAATGCTTTCTGAGAGGTATCTTTATTGGTCACTCGCTAGTCAGTAGACTTCTCGAGAGGCTTTAAGGTTATGCATAAAACCAAGGATTGATAGAGGTGATAGCTGATCAAGGTTAATCAATAACTGATGATCGTTGTTCAGAGTCCTTGTTAAGATGTAGTTTCGATTACTAATAGCCTCAGCTACTAATGCGCCTCTAATCCCAAAAAAGAAATTAAAAACAACTTCTAAAAAGGAATTTATTTTTTTAGCTTTTAAGATATTAATATATACTCAACATAATAGTAATTACTATTTTTAAGTCTCTTAAATTCTTTAATTTTTAGGAGCACAAAAAGCTGGCGAACTATCCTTGCCAATGGCTAAATTTTTAGACATGCCTGTGGTGTCACAAGAACGATGTTTGTATTCAAATTTGACTTATTATTCCGTCACTTCTGACATGACTTTTTGTGCAGGTAAGAATATTTAATTTTAATATATATTTTATTCCGCTAAGCTTGATATTTTTATTGATACGAATTATTATATTGATACGAATATTAATAAATTGTATTTTTTTATTTCATTGAATATAATTGTTTAATAATATAGTTTCGAGAGCATCAAGAGTAATTGATAACATTCTCATATTTGCAGTACCAATTATTGAAGCTGAATTTGTTTTTATATTAGACAAGCTGTTACCCATCCGCTTCGCTGGGCGTAAAGTAAACATTAGTAATATTTTTTTTAATTAAAATTACTTTTAGAATTCCATTACTTTTACCTGCTATTTGACAATTTTTTATCAAATATCTATAAATCAATCTATAAATTTCGTGAAGACAAAATTACTAGAGATTCAATCCCAAATTTCAAATATCGGAGTGTATTTATCTTTTACGCCTTCTAGCAGCTGATTTTTATGAACCCTCCTCCTTAGCAAATGTCTACGACTCATAAAGAACATTCCTACCAAATTTCAAAAACGGGCGTATATCTTTTACGCCCCCGCAACCCTTCTTAAAAAACTACCGACGAGATCACATTTACAAGAAATGGAGTAAATAATTTCCACAACAACCATGTTTGGGCAGTAGAAAATCCGCATGCTATGAAAAGGACTCATTTTCTGCACAGATTTTTAGTAAATGTTTGGGCTAGTATAAATAGCATGCTTATTAGGCTTTTCTTTCTTCCATTCGACTGACAAGTGAAAATTATTTATACTTTCTTCAAAACAATCTGCCACAATTATTACAAGATGTTCCTTGAAATGTTAGAATTTTTGGTAAAATTACTTATTTTTACGAGTTCTACAACCTGTTAAAATAAATGCATCAACTTTTAAAACACCCTGTATATACATATATATGTATATACGTATCCATGTAAACCATCGCTGGAACTTTACAACGTTATAAAAAGTATCCTTTGTCCTATTCCACAACATAATCGACTTATATGCCAAATTTCATTAGATCATGATTGAAGGAGAAACATCCAAACAAACATACTTTCACATTTATAGCATTAGTTAGATTAAAATTAAATAGTTCCCTTCTCTTTATCATTTGTAAGTAAAATAATTATAACTTAAACTATAATAATCCCTTTCCGTGGAATATTAGGCCCTCAACTTCATTATCGGCCTTTTATGGCATACTTTTACCATTTATTTATGAAAAAAGTAATACAAACTTAGTCTTCGAAATAATCTCCCTCATTTTCTATACACTTTCGCCACCACTCAGACAACTGTCGAATTCCAAACCGAAAAATACTTAGTAGTTGATGTGATAACATCATTGAAATATTTTCCACTTCCTCAAGAAATATGAAGCGGCTATCAACCAGGTGAGTGTTGCAGCGACCGGAAAAGAAGAAAATCCGAGAGAAGAAGTCTGGAATACATCGGGTGCGATAAAATCTTCCAAGATAAATATCCCGTTGATCGTTTCCAGAGGCCCTTTTGCGTTTGTGTTTTGTCCTGAAGCAAAATAACTTCTCTTTTTCAGTTGCCAATATAAGACCTTCTTTCCTCCAGAGTTGCTGCAGAGTTGGAGAAACTAATAATGCACAACGCCCAGCTGATAATAGCATATACATAGCAACACCTTTTTAGTATGAAAGAACCTGTTGATGAACATAAGGATCGAGGATTTCAAACATCGGAAGGTTATTCAATCATCCAAGGTGCGACAATCACTGCATAACATCAACATTGTTAGAGAAACTGCATCTGTAGACATTTCAGCAGCAGCAACATATCCAGAAGAATTTTTAAAGTTAATTGCTGATGCTGGCTTAATACAAACGAAATTGCCCTGTTTTGGGAAAGAATGCCAAACAAAACTTTTATATCCAAGAGTGAAAAGGCCGCCTCTGGTTTTAAGGCATCATATAGATAGAGTTACACTGCTGCTCTGTTCCAATGCATCAGGAGATGGTTTAATTAAGCCACTTATGCTTTACAAATGCTTATAACTTATGGTTTTACAAATCCTCGTCTATTGCTCGTGCGTTGAAAAATCAAAACCAAGACAACCTACCAGTGTTTTCGCGGTCAAACAAGAAAGCGTCGGTTACAAGTTTCATTTTCTGTGGTTGGTTTGGGAATTGTTTTGTTCCTAAAATTGAAACTTATTTAAAGAAAAATAATTTAATTTTCATGGCAGTTCTAGTTTTGGACAATGGTCCAGGTCCACCTCGTGAGCTTAAAAGTTATACATCCAAATATAAAGGTAATATTTTTGCTTCCTAATACGATAGCATTAATCCAACCAATGGACCAATGAATAATCCAGGCCTTTAAGCTCTATTACATTAGATAAATCTTTAAAATCATCCTGGACACCATGAAATGTGATCCTGATATGAATGTTATGCAGAATTATGACAGTAAAGTGCATTATAAACATAAAATAATCATTGCAAGAGCTGAACCCATACACATTGAAATCACGCTGGAAAAAACTATGGTCTGATGTCAGTAATGGCATAACTGTCAGTAATGATGAAGAATCCGTGCAAATTCAAACATTAACTGAAAACATTACTCAAATTGCGAATGACATAGGTCGAGATTGTTTCGAACAGATAGAATCAAGTGACATTCGAGAATTGCTTAAATTGCAAAATGCAGATTTGACTGAAACAAGATTTGACTGAAAAATGAGTGAAGGTTTACGAATGGCAACATATCCTCTATAATCCCATACAAATTACCATTCCGCATTCACGGTTTCTGTATTAGCTACATATTTACGGAACGTATTCCCCGCATATAAGAAGCTTTGATTATATAGCACCTATAAAACGAGACCATCACCATTAGAATCGATCAGCGGATTCTCAAGTTATAGCGCTTACAGTGACAGTACCTTTATCACCTCGTTACAAAAGCACGAGGGAACAAAGAACTAATATTAAATTTTGTTTTTTAAGCTCAGTAAAACTTTTACAGAAACATTTGAATTAATGAAAAAAGGTGATAATTGCTTGAGGTGATGATCGCGCAGTATAAGCGATTCCAGGACTGTCGTGATGCTTTGGAAGACGACCCAAAGCCAAAGGAACGTTTTATGATGCTACTACACGAATCCTAGAAACCGTGACGAGGGTGATTGAGGCGATTCCTAAAAACGACATAAAAAAGTCTATGTGAACATTGGTTGAACGTGATCAGCAGTGTATTGATGCGGACGGGATGTATTTTGAATAAAAAGAAATGATTTTGGCAAAATAACACATTTTTTTATTTAAAAAGTTCCGTTATTTTCCCGACATACTATTTATAATAGACCACTCACATCTTTAAAAACGTATTCAAGTTTAAATCGAAATTTAACTAAAATTTAGATTCAACAAGAAACTGTAATGTAATGGATGTATATTCCTATAGGATTCACCTAATGTTTTCAAAATGTAACAATTAGTATATTATAATATGCCTAATATATATTGTATATCAATATGTTTACCTATAATATAGTTTATGTTATATTTAGTTAAATTATTGTCGGTAGATGGCAATGTTTTTAAAATTAAGAAATGTAATTACTGATATACCTAAAATTTCATAGTTATTACAAAGATAATATAATTTATACATTTATACATTATACATTTTTTTTAGGAAAACGAGATGGTAATGGTCCATGTGTTGGTGATAGCGGTGCCGGATTTATGATGTTGAAAAACGGAAAATATTATTTAAGAGGACTAGCATCGATGGTTCTAAGTGACAGTGAAGGTAAATGTGACTTGGCGAATTTCGTAATCTTTTGCGACATCGCCAAAGTGATAACCTGGGTGAAAAAAGCCATGCAATAACAGAAGCCGCAGTATGACTTAGAAGAGAGAATATAAATTACCAGCATAATAATTTATAAACTTTGATAATAACAACAATGATATTATGAATTATGTTAAGGACACAAAATTGTAAAATATATTTTTAGATTGTGTAAAAAATTTAAAATTTAATTATAAATAGTTTAAATATAATAGTAATTAATAATGTATTTGCTTTATTAAAAAGAACACCTTGCATCAGTCTTTAGTCCTCCTTAATATTATTAGCATTAACAGTTTTCAACTCATAACAAAGTTAGCTGAAATATAGAGCTATACAAGATGTAAGTAGTTAAAGAATGAACATTTAATAAACGCCTCATTAAATCATTATAGCATTAGGTGTTCTAATTAATTTGGTGTCTTTATATTTGATGTTTTATAACTCCAATTCAAAGCCATGTTTTTTATCCCTTTGCTAATGGTAAATGTACATAACTAAGGTATCCAAATACTAGGTTATATACTTTGGCACAGCAGGCCACGTAATATTGCAAATTCGTATACATTTTATTTTCGTTCGATATAATTTTTAATTTTTGAGTGTTCGTTTGGGCTTCTTCGGTATTCGGGTTGATTACTGGTTGTCTATCCTGTTTATACCAAAAGAATTTTAAAATACGTATAAAGGTTATTTATCACATCTGTGTGAAAACTTTTATAAATCAAAACTTCGGGTACGAGAAATCAACAAAAGAAATGTGTGGTCGACAAAATGAGTTTATTGACCATATGGCCAGAACTTTAATCCATGCTGTTCGAGCAACATTCCCTAATCGAACAATTTCTCGCTTTGCCGATGTCCAGTGGTCTCCTCAGTCACCGCACCTTTCCATATATGACTTTAATCTTTGGGATTCTTTAAATCACGTATGTATTAAGATAAGCATCTCACACTAGAAAAATTGAAGAAATCGATGAAGAAACGATTGGAAGTTTGAAGACAGACTTTCAAGAATGGCCCCAAACATGCATTCATAAAAATGGCTATCACTTGAATGGTCTGAATGGCACTTAATTTATTCCACATTGAAAATGGCATGACACACCGATTATTTTCATATTACTATTTGCTTACAAAAATTCATGTCAGGCTTCTTTAATATCATACAATATAATTTGTTATTAGTTATAAGTTATTAGATATCTTATCTTACAATATAATTAGTTATTATTTAATAGTCTTAATAAAGGGCTGTCTAATAAAAGTGTCAGAACTTTAAAATGAAACACAATAATAACTACAAGTAATAATCCAAAAAATCTTATTTTAACTTGAAAAACAAATCTTCGTCTCGTGAAATGCATTGCGGAGATCGAATTTTCGATTACTCTCTCACACATATCGCGTGGTACATTTTCAATGGTGGCCTGAATGTTTCGTTTAGACTTACCGCATACTGGCAACTATTTGAAGCAACTTCTTAATACTAAACCCAAAGAGATTTACCACCTCCTTATGATTAGTCATCTCCTGATGATCCTAACATGATTAGCGAAACGCGCATCGAGAAGTTTATAAAAGTGATTAGGTGTTTAATGGTAAATATCTACAATAAAAGAATTAATAAACTTTTAATCTAAAAAAATAGGACAAATTTTATACGGTACGTTGGCTACCAGATGTGATGGTTAATAATTCTTTTTTTTAAGAGATGGCGCTGGAAACAATATTAGGCCATGTTGTTGCTTCTACAGTACCTTTCAAAACGCCAACAATTTCGAGTAAGCGTCATATTTTTTCTTGTGGTAAACATGTCTAGTTACGTATTATGTATATAAACGTATATGAACAAGAAAAGCAATACTAGTAAAGTATTGCTTTTCTTGTTCAATCAAAAGAAAAATGCGAGTGAAAACCGTCATATACTTGTAGAAACTTATAGTGACAAAGTCCCTATGCAAGACGCTTGTAGACGTTGGTTTAGACGATTTAAAAGTGGTGATTTCCACTTGAAAAACAAATAATGCCCAGGTCAATCAAAAAAAAAATAAGTTGCCGAATTGCAAGCATTGTTAGAATAAGATGATATATAAACTCAACAACAAATGACAGAGAGGTTAAATGTTGGTCGCCGAACCATTTGTGATCGTCTGCATGCCATGGGAAAGATCCAAAAGGCAGGAAAATACGGTATCACATCAGTTGAACGACAGACAGATGCAAAGCGATAACCAATGTGTGATTTTTTCTTTCTCGGCATAAAAGAAAGACTTTTTTGTATCAGATCTTGACTGGAGACGAAAAATTGATATATTTCGACAACCTAAAACGTAGAAAATCATGGGTTAACCCAGGGCAACCATCAACATGGAGCACAAGAGCGAATCGCTTTGGAAAGGAGACAATGCTGTGCAAGCAGAAACAACACCCCGGGACCTTATTCTATCCTAATACATATGATCCGCAATCTGCGTCAACCAACTCTATATAATGGCTATTGGGCCAGAGGCACTTAATCTTCTGCCTGGAGGAAATCTATTCTAATCTCTATACGTAAACATGGTAAACCTTGTTTCTTAGCTAGAAGCTATCGTCCAATTTCGCTGATTGATCATTTAAGTAAAATCTTCGAAAGAATGGCCAATAATGCGCTTGTCTGGCATTCCTTGCCTTGCCTGTATAGAGGCCCACCATGCTGAATACTCTAAATCAGTGGGATTTCAGGGGCCGGCTACCTAAATTTATATGAAACTTTCTCACTGATAGATTATTCACAGGAATAATGAACATTCATCCGATCAATTCTCCTTACTAAACGGAGTCCCTCAAGGCTCGATGAGAGCCCTACGATCTCTCACAGGCTATTCGCTGATCATGTCCTGCTATATTACTCCTCTCCAAATCCAAGAGTCTGCGAAAAAATTATTTATTAATTTATGAACTCTCTGAGAAAATGGTCCAACTCGAAAGGCCTCTTTATACCTTCCGAAAAATCCTCAATTATTCTTTTCTGCAGAACAGGAAATTGCTCCCGCTTACACTCTATTACTCTACTAAGCAAGATCATCCCTACAGTTCTAACTCACAAGTTCCTGGATCTCACTTTCGATTACGGACTCTTTTGGAAGGACCATACCCAGTCTTTGAAGGGCAAATGTGCTCAGGACTTGGAAATATTAAATATGCTCTCAAACAATACTTGGGGTTCAGACCACCACTGTATCGTTAAATTATTCAAAATTAAACTATGGCAGCATAATCTTCGCTATTGCCCCCAAGTCTTACCTGCGCTCCTTAGACGTCATCCAGAACTCATGTCTAAGACGCATAAGTAGTGCATTCTCCACCAGCCCAATTCCCAGTTTACACAGCATCATGAGTTTAGAGCCATGAACAATCAGAAGGAACTATCTTAAAGTATGGCACGGATCTCTGGCACAAACCCTTAATTCCCGGCTACCAGTCTTTTTTCCAACCCCCATCCATCCGTCCATTCCCGCCCACTCACAATCTGGGCCTCGACCCCAGACTTCACTTCCAGCAATTATTAGACGAGTCCAACATCCAACTCCACAACACTCCACTCCCATTTCATACTACTCTTATTCCTCCTTGGTTACGACAGCCCATTCAGATAGACGATAGATATGATAAAGAATATACGTGTACCTCTCTATATATAAATCCAATATAAACATCTTATTCCAAACCCACTCTACATGCCAATCAATTTACACAGATGGATCAAGTGGGATCAAGGAGTCGGCTGCAGTTTTGTATACGTTAAAACATCATCAGAATTTAAACTGTCGGCTTCAACGAGTATTCTTACTGCTGAACTAGTGGCCATCTAAAGATCTCTGATTTATATCAAGTCAAATCCCGCAAATTCGTGGGTCATATTATCTGACTCCAGGAATGCCCATCATCCAAAATAGCTTTATTTCCCACTCAGTAATTGCTCTAATTACAAACCTTGTACCTGACCAACGATGGTTGGTCTTCTTCTCTTCTTTTCGTTTGGTGTCCTAGTCATAAGGACATCAAGGGCAATGAGGAAGCAGATCGGCTTGCAAAACACGCAATACAACATGATATTCCTTACATGCGCAGTTTTCATCCGAAAAAACCATCTCTCTTTTTTGCGAAAAATTACACTTAAGCTTTAATGCAATCCTGGGTGATCTTGCGAAACCTAACAAACTAAGAGTCCTTATACGTTTAGAAAAACTACAGTTAAACGGTTGAGACTCATGATTGGTAATTGCAGATTTTCTCATGAATTTCTTCTAAAACGAGAAGACCCTCCACTCTGGGAATTTGGCAATGATCCTATCTGTTAAACACATCCTTCCCAATTGCACCATTTTATTCCCTATTAGATATTTCTTTGACTTGAGTCAGGACCTTCCTCAAAACCTTTGCTCTGTCCTCATGCTTAACACATATATTTATCTGAAAAAAAAACTATTTCCCCAAGATCTGGGTATTCATAGTAATAATTGCTACATTATCAGTCATTTTAGTATAAGCATACTAGTCCATACTTCTGAGATAGCTACATCTGTGATATAACTCATCTATGACGTCGTAATCTGAGATATATTTATACCTTTCATAATTTTACGCTCTCTAGCATAAGTACTAAATTCATTAGCTAAAGTTTTTGGTCACTAAATGATCGCGAAAATCGATATGACCTGAATTCCAAAATTCTCTCTCTCTTGTCCAACAACCAGAGTACTCACCAGACTTGTCCCCTTCCAACTATTTGTTTTCATCGATGTCTCAAGTACTTTCCATGAAACACTTTAATAATTACGGAGATGTCGAAAAATGGCTTAATGACTAGACCACCTCAAGAGATGTACCGTTTATCTAGGAGGACATCCACAAATTGCCAGAGAGATGGAAAAAATGTGCAGCTAGCGATGGCGCGTACTTTGTATAAACTATTTTTACTTTTCTCCCAAATTAACGTGTTTTTTTTTAGGAAAAAATTAAGAACTATTAACAGCCACACCTGGTAATGTGCGGGTCACCATATGAAATAATGTGTCTTTTCTAATAATTAAAAAATTGCATAAAATGGAAAGCCTGTATGCGGCTAACTGTTTAATTTATTAACTGTAAAAATTAGCCTGTATGCGGCTAACCTTAAAGTTAAGAATTGTTCGGGGTTTATTTCTGTAAACCAGAGGTGCAACACAATCCTATAAAAAATCAACCAAAGGCTTGAGATCGCATGATCTTGGTGGCCAGTTGGCGTTACCTTTTCGCGAAATGCCATGTCCAAGAAACTTTTCGTGCAATATATTGATTGTCTGGCGAGATGTATGACAAATCGCATAATCTTGTTGAAAGAAAACATTGTTTTTATCCAGTATTCAGGTCAGGCCAAGTTAATAGTAACACGATTTCCATTATCATCAAAAAGTCACTCCTTTAGCCAAAAAACTGCTACAGTGACTGTCTTGAGAATGAAAAGGTAATTTCTGAACCATTTGAGAATTTTCTTTGGAACAAATCCTATTAACTGGGCCGAATCGGCCGAAATCGATTATGTTAACCATACATTTCAAGCAACACTCGAAAAGTTGGGGAACTGAACACGTATTTTGATGGTAGATAGTAATATTTTTTACGTGCTATTGAATCGTGTATATTTCCATGGTGAATTTACACAATGTACATAGCCATAGTCTGAACATAGTAGCCTGTGAGTATCCTTTACATTTCAAATAGAGTTGCCACTATTATGTTTCAAAGTTCTGACACTGTCACTGGAAAACTTTATAGCTATAATAAAAACATCTTATTTATAAAATACACTTTATTTTTTACTTATACATAAACAAACTTCACCTAAAGGACGTCAAATACTCTACAATTACCAATTTTACAAAAGTGTTTTAAAACGTATGAACACACAGTCATATTAGTCACGAATCAAACACTTTTATAAAAGAAACAAGTAGAAATAACAGTCCAAATCAGCTTAACTGAAATTTTCATTGAATCGTAAATAAATTATATAAATAAATTAACCAATTTAGACTGTATTTTCTCACTAAAACTAAATTGCACAATACAGTTTTGAATAAATATTATTCAATATACCTTTAACGACAAACAATAGTTTATCTTCTGGTTTAAGATTTCAAAATGGTATAAAAAAATGAGATTTTATAAAATCTATAAATAAAGGCAGTGAAGTAAAAATCACAAAAGGTCTTTTTGGGACGGTTAGTTAAATAATCATTTGTTTGGAAATTAAGTTAACAAAAGTTGCTCTATTTAGGATGCACTGTATTGATTTGAGATGTTGATATCATCAGTTTTCATTATTATAGTAATATCAAGCCATGTGATGAGTTGAATAAATTAAATTATTTGGTTGAGGAGCTGGTCCTTTTTTACTTCTTGGAGGTGCCATTGGTGGAAAATTCTGCATATTATTGACTTTTTTCTCCCCTTTTTCTCCTTTTTCACTGCGATTTTTAAGCCAATTCCTAATCTTACTACCAACCCGGTAGAAATGAAAGTATAGAAGGAATAAAATTAAAAATGCTACTAAAAAAGATACAACAGTAATAATAATTGCTGATATAGGATTGTAGCTTCCTTCTGGACGTGGAACTCCAGGTACTGGAGTGCTAGATGGTGGTACCAATTCGTTATAGTCGTCTTCTTCTTCGATCGGTACAACTGATTCTGTAGGTGGTGCCATTGCTTCGTCGGTAACCTTGCCGGAAATGGTTACATCCGCACAGGCACGGAATTCTTCCTGAGGTCCACAACCTACTGCTCCCGTACCATTAGGACAGTTGCCCCAGTTATTACCTACAACAAAGTAGTTCAATTAGGTTAAATAAGAAAGTTAAAAGATTACAATTATTGCAAATTGTAAAATATAAACTGCCAATTAAAGAATTACTGGATTTAATTCCTGTTTTACTCTTTTCCATCCGTTTTCCAACTTTTTCCGTGTCATTTTAAAACATTTTCGGTCGAGATGTTTTTAACCTTGGTAATCAACCAGAACGAGATGGTTTTTAAATTAAAGGCTTAATTTTGTTTAATAATATTTTAATAAATTTAATTAACAGTCTATGGTCACTTAAAGTGTGTAACACTCTCCTATGTAAAGTCCAAGTTTGATCGGGCAGGTACCGTAATAATGTATCGTTTTCCTTTTTGCACCCTTGACATTTTTATTGAAGCAAACAGCACAGTCTTTTGTTTTCCTATTTTCCAGTTTACGCATAATGTGCAATCGACCATTTAACCTTCCATTAATATAAATATTCTGTTAGCGGATTAATGCCCTGCTTCTAGAGCAAAAATCACTTATAAGTTACGATGTAGTCGACTAATTTTCCAACATAGTTTACATGGAACGTTGGTTCTGTTTCTTCATTGTTTCTTTGTATAAATTATACGAATTTACTGCACAGATTTCCAACCCCCAGAAGAAAAGTTTTCTCCACCATCGTTGCGTCTTACACTTGAAAGAATATTACAACATATTAAACCGCCTTATCAACCCCACTCCTACGTGTATTTTAACTTAATGCCACCGTTAGTTTAAGTATTTGAACTCTCCCATAATCGACGCGCGCAGTATTCTACTTATGGGCTGCATACTGGAATCGTGCCATGTGCTCAACATTGTTATGATTCTTTTATCCTTCCATTACAAAGGAAAAATGTTGTCAGATCGTAAAACACCAGTTGTAGGATCAGTCTCAAATATTGGTTTATTTATAACATCAGGCACAAGTTTTCTATTTACTTGAATAGTACCAGTTATATAACAATTTCAATAATTCCGTTGCCAAATATATGCTGGTCAAGTAACGATCATAGCGAATGTTGGACTAAATGCAAAATTATTCCGCTGCTAACAGGAAAATCTGGATTTAAAAGCTTTCATATGGGAAAACTTCATACTATATACTACATACTTCATACATTATACTTCATAAATGGTTCGCGAGTCGAGAGTTGGTTCGCGAATCTGCCAATACATCCCACTCCCCATCTAGTTTGCTTCTTAGGGTTATATGTCATAAATTAACTTTTTCTTTTAATATAACGACAGCTTTCTCAATAGATTCTTCTTCGCAACTGACGAAGTAATTTTAAATTTTCACGAAATATACACCTAAAAATTATTGATAGTTTGTGGGCTTGCTGGATGTTCGTTCAGATGTAGCATTCAGAAAATGTATAAAAAACTATGCTTCGTAAAAATTTCATAAAAAATGGGATACTTGCACTATAGTTGGTTATTCAATATTATATCAAGTTTGATGCTACGATAGTCAAAATGGCTCCTAAACAAGTTCGAATTTCCTCTGTGGAAACATTTGTTCTACCCATTTATTCCAAATTAAAGACTAAGAAAAATGTTTTACAATTTTTTTAATGGAACCTTCGGTGTGAAACACTAAACTCAAAGAGATTTACCACTAAACACCGAATCACCTTTTTTAAAGTTTTCGATGCACGTTCCGCTAACCATGTTAGTATCATCAGGAGATGATTTAATCTAATTATAAAACTAAACTATGTTCTATTTAACTAAACTAAACTTGAAGAGATTTACCACTAAACACCCAATCACTTTTTTAAACTTCTCAACGCACGTTTCGCTAACCATGTTAGCATCATCGGTAGATGATTTAATCTCTAACTAATCAGATTAAATAATATCTTGATGATGCTAACACGGTTAGCGAAACGTACTAACCAGTTCAAAAAAGTGATTTGGTGTTTAGTGGTAAATCTCTTCAAGTTTAGTGATTCATATCAAAGGTTCCAATAGAAGAATTGATGATGAAGCGTGTTAAAACAGGATACAAGAAAAAAGTAAAAAAAAGAAAAAAAGGGGGGGCGAGGACAAAAAAAAGAAAAAAAAAAGAACGCATTGCCCACATTAGATATGGGACAAATGAAGAATCTTGTGTTGCCTAGCATGTAATCGAACATGACCACAATATCATCATCATTCAGCCATTGTCGATCCACTGCAGGATAAAGGCCTCCCCAGCATATCTCCAACTTGCGCGGTCCTGAGCTTTCCTCATTTTCCATATTTTCCATACTTCCATATTTTCGGTCTTTTTCGTGGGCGTTTATGACCAAGCGGTATCAATTCCAGGATTGCTTTGGTACATCTGTCATTGCATCGCATGGCCTGCCCACTTCTATTTCAATTCTTTCACCCTTCCAATGATGTTACATATCTTCATTTGTTCTCTGATCCATAAGCACAGCTTTCTGTCCCGCTTTGTAATACCAAGCATACGCCTTTCCATTCCCTTCTGTGCTACTCGAAGCTATTGAACTGATTGTGATGTGAGCGTCCATATTTCACATCCGTAGGTCAAAACAGGCCGCACGCACTGATTAAAAACATTTCTCTTGAGGCAATGTGGGAGTTTGTTCTTAAACACTATATTGAGCCTGCCAAATGCCTGCCAGCCACACTTAACACGTCGTTCCACTTCCCGGGCAGTATTACCCTCCATCGAAATCCTTTTCCTAAGATATATGTAATGGTCTACAACCTCCAAATCGTTTTCTAAAATAGAAATTCTTCTGTTGACAGTAAATTTGTTGAACATAACCTGACTTCTTTAGGTTTATTTTCAAACCAAATGGTTCTCCCGCCCTTTGCAGTTCTTGTATGTGCTGTTGTAGCTCACCTGGGTCTTGTGAGAGGAGAACGATATCATCTGCGAATTTAAGATGACTTAGGCATGGACTATTGATTTTTATTCCCTCCTGTTCCCAATCCAGATTACGAAATACTTCTTCAAAGCAGGCTGAGAAAAGAGCAGGCGATATTGTGTCACTCTACCGTACACCCCGTTCTACGTTGATTTTAACTTTAAGGTCATCCATGTGCACTCTAGCTGTAGCTTCCTCACACATGGATCTCAGTAGGTTCACATAGGCTCTGTCCATCGCCTGGTTAAACAATGCATCCATTGTGGTTTGCGTTGATATTGAATCAAATGCCTTTTCATAGTCAATAAAAGCCAAGTACAGTGGCATGGTGTATTCATTTTGCCTTTCTATGGCCTGTTGGACAAGCTGGATATGATCCATTTTACTGAATTCACTTCTGAATCCTGCTTGCTCTCTTGGTTGTGCGTCATTCAGTGTTCTTAATATTCTTTTAGATATTATCTTGGGGAAAACTTTGTACATTACTGATAGGAGGCTTATTGGGCGGTAGTTTTTTAAATGTTCCTGTGCTCTTTTCTTATGAAGAAAAATCACTTCAGCATTTTTCCATAGACTAGGTATTTTTTAATCGTTGGGGTATTTTGAGTACAATTTTGCCAGTATTTTATATAATGTTCGACCGCGGGCTTTTAACATTTCACCCGTTACAATGTCCTTTCCTGGAGCCTTTCCATTCTTCATCGCTTCTATGGCATATGTCACTTTATCCAACAGGATATCTGACATTTGCTCTTTCGTGGACATTGCTGTCTTTAACTGGTTCTGATTTTCATATAACTAACTGAATAAAACCTTCTGATAACCTCTAACATTTTGCTTCACACATTAAGGCAAACATTTGTGTCCTTTTATTTGCTTGTGTTTAGCTTTGTTTATTCCCTTATTTTCTTCTAGTGTTTTTTGCACTAGCTGCAAGTTGAACCGACGCGTTTCCTCTCGAATATGTTTTCTTATAGTTTTGCAAAGCTCAACGTACTCGACCCTGCCAAAAGGACTCCTTGCATTCTTCATTGTCCACCGTTTCTTCATTAAATCAGTGGTATCATCGGAGATTTTTGACTGTTTGAAACTTTTTTCCACTGGTGCTATTACAGCAGCTATTTCAAGCACATCGTCGATGATTTTTTCATACTGATCTGTTATTTCCATGTCTTCTGGGTCTTGCAACACAGCAAAGCGGTTCGACAAAGCAATCTCATAATCGCTGCCCCTCTACAGGATCTTCCCAGAATTCACTTTGCCCTTCTTCGATCTTACCATTCTTGTACGCTTTCTTCGACAGTTTATACTAACCTTTGCTCGTACTATCTTATGGTCACTTCCAACATGAAGACAGTTAAGAACAGTATAATTGCAAAATATTGTTTTATCGTTCGACATGATGTAGTCAATTTCGCTTGTGAGACCAGATGGACTTTTCCATGTCCATTTTCTGCAAATATTTTTCTTATAGAACGAGTTCATAATGTACAGTGCTTACCCTTACAGCAAAATCAAACAGTCTGTCACCTCTATTGTCCCGCTGACAACTTCCATATGGACCAGTTGCAGTTTCACCAGTTCTTGCTTTTCCAATTCTAGCATTAAAGTCACCCATCAAGATTTTATACCTGCATTTCTCGATGTCTAAAAGCTGGGCCACATCATCATAAAATATCTCAATTTCCTTATCATTATAGCTTATAGTTGGTGCATAAGCTTAGACGATTTAAAGCTTAAACTTTTTACTCAGCTGAATGACGCATTGGGCTAGTCGTTCAGATACACTTTCAAATTTTACGACACTATCCTTCAACTTTTTGTTAATGAGGAATCCAATTTCACCACATCGTCCATTCTCCGTACCTCGAGCGTAGAGTAAGTGACCAGTTGTTTCTAGTTTGATTAGCTCTTCACCTTTTAATATCCCAATGTATGTTGTCAAGCTCGATCAAGTTCCTGTAATCGTTCATCCATTTTCATTGTTCGAATATATAGAGTTGCAATGTCCAAAGTCCAATGGCAGCCTGATCTAAGCCGGTGATTCTTAGCACCCTCTGCCTTGCCTCTGCCTCTGCTCTACCACAATATAGACATTAGTAATTTAAGACTGCTTAAAAGTGTAAATAACAATAGGGCTTTGGATGCCTACGAAAGCATTCAAATAGAAAAATGTAAGAAAATCATGAACCAGGATAAAGAACCTATTCCGTTCAGTCAGCGTTTTCAGTTATTCATCTAAGGGTCACTAAACTTCACGGTTTATTTTTTTTTCCTGTCTTTTGTTCTCTTTTCCCCTTTTTTATTTTTTTCTTTTTTCTTGTATCCTTTTTTAGCACGCTTCAATAATTAGGTAGTACGTTTCCTAGGTAGTAGGTTAGCACTTAGGGTTCTCATATAAATAAAACATAGTTTAGTTTTAGAATTAGATGAAATCATATCCTGATGATGCTAACATGGTTAGCAAAACGTGCGTCGAGTAATTCAAAAAAGTGTTTTGGGTTTAGTGGTAAATCTCTTTTTTTATCTATAAACTAAACTTGCGCGACTACATTACACAATAGCCAAATCCAAACTGTCACGAATATCAGGAAAAAAAATTACGCCATAACAAAAAGGTAGCATGATAGCTGACCCACCCTTTATATTGGACAAACTAGAATATGGATACTAAAGTTACAGAACACAATTGCTCCTATTATAGCAAATATAAACGAATTCATCGGCATTATTAATTCAAAATTATTTGAAAATTACATTTTCGAATTAATTTATTTAGATATTATTAGATAAAATTAACACGGTTAGAGAAACGCATGTTGCGTGTTTCTAGAAAAACTATGTGTGTTAACTTTTCAACTATTTTCCTAACTAGTGGTGCGAAAGAACTTGCTTAAGCATACATGTATGTATGTCGAAAACTTTTCGTTCAATTCAATAACGATATTCATCAGTATTATACGCAAATTATAAATATGCATTAAATTACACATTTTGCAATTGGTAAGTTTGTTTTATTTCAAAATAGTGATTATTAAAATAAAATTTCCCTTTATTTATATTCATCAAGAACAATATATTTTTTATTAGTAGGTGCGCACATAAGTAATGTAATTTTTTGATACTAAAGAAAATTTTATTTTTAATTAAGAGTTAATACGGTTTTAATCTACAGTATAACCTCTATCAATCCTCGTCCATCTTTCTGACAACTTTCTATTCCCTTTTGTAAAATGAGGGCGATTTTGAAATATAAAATTCTTCGGGCATAGTTTTGATGGCTTTCGCAGTAGAACATTTTTCCACGAAGAAAATGTTCCATAGAATTCAAGAAATTGTAATTTATCGATGTAAGATCAGGAGAATACGATGTGAGGGTAAGTACTTCCCAGCTTAACAGTTTAATTTTTCCTTAGGTGATTCTAACACTATGAGGTCTTGCATTATCATGCTAAGGAATAACGCACATTCGATGAATCAGTTTTGAACGTTTTTAAATCAAAGTCAAACTCACTCTATCAATATGAGCACTATAATATTCAGCATGTATGATTTCATTCTGATTCATCATAATGAATAATTCCCATAAAATGTCGCCATACTGAGAGTAAAACTACTTTTAATAGGTTTTAGAGTGAGATGTCCTGATGTTAACTATTGTATTTTCCTATTTGGATTGCTGTATAGAATCAATTTGTCAGTTCCAGTAACAATTTGCTCTAGAAATGGATCCTAACTCGAACAAAAGTGCACTGCAAATGGTTGTAAGTTAAATTTTGGTTTCAACTGAGATTTGAAATGGTACATACAGAAAAATGGAATGCCCTTTACACTTTGTTTAGTAGTTTTAAACACCCTTGTATTGTTTACTGCAACAGGATGGTTTGTTTCGTTTCAGCTTCAGTTTCAGCCAATAACAAATCGTTATCAAACTCAATAGGTATTCCAATGGAATTTGATCCTCCAAGGTACCACGATAAATATATAATGAATGGCATTTGTAGGATTAGCAGCATTGTTATATTTTCGAAACTCATAAAGCATTAAATGTTGGATATGGAACTTATCTATACTTTGTTCTTCAATTCTTATAAGGATTATCTATATTTTTTTTTCAAAATTAATATATTTTTCAACATTTAACAATATGGCACATATATATATATATATATATATATATATATATATATATATATATATATATATATATATATATATATATATATATATATATATATATATATAAGAAATCATTACTTATAGGTATACCGAATACTTATTAATTATAATAATTATAATTAGAAATCACATAAATAATTTTATTAATTACCTGCTACATATCTCCACTGAAGTACACAATGCTTGCAGGTCCTTTTTGGAAGACGGTATTTAATTTCGTACACCTTGTTTCCTTCTTTAGGAAAATATCGATGTCCTTGATGATCGACACCATCTTGTGCTTTAACAAGCTTCAAAATGTTTTGATCCAAACATTCTTGTGTTGTGGTTTTGTAATCTAAAATTTAGATAGCATTGTAAAATATCTGTATTGATTTAAGTTTAGTTTAATTTTTACCTGGACACAGGGCAAATTCGAAATAACCAAAGTGGTTTGCAGTGAGTTCCACTCTGATATTCATTATTCCACCGACTCCATATTTTCTGACAATGACTCCTTGTCCATATACACCTCCGAATTCATGAGCTCTAGGTTTTCTAAGAAAAGACAAACGGATTTTAAATTGAAAACAAACTAGGTTCTAAACTTAATTTACCCTGAACATTAAAAGTATTTTGGAAAAGTAACGGAACTTTAATTAAAAACCAAATTATTTTACCAAAATTACTTATTTTTATTCAAAATACATCCTTTCCACATCAATACACCCCTGGGCGCGTTCAACCAATGTTACTACAAATTGTTTTATGTAATTATTCGGAATCGCCTGGATTACCCTCGTCACGGTTTCCTGAACTTGTATAACACTGACATAAAACGTTGTCTTCATGGCCAGTTTAAAGTTCTGGAATAGGAAATAGTCACATGGAGATAAATCTGGCGAATAAGGAGAATGCTAATGCACACAGGCTTGTTTATTCGCCAAAAATTCGCAAACAGCGACGGTTTTATGAGATGGTGTATTATCGTGCAACAAAAAACAACTTCCCAGCACTCGAAATTCGGTCTTCTCTCGAACGATTCTCTTTCACAAATGCTCCATAACACCCAGATAATATTCACCAGTGACATTTTAACCTTGTGGAACAAATTATCGAAGTATAATACCTTTAGAATCGTAAAAACAATTCATCATTGTCTTTTCTCGTGACTTCTGGAAAAATAATTTTGCAATTTCGGAGAGCCTGGGGACCACTTTGGCGTTTTGTTTGAGGATCGCACTTGAATGGATTGCGCAGTTTCATCTGGCTGTCTTAATAATCTCCTTGCAATGTTCAATGCGAGCAATTTCTTGGTCCTCATTTCGTGAATCATGTCTTTGGTCGTATTTTTTTTTTTCTAACAATTCATCGCGATTTTTTTTTTTAGCCGACCTAAAATCGCTTATACCACTTGTGGTATACACTATACCGTGTATGGTATAGGCAATCATCACTATAGAGTTTTTTCATCATTCAAATGTTTCTATAAAAGTTTTACCGAACCTGAAACAAAATTTAATATTAGCTCTTTGTTCCATAGTGTATTTGTGACGATGTGACCAAAGGTACTGTCACTTTAAGCGCTATAACTTGACAATCCATTAATCTATTCTAATGATGGCAGTCTAGTTGTATAAAGGAGATATGCAGCTTTCAGATTATATATTGTTTCAATAGATGGCACTAGTAGTAGTTTTCTTTAAATCTAAAAAGTTCCGTTATTTTGCCGACATACTATGTATATAAATAATTCTTGGGTTGATAAATATTTTGTAGGATATAGAATTTTGCAGAGATAGATGTGATTAATAATAATAAAGTAATGTTTGAAGCTTATTCGTGGTAAAATTCGTTATAAAAAAAACATGTAGAGAGTGATTTCAACGATTCCGAAGTACCGTTTTCAGTGAGAAAGACAAATCACGATTGTAACAAAATACAACTAGACATTTTTAAGAATGGCCGAACTACAAATAATATCGAGAAAAAATTCTACTCACTGCAAAAATTGAAAACTATTAAATATTACTTCTATGACTATTTATATTTATAAATGTTTATATGCCGTAAGAAAGATGCAAAAAAAGAAACAACGGCTAGTGTCTGAATATGGAATATTGTATTGTTAATCAGTACTTTTGGTCTCAGTACATAAATCATAATAATTATATCAGTACTTTTGGTCTCAGTACATAAATCAAATATAAAATAAAATTAAAAGTCAGAAAGACAAAATAGATCGGGAGGCAAATAATTAAAGGTAGTTAGATAAATATGGATCAACTAGAGACCTACAACTCTTCACTACCAAGGTTCATGTCGAGGATAATTCAAGGAATAAAAGTTAGCACCTAAGAACCAACTTAAAAATTTAGCTAAAGAAATCAGAACCAACAGGGGACGTGTAGATCACGGAATACGAGAAAAAATTGGGAAAGCACGGTTGAGAACTGAGGGTGATAAAAACACACATGAAAATGTGGACTTTTTGGTTGTTAGCTTGAAATAACACGCTGCAGTAGTTATACAGAAAAGAAAGGAGTTTAATTTGCTGTAATATTTTATGAAGCATTATACCATATATGATGACAGATAGGCAAGAAAATACACCAAGAACAAACGCTGGCACAAAAAATGGAATAATTTTCTCGCAAAATTTAACATAATACTCAGCTGCAAGAAGTAAAGTGAAGTGAAGAAGAACTAAAACATTGAAAATTCGGCACCATTTGTTAATCTACAAGGTGTCCAATATTGTTCATTTTTGTAGATATAATTAATAGAAGTCAGTTCAAGGTATAATAATTTTATTATTATAACATTATAGTACAGTGTTTGGAAAGTTCTATAACAAAAATAACACTGTCTACTTCGCTTCCGTATGGATTGGGATGGATTTTCTTTAACCGAATCACGCACACATTCAATGTTGTTTACACCTCTGCTTGATCTTCGACGACCCGTAGACGGTAAATTTAGAGTTGATCCTATAGTTTCAAACTTGTTTTCTCAATTTCTTTATTACATTAACACTTGGTGCTTCGTTTATATCGTTTTATTTTATTCGGCCCTATAAAGACGATGAGCCGTAATAAGCGAATTGTTATTTTGATAATACGCGCGCACACAGAAAACACGTTGTTGTCCGGTAAAACTCTCCATGGCAACCAATTTTCCCTGAACCAAGCTTTGATGTAAAGTTAACACGACCAGCTCGTTCTAGGCCACCTACGAGCAAACAAGTAATTAAATATGAACAACATTTTTGGACACCTGGATCAAAGAAAATAAATGTATATATGAAGCACTTGGGAATATTAATTGAAAATC
The DNA here is from genome assembly GCA_031761425.1 of Cosmopolites sordidus. NCBI lineage: Eukaryota > Metazoa > Arthropoda > Insecta > Coleoptera > Curculionidae > Cosmopolites > Cosmopolites sordidus. Next base: position 274,089 of record JARFXV010001463.1, on the reverse strand, counting down.
AGGATCCTTTTTATAGACAAGTGAAACCCAATGCAAAAACTACATCTCTAAATTTGTGGATGAGCTTTTCAAAAAGAACTTCTGGCATATCAGAAGTTTCGAAAGCTACTCACTTTAACCTTAAAAATCCATGAGTTTGAAAAATCAATGGAAAATGTATTAAGTAATTTATTAAATAATTTTTAAATGAGTTAATTTTTCAAATGAGTTGAATTGAATTTGAATATAATAGAATATTTTTGCTTGAAAAGTTGTAAAATGTATACGAGAAAAAATCTATTCATCATGGTAATATTTATTATCCATCCATTGTTATTGTTTATACCACGATATAGTTCTATGAAGATATGGACATATTTACTTCATAAATTTGAAAATCGTAATGTAACTTGTTTTTCGAAATGGATTTACAGAGCTGTTTAATGTTGGTATTAAAAGTGCGACGTTCAATTTAATATAATTAATACTCAGTAACTATAATGTTACATTTAGTATCATTATTTTAGTTTAAAATATTTACAGTTCTTACAGGGATTCTGATCATGAAGCATTAAGACCTTTATTCTCAGGCCTTGAAGAAACAATGCCAATGTTGGGCCAATTCAAACTGCCAATGTTGTGTACCATCGTGTGAAATATTGTTAACATGACAGTTCGGCACTTATTACTTAAAATCGATTAGCATGTAATTTGATCTGAAAGCTATAAATGTGCACTTTGGACATTAAGGGACACTCAGCTTTTGGACATTATTTAGTTTGTTTAAGTTAGAGACGCGTAATCATACTCAGTGTTATTTAGAAATTTGGCCTACAGTTTTAAAGCTTATCGATTATCAACCCTTGGTTTGTACTTAACCTTAAGTCTCTAGAGAAGCCTACTATCTGGCGAGTGGCCAACGGTACCTCGGATTTTGACACTCTGACCTGGTCTCTCCTCATAATATTACTTAGCCACGAGTAATCGCAACAGTTGACGCTGCAATCGACCTCCCACTCGCCAAATTACCGGTCACACTTTCCTTAAAAAAAAATCGAATAGATTTGTAATGCCATTTTACAAAATTAATCATCATCTTGAATACTGCGTAACACATTATATAAAATGACAGAAGAACCACAAAAGTTATAAAAATTATATTATGTTTACATTTGTTTTCGATTATTAATTGACTTGGAGTAAAAGCAAGAAGATATCGAAAAAAAAACGATTGATGTGATTGTGATTATAATAAATTATTCTATGTTCCTGTTTTACAATATCATTTCAAATTTCTCTAATTAAAATTCAGAATTTTCTTCACTCTGATCTTTTTCATCGGCTATAGAATTTTTTGTGTCTTGATATATTTGAAAATTATTATTTTACATTCACATTTTCTTCCACAAATTTATTACTTTATCTGTCATATTTATTAATAACAAATATATTCTGACGTATAGAAATTATTACTGTATTATAAATTGATAAATGTGTTATAAAGTGATAAATTAATTACCAAGTTGAAACTGATTCATCTATCATCATTTTTCTTTTGAATTAATAGCATTGAAAGATCTGCACAATTACTTAATGTACCATGGTGTTTTCTGTGGATTTTTAAGAGCACTAAAATATTGTAATACGAGGGAAAATTATCAATTTATTCATTGTGCTATTTACGTTTGTTTCTTCGTATTTAAGTATACAAAACTATTAGTAAGTATTAGTAAGTGTAGTAGGAAAATCGGGCAATAACAATGTTAAAACCAAGTAGTTATCAAATATGTGCAATGAACAAGATCAGAACATATAGGAAGCTAACCTATTAAATACTTGATTCTTCTAGTTTGGTGTTTTAGAAAAAAATAAAGACGGTGTAGAAGAAAATAGAAAGAGAGGTGTTTTAAAAACTATGAAAAAAACTAAACAGCTAAATCTTAAAATTATAATCTATAAACTGGAAATATGTACTGTTTCTGGCATTGATATGATATACAATTGGATATGATATACCAGATTTCAAAATAAATAATTATTCAGTTAATCTAGAATACCACAGTATTCGTATATATAACGCAGCCGCCATAGTTACCATTCTACAAATACCGTCAGAAAAAAGTTTATTTTTTGTTGACAGCAAGAATAATTTGAAATTGAAAAATTAAATAGTAAATAAATTAAATAGTAAAATATGAAAGTGATAGATAACAAAGTAAAAAAAATTAAAAAATAATTTTATTCCTTTTTTTAAATTAAATAGCCATAATTTGATTAAAATTCTTCCGAGCTACGTAATGTTACCTACATACTCCCCCTTACATGCTCTTACTTGCATACTCTCACTTCTGTTATCATTTTCTATTTTTTTCCTCGATTTTTTTTTATCTTTATTGACAGGGTGATCCTGTTTATCATATTCGACCGATTTCTTCCATTGCTTCCATTTGGTTTATCTACACCACTATCTTCTCATTTCTTTGCCAATTTCTTCAGTTTGCTAAACTCAAGTTTCTTAGATCTTATTGTTTTTTTCTTATGTAATTTAAATAGAATTCCTTTGTTATTGATCTTTTATATTTGTCTTTCACTGATATGGATGAATCATTTTATTTGCCATTTTTACTGGATACAATTAATTTATTTAATCATTATGTTCGAGTTTATACGTACCTGCTATGATTTAAGATTTTTAATTTAAGTTCATAACAATTCTAAATTTAATAAAAAAATAATAATAAAAAATATTAGAATTGACATAAATTTAGAAAATGTTTGTAACAATCTTCTACCTTTAAAAAAAAATAGCAAACAAATTTATGGTAATACCGTATGATGATCAGTAAACACGAGAGCTAGACAAGATTTTAAAAAGAGTGAATATTATGATCATCTACAAATCATATAATCAGTTATAGAAGTTATACCAGTTATAGAAGGATATGTTGGGCAAATTAAAATATCCATATTATCCAAATGTTAAAAACGTACTGCCTACGTTAAATATGGGAGAATGAAGAAATCTAGTGTTGCCCAACACGCATTGGAGCATGAACATAACATAAATATTAATAACTTAAGACTTGTTAAAAGTGTCGATAATAATAGGGTTTTGAATAAATATGAAGGGATTCAAGTAACAAAATTTTAAAAAACAATGAACCGGTATATAGGACCTGTTCCATACAGTGAACTTTTTAAAATATTAATGAGACTTTTGATTAACTTCAAGTTTCCTAATTTCTACACGCTTTATTAAGCACGGTTCTCATATAATAAGAACATAGTTTAGTTTTAGAATTATATTGCATCATCTCCTGATGATACTAACATGATTAGCGAAAGGCGTTTCGAGCGGTTAAAAAAAGTGATTTGGTGTTTAGTAGACGTATTTATGGATTTGGTATTTAGTGAGAGTATTTAGTTATTTGGTATTTATTGTTTATTATTTAATATTTTTTAATAAACAATATATAAACTCTTTCGGTTTAGATATTGTTTGGTTTAATAACTAATACATTATAATAATACATTTAGTTCATTACTCTTATTGATTCTATTTATTCACCAATAAATTGCGATTCCCACGTTCAATTTACTGTTTAAACATATTAGCGGTTCTCCGCTTTCTCAAATTAACATCCTCAGATTTATGGCTAAGCCTTCGCATACTTTTGTTTTTTCCATCCTTTACATATTCTAAAATATTTGCCATGTTCTTTAATATCTTTTGTGTTTTTCATCCTTTATTTTATCTTTCCCTCAACATCGAAATTAAGTTAAAATATACTATACATATAGGACATTTTAACTGTCATTATTATTATGAAGTTATTAAGATTGAAACTTTAACGTTTTTCTCTTACTTAATTGCACATTGAGTTTATTGTGCCTTTAAATTTTCTAAGTGGATTCAATTTGTATCCACTTTCTTATGTTTCATAAATATTTATTGACTCGAAAACTACTTTGAGATCTATTCATATGTATAACACATGGGCTGAAAAGTCCCGGGCCTAATACATAGATGGCGCTAGTTTTATTGCAGTCGCCTTTTTTTCAGTTAATACTAACCTTCAAAAGACAGCTGTTAAAATTTCATGATATTCTATTCATTAGTTTGTGAGTTATTGTGCTAAGAGTGACGCTACTTTTGTTATTTTCAAAACAATGGATCAAGAACAATTTCCTGTTTTAATTTTACACGGCTTCTTGATGGGAAAAAATACCGTTCAAGCGAAGCAATGGCTTGAAAAGTGTTATGGGGACTCCGCTCCATCAGAAACAACAATAAAACGTTGGTTTGCTGACTTCAAACGTGGTCGTAGAGACACCGATGATGCAGAACGCAGTGGAGGTCCAAATGAGGCGGTAACACCAGAAAACATAAAAAAAATCCACAAAATCGTTTTGAATAATCGAAAAGTGAAGTTGCGTGAGTTAGCTGACATCGTAAAGATATCAAAAGAACGTGTTGGCTTTATATTGCATAAGCATTTGACTATGAGAAAGCTCTATTCAAAGTGGGTGCCGCGTTTGCTCACTGTTGACCAAAAACGAGAACGTGTTGATGATTCTGAGCAGTGTTTGGCCATGTTTAAACGTAACAAACCGGAATTTTTCCGTCGAGTGGACAGCAACTGGTGAACCTCGTCCAAAGCGCCCGAAAGCACAACAATCGGCTGGAAAGGTTATGGCCTCGGTATTTTGGGATGTGCGTGGTGTAATATTCATCGACTATCTTGAGAAAGGAAATACCATTAACAGTGAATATTATATAGCGTTATTGGAGCGTTTGAAGGCCGAAATTGCAAAGAAACGACCGCATATGGCAAAGAAAAAAATTTTGTTTCATCAAGACAACGCACCGTATCACAAGTCAATCAAAACAATGGCAAAACTACATGAATTGCTCCCACATCCACCGTATTCGCCAGATTTGGCTCCCAGCGACTACTGGCTGTTCGCAGACCTGAAAAAAATGCTCGCCGGTAAGAAATTTTGCACGAATGAAGAGGTTATCGCTGACACTGAGGCCTATTTTGAGGCAAAAGATAAATCATTCTACAAAAGTGGTATTGAAATGTTAGAGCGGCGCTGGAATGATTGCGTTGCTCTTGATGGAGATTACGTTGATGAATAAAGCTAATTTTGAACCAAAAAAACTGTGTTTTCTTTGTTAGGCCCGGGACTTTTCAGACCATGTGTTATATTTTCCTAGCTTTCGTTCGTTTCGTTCTTTTCTAATTATATTTATTTGAGATGTTTCTTCTTTTTTTTAACCCCCCTTGCTTCCCCCTTAAGTTTTCTTATTCTTATTTATATTATTCTAATATATTATTAATTACGACAAATGATAAATATCTTCTGCCCTTGATGACATAGGCTCAACTTTGGACATATCCCTTCCTCAAGTCCTTTCACCTATCTCTGTTCTGTGCCTACAAGTTTCCAGTGTAGCCCGCCGATTCGTTTCAGGTCATCAACCCCTCTCATATGAAGCCTCCCCAAGTTATATATAGTCGACTTCTCGTTCTTCTCCCAAACCTCGATCTCTATTGCTGTATTAAATTATTTCATATATTGTCTTTCAGCCTTGTATTGTGGCCAACGAAACTCCCTTTATATTGCGCCACTTGCCTACTCATATACTCAACTTTCGTTTTACTTCAAATACATTTATTTGGCTTTTGATTTAACAATTTTACTCCTATTCTTTGTGTTTTGGCTATTTTGTCCATATTAGTCTTTGTAAGTGTCCATATTTGGGTGTCATACTCCGCCGTATATTATATTTCCGCCGTTTGGTCCTCTCTAATTGCTTTTACTGTCTATCCAAGATACAATACTCGGTTATTGTTTCTAGATTGTAGTTGTTAAAACATATATTTCTAAGATCACTGTTATTCACAATCACTGTTATTTCAGAAGTTTTTGACGATGGTTCTTTTATCTGTAGAAATTCATTACAAGTATAAAGTCATCAACATATATCAGGTGACTAAGTTTCTTACTGTTTACGTTTATTCAATTATCTGTCCAGTTTAACTAGACTGCTTTTGCATCAACTCAATATATTTCTATATACAATATATGAATTAAATTAACTAAAGTTCATTATTTAGCTTTCTATGCATTGCATCAGATTGAAAAAATACTAACAATGGCGGCGTTACTTCCTGATTTTGGATATTTTTAATTAGCGCTTTTAAACGATTTAACATTTCAGTTGATTCTTCTATCACAATTTTCACGCTGTTTGTTTTAACAATTTATTGAGTCACGATTTCCTTAAATGAAAGTTCATTTGGGGTTATGCCAATTTTAAATAAGTTTTTTTAACATTATGTGCTTCGGTGAATCATATAATTCAAATAAAAACAACAAAAATGCCATTTCAGATAATAATGCTACGAATTAACCGTTAATTATTTTTTAAATTCAATTTACATTTCTGTTATACACACATCAAAATAATCTAAAGAACAAGAAATAAAACATTATCTGTTAGTTAATTTTTGTTTATTTCAATTTATTATTACAAATTGTGTTTTTTAAGTAAATAAGTAATTCCAAAACCCCACGCAATAAATATTTTTAAAAAATTTGCAAAAAAGTTGAAAACAGATTTTTTTTAATTAACAAAGACTATTAATAACAGTTTTTTTTATTTTTAAAATCAATAATAGGTCTTTTAAGAATAATGTATGATCTCCTGGGTTATTTATGACTACCTTATACCTTTGTTCTTGAGATAGAACAGTTTGACCCAAATTTCATACAATTCAGTTAAAATGCACTCATAAAGTTGTTCTCGCATATTAAATACTCTATTATACCTTAAAAACCATCTACCTAACATCTAATGTTCCACAAATTTTAGACAGAGTTGAGATCTCGTGATTGCGCAGGCCATAGCAAAACCTCAACTTCGTGATCGTCAGGATATGCACCACCTGCACGAGCTCAAAAATGATATCGTGATAATAATTTGCATTTAAAAATCGTACCAAGTAAACAAGCTCAATTCTTTCACCAATAGTTGTGCTACCCCAAACCACTCCACTCTCACCATGCTGTCAGTCAACTCCCTGAATTGTTGTCAAGCATACTGGGATATATTGACTACAAAGTCTTGTTCTACATGCATTTGGAGCCAGTCTAACTCATTATAGAGCAAAACAGGGGCCTAGTCGTATCTACGCCAGTTTGCCTGTTCTTCAGCGCTCTAATTTCCTCTAGATAACACAGGTACATTATCAAGTCTTCGAGCATAAAGTCTGGCCTCAATAAGTCTATTCCTGATAGTATGATTACTAACTACCACTTGATATTTGGAACACAGCCGATTTGCTAAGTGCGGTGTCGTAAAGCCTCTAAACGAAGAAAATGGTCATGAATCTGATTAGTGCTTCTTGTACGGTCTGTATTTGATTCGACCATGTCATGTGTTTCTTGAAAGTCGAGTCATAAACGAATAATAATACTTCCACGGATGTCAAGGGCAAGCAACTGTTTGTCTTATGCACCCTTGATTAAATCCTACTGATCACGATCTAAGTAATGTCTCCCAATTATTATCAAATGAGACACATCGTAACGGGTGCAAAGTTTGGAATAGGCTTCATTTAATTTTTAATCATTAGAGGAGAAAACTTCATTTCATCGACCAGATAACATTTTAACATTTTAAATGTCTAGCATCACCCTCATCGCGTCAGATCATGGCGTTTTCCCTTTTCCGTTTCCTTGCGCCGTCTCTTTTTCTCCTTTGCTCTAAAGTGGGCAGAACATGGTTGTCTTTCGGAGTGCGTTAGAACGAGACAGGTATCGATTTAGTCCCAACTAATTGCATGCATGTGATTAATTCTATGTTCTCTCCGATCTCTCTTGAATCCACTGATCAACCATCTTTCGTCACAGTTTCCGCATTTTACCGGAGTTTAGTTGTACTCATGGTGGAAGTGAACGAGCACTTTTCCTGTTCAGCTCTGTGGTGAAGGGCCTTCCATGGAGTAATAATTTAGTTTATCGTATTTTTACGGATTTGTACATCGAGGTCCTAGCAATAAGACCGAGTGCCTTTAATTTTGTGTTGGTTTGATTTGCTGTCCTTGTTTGTTGATACCTATAAGACAGCAAATCAAACCAACTCAAAACAACACGCCAAACACGAAAACTCCCAAGTTCTTTTGGGAGAATTTGTACATCCAACTCACGGAAGGGCACGTGGGTATGTACTCTATCTAAAAAATTAAAAAGTGAAGTGAAAAAAATAATTTCAAATTTTATATTAATTTATTCTCTGTTCTGTCTATGATCACGCTTCTTTCGACTTCTATAGTATAACATCTATAATGTCATTCGCCGTAACGAAATAGGTCGTGGGTTGCCGAAGCGCACCGATTAAGGAATACGTGCTTTGGACACAGACAAGTTTGTGCCGCTACTGTTTTCTTTATTATCGCGTGCAAAAGACAAAGGCAGCAATGCATCGCTTTGCTAGTAATCCGAAGATTAAACGAATTTATAACGTGATATCTTGGGTGCTGCCCCATTCTCAATAGTCAGGCGTTTATCGTCATCGCGCCATTCGACTTTTCGAGTGGTTACAAAGTGAATGTTTTGAACGATTACAATAGTGAGGATGAATTTAGTGCAATATATGAATAGAAATAATGTCACATTAATATTTGAGGACCAAATTGTCATCAAAAATTTTGGACGACCAACACCGATTCTGCAAATCGAGCAAGTTAATATTACTCAAAAACGAAATGACAAAAACACATTCAATAAAACTGTGTATGAGAAATATTCGTGGTTATGTGGATGCGAGACAACAAATAAATTTTATTGATTTCCGTGCATTTTGGCACAAGTCAGAAAACCAGTGAGTGCGGGCGATCTAAATCTTGGCTGGATTAAACACGGTGTTAAAGATTTGAAACATTTGGATGCAAAGGTAACATCGCATTCTATTTCACAAAGATATTTGAAAAATGAGCTAGAAATTAGTATGTTGGGGAAAACAGACATTCATTCTCAACTCAGTAGTGCACATCGCGACTCTAATAAAAAGCACAATAAAACTGTTGATAGCAATCGTTACATATAGTTTAAAAAATTCTGTGGGGCATTTAAGCTTGCCTTACGTGCGCATGACCAAACCTACACTTCAGAAAATCCTGGCATTTTCAGAGAGCTAGAAAATTTGATGGCCGAAATAGACTGTATTTTAGAAGCTCATTTAAAAGATTCTCCAAATAAATTATTTCTAGGCATCTCCAAACAAATTCAGAACGGATTATTGAATTTAATGTTGCATGTTTGTCGCGATTTATTAAAAAAAAATCCCACAGCAAAATATACAGACCATGAAACAACCGATACATCTATTCAAATGCAGATGGTTTTTATAATCAAATATGTTAAAAATGGCGAAATTTACGAGAGATTCTGGCGCTTTTAAATACCAAAAAATCACACAGCAGATGGAATTGCAGACGAAATTCTGACGGTGCTAAGCGAGTTAGGAATAGACAAAAAACCTAAGAAACTCATAGCGCAAAGTTGGTGTTTTCATGATGGTGCTTTCGTGATGAAAGGTATAGTCGGAGGAGTACATGCCAAAATTAATGATATTTATAAGAATGCCCAGTATATTCACTGCTATGCTCACCAATTAAATCTAATAATTGAAAGGTGTTGTACAATAGAAAAAGGTGTAAAGGTATTTTTTTTCTTTCTTTTCTCGATCATCCAAAAGGACAACTGTTCTGGACAGCGTCCTGAAAAAGCGTCTACCCCGTGCAGCCTCTACCAGATGGAACTTTACGTCTAAATGTGTGAATACTGTTTACATTTACAAAGAAGAATTGTAAACATGCCTTGAAGAAATTATGGACGCCGAGTCGAATAAAAATTCTCTTAATCAAGCTCAGGGGTTAATAAATTATTTGGTGGAAGATAATTTAAAATTTTGGTTGTTTTTCTTCAATAAAATAATACCTCACTGCGACATTCACTTTGATCAACTGTAAAGCAGGTAACTAGATGCACTTGAAGTTAAGAAAAATTTGGTGAAACTTTTGAAAAAATTTGAATTCAAAATATTAGAGATAATATAGAAATAGAAATTAATCAAGAATTTGGTAACTTAACTGGTGAAGAATCTACAACGATCATAGAGAATCGCAGAAAGAAACGGAAATTTACTGACAAGGAGGACCACAATCCGAATGTAAGGATATGCAAGGAAATCTGTGATACCTTAATCATACAGGTTCATGAACGTTTCAGTTTGGATGTATACTTAACTGTTGCAAATTTATTTCAAACTGAAAAATTTGGTGAATATCGAGCCGTCTTTCCAAATGAAGACATTGAAATTATGTATAACCTGTTTGCAAACGTAAATTACTGAAAAATTAAAAAATGCTCTCGGTAATGTACGTACGGGGCGATTTTATGAAACACAGTGGGGCTGTGCCGCTGTTACAAATGTTTTAAACAAAACAATTTAACATCAACATTTAGTAAATCGGTGGAATTGCTGACTGTTTTGTTAATCGTTTCTATGACAACTGTGGAAAGCGAAAGATGTTTCTCTACCCTCAAACAAATCAAAATATTTCTAAGAAACACTATAGGCCAGATACGGCTGTGCGCGTTAGCAATACTATCTATTGAAAAAAAAACTTGTGAAGTCAATTTTTAATTTTAATGATCAAGTCATCGATCACTTTGCTGCTCAGAAATTTAGGAGAATGGACTACAACTACAAACAGATTTAATGGTCATGGTCCTATTTAATGTCTTTAATGTCTGATAGTTACACTCATATTTCTATACAACAAAGTGTATATGATACTAAGAAATGTGACATTTTTGGTGACATGATAGCCTCTACATCGGGGCTGCATTGAAACCGTAATTTCCTTGTTTTCTTTTCTTTTCTATTTTTGTTTTGTAATTTGATTCTTCTTTTTCTTGCTGGTTACTTAAGGTATAAAACTAACACACCACGTGCGTGGTCCTCGATCAATTTATGCCGTCTTTTCTTGGCTATGGGAGCAAGCCAGTTTTTTTCTTATCTTGTTCGAGTTGTTGTATTTGAATTTGTTTTTTTTCTTTTATTTAGAGTTCTTAGACGGGTCAAATTTAAAGTTCTTGGACGGAGCCAAATTTAGAGTGCTTGGACGGAGCCAAATTTAACGTCCTAGGACGGAATCGAATGTAGGTGGGCCGTACCACCCCACTTCCCTACCATTCTTGTGGGAAACCTCATTCCGACCATATTTTTCTTTTTTTCTTTTTCCCTCCCTTGTTATTATATATTACCTTATGTTTACCTTTGTCTTAGAGAATGAAAAGGCCGATCTTTCTGCTGTGAAATACTTGTGTGTTTGTGTGAACATCTTTATATTATATTTACTTTTATTTAATTTTTGGCGCCCTACGCCCGTAGCCTTTATTTCGCCTCTCTAGCGGGAGCGAGTGAACGAGAGCGAACTATTAGGACATCTCGGGGATGGCCAGTGGCGCTCATAACCCACCCCTGTTCTCCAGTTGATATGGACTCAAGGGACATAATTTGCACGCACGCTTAACAATCCGCTCTGAGTAGCACCCGCTCATCAGCTGTGTATATTTGTAAACGGCATTCTAAGTTACAACCCCTTTTAAGTTAGAATAAATTTATTTTTATATTTTTTATATTTTTATTTTGTTTTTCTTTCTACACACTAATAAAATGCGTCGCAATATACCGAAAACAAACAAAAACGCACCACTGTCATTTTCAGACTTCTAATTAAGAAAATGCATATTTCTTCCATTCCTTTATTTTTACGGGTAGTTCTTATCAGCAAGTATCTAAACTACTGCAAAGCTGCCAAAAAATACACACAAAAATTACTCTAAAATATTTTGTTAACAATATTTTAAAGATCTTTATATAGTTGTCTCGTAGATTATTTTGATGTGTGTATATAAACTACCTTTAAGCAATCGTTAATATGGTCAATAAAACTTTATTCCTCTGTTCCTGAAATTATTTCCGGTAAGCTCTCACTATTTAATAAAGTTTGATATCATACACTTAAACAGCATTTAAAGCTGGCTCCACATTAATACAAATTTGCGTTGTTCCGGCTGTATGTGTTGTATGTGGTGTGCCTACGCGGCAATGTAGACGCAGATAATTAAAACAGATTGTTCCAGTAGATTCAACACACTCGCAAAATTTTATTGGTGTATACCCAGCTGAACAGGATTTGTCTAGCTTTGCCTAGCAGTTTTGAACTGCATATATAAATAAAAGATTTTCTAATAAGAACTATATACTAAACTTGAAGAGATTTACCACTAAACACCAAATCACTTTATTTGAATTGCTCGACGCACGTTTCGCTAACCATGTTAGCATCATCAGGATTTAGATTAAATCATCTCCTGATGATACTAACATGGTTAGCGAAACGTGCGTCGAGCAGTTCAAATAAAGTGAAGATTTGGTGTTTAGTGGTAAATCTCTTCAAGTTTAGTATTTCACAGCAAAGGTTCCAATAAAAGAATTGAAGAACTATATACTTTTAATTTGGAATAAAAACAAAACGGTATAAGATATTAACGTATTTATGTTTACTTCAAAGTGAAGCAGTTAATACTTACATTTATAACTGTTTGAACTTTGTTTAAAATTAAATTTGAGACATTTACTATGAATTTGAGCAAAAAAAATTGAAATTTTCAAACACCAAACTGAGTAAGTGAAAGAATTGTTTCCAGTAATTGCACTCCACTAATAACAATTCTGCTTATTTACATGAACGTTGAAATGAAAATGTTGTTGAATGTTGCAAAACGCTCAGTTACCTGATTAACAAATTGGAACCAAGAACCGGCATCTTGGGGCTTTAACTCTTGTACCTGTTGAACTTTATATAGGGGCAGTTTTAAGTCCTTATGCAGAATGAAAGAATAAATAAAAAAATAGAATTAAAGCAAGCGCTCGCTTGCGAATAGAAAAGTCTGGATTGTCACGATTAGATTGATTTACCATTTTCACATTTTCGTCACTTTGTTATGACCTTGGTCGCCCGGACTTACAGTTATCCATGGTTGAAACGGTTTCTTCAAACTTCTTAACCCATTTCCTGATGAGGGAAACACTTTGCGCATCTTTAATGTTACGCAAACTACGACGACTACAGAACTTTCTCTGCGCTACAGTCGCTAAATCATTGATTTGGTAAAATTATCGCACAAATAACGCACGATCTGCTCCCGAGAAGGGAGCCCCCGTACCCCTCACAGTTGTTGCGTTTGCACAGTGAGCTAATGAAAACGAAATTTTCTTATGGGACACCTTGTCCTTGTACAACTTGTAAAAATATTTTTGACACAGTTTAATCACCGTAACACTCTCTTAACATTCTTAATGAATTAGCACAAACAAAATCATTAACAGGCGAAATGATGTGAAACTTCTGTCAGATATCAAGGACAGCCATACCAACGATACGTAAAGCGCAAAAATTCTTAAAAGTTACTATATATTTTGATCATATTAGTATACCTACTGAAATTTAATAATATTATAGTATAACTTATTTCAGCAAATATTACTTACTTAGAGTCCCAAGGGTCGCCACAGATTCCACATTTGCCTTCATTCTTCACCCACTGTCTGGTAAAACCGCCACAATACAATTCGTGGTCATTATAGTTATGAGGAGTATCAAATCCATATCGCCATGCAGACGCTCTTGATGGTGGTTCTATAAGACGTCCATGTCCTTCACTTTCATGTAAAAATGATAGAATTACCACAGGGATTATAGCAAGAAAATATCCGAGTTCCATATCCTAGAAAAAAAAATTAATTGAGTTGGTTACATCATAATTGTCAAACTTTATATTTGGGTGTTGGAAAATATTAAAATATTTTTAATAATTTAACCTAAACCTACGATTTGACGTGGGTTTTGTACATTCGAAAAAATATTTAAATTATTATATCAACAAACTAAAGTTTGTTGGCTTTTGTGTAGGAACGAAATCTTATGTAAGTATTTCAGGGTTATTTTATCTCTTCACTTCCTAATAGTTCGGAATAGTTCATTTAAATAATCTGTTTATTGATTAGTTGGAGTGTTACTGGCATCTGATATATATTTTTAATTTTTATTATTGGCATGTGAAAAACATTTGATTTGTAATTAAAATTAATTTAATTATTTTCAACATATCGAATTATCAATTCTTCTGTTAGAATCTTTGGTGTGAAATACTAAACTTGAAGAGATTTACCACTAAACACCAAAACGCTGATTTAATTTTAATTAGATTAAATCATCTCCTGATGATGCTAACATGGTTAGCGAAACGTGCGTCAAGCAGTTCAAAAAAGCGTTTTGGTGTTTAGTGGTAAATCTCTTCAAGTTTAATATCTAATTATGTTGAATAAATTTAGTGTACATTAATAAAAATACATCAAATACAAAGATTTTTAAATTCTTCAAAATTATCAATGAAAACAGGAAGTATTTTTAAGACTTCATATCAATACAGTCAATCAGTTAGCACTTAATATTATACCCTCGGCGATTGATAAATCCAGCTGAACATGATAGAGTGGACGTAGTGCTTCAAAGGTAGTTTACAGTCTCCAATTTTTATCAAACGTACAGTAGCTTAACAAACAAAGATGTCAGCCGTTAAACTCTTACTAAAACTAAAAAAGCAGTCGGAATTGTTGAAAACACAAAAAAAACTATTTATATAAAAAAATTATTTTGTAGCCTTCAAAGTCGGCCCATCGAGTGCAATATGGGCATCGAGTGGCAACTATGCCACCGCTTAATCCAATCCTCCATGCATTATTCATAGACTATTTGAGGTAGGGCCTTCAATTCCTTCACCGATTTTTTTATGGCTCCAATTAATTCAAAAGGCCTTCTTCGAAGTGGTAATTTTAGCTTTGGTAACTGGAAAAAGTCACACGGGGCCATATCAGGCTTGGTACGGTGCCCGATCGATGACATTATTTGAGTTTTTGGCGAAAAACTCTTGCACAATGACGGCTTTGTACGATGGTGCACTATCGTGGTGCAAGATACAACAATTGTCCTTCAAATTTCGCCTTAAAAAGAACCGAATTCTTTTCGAGGAGAAATTTCGAAAACTATTGGCATTATTTGAATGTTCCGTTTGCATACTGTTGCGATACATTTCATGAAGGTGGGGTCCGTAGGAGCTCGGGAAATCATGTCTTCATCGACCTGCTTACAAACGGTCTTTTTGGACAAAACTGAGCTCTTTCGAAACCAGTCATGCGGTGATGCATTTAACGCCCAAAATATCAGTAATAATGTTCAGATTTAAAAGATGTTCACCTCTGGAGCCAACTCTTTCGGGACCGGTTGGGTCGACAGGAACGAAGCAAATTAACTACCACTTCTCGACCCTCTTTGAACGCTTTATACCCTTCATGTGCCTGTGTTTTTGATAGGTACAATTCAGCGTAGATTTTCTGCAACATTTTCTGGGATTCGGCATATAAAATTTAAGGCAATGCTTGGGTTTTGCTATTGCTCAATATTTTTATTCATAGTTAAATCGCAACATAAACTTGACACCGGCAAACAAAACTAGCTGAGGTAACCAAACTACTTAATAGACACAGTACTGTCCTGCCATCTTACTGCAAAAAAGAAAATTAAAGAATAGTTAACATTTGTTGAAAAATGTAAATTTTTTAGTATATATTCGGTTGAGGCAAAAGTTCATCCAATTATTTTATGAAAAATGATTGCGATTTTGAAATAATTAGAAAAAAATATATTTAATTAATAATAATAATAATAATAATAATAATAATATATATATATATATATATATATATATATATATATATATATATATATATATATATATATATATAATCATTATCAGCCCGTGTCGATCCCCTGCAGAATGAAGGCCTCTTCAGCATGTTTCCAACTTTCACAGTACTAGGCTTTCCTCTGTCACTTTGGTCCAATATACTTAACAATGTCATCAATCCATTGTGCTTTCGGTCTTCTTCGCGGACATTTGCGATCAAGCTGTCATCCCCTCGCCTCGCTATATGGCCTGCCCATCTCCATTTCAATCGCTTTACTCTTCCAATGATGTCACAGACTTTCGTTTGTTCCCTGATTCATGCGCAGGACTTTCTATCTCGTCTTGTAATACCAAGCATACATCTTTCCATTCTCCTCCGGGCTACCCGAAGTTTGTGATGTGATGGTAGTTAGAAGGCGTAAAGTCGGGAGAGTATGAAGGATGGACCAAAAAAACCCAGTTAAATTCAAAAAGATTTGTATCGGGTGGCCAAACACACGTGTGATCTAGCATTGTTTCGATGAAACGCAATACCCTTTCTGTTTGCTAATTCAGACCGTTCGACAGAATTGTTCGGTTTAATTCACACAATTGTGAATAGTATTTTTGAATTTTTCAGTTTAGGGCCATGTCAGCAACTGAGTCCATTTGGCAGCCTGTAAACAGTATTTATCCGATTTAGAAATATGGTTTTCAAGTAACAGCTCATAATAAACGATTTCTTTCCGATCTCACCAAATATATAGCATAACCTTCTTCGGATGTAAACTAGTTTTTGCGCTAGTTGAAGAGGCATTCACGCTTCACCCAAACTCTCTTACGCATAATACTATTATATACAATACATTTTTCATCATTTATAACCATCCGCTCTAAAACTAGATCGATTTCGTTACGCTTCAATAGAGAATCGCCAGCATTCGGTCTGTCAATTTTTTCTCTATTAGCTCATCCGTCAACCCTTCCAAGTTGGCGTAATCGCCTTGACTGGCTGATTCCAAGATTTTCTCCGATATGTTCAATTGTTCCATGCTGATCACTTTCAATGATTTCCAATATTTCGTTTCCATCAGCGTCGCCTGGTCGTCCAAACCAAACCACTTATGACACGTGGAATCGTAAAGGACACCCTCATCGTACACAGCAAATATATTCTTTTAATACCTGCGAAGCATTCTTGCGTTTTCGGAAATAAGACAATATGTCGAAAATTTTCCATAATTTTCTTAGTTTTAACAATATTCTTAACAAAACCTATAAAATACAACCAAATAACACAATTTTTCCCAAAACCATTAATTCGGAAAAATACTGTTCACAACTAAGACAAATTAAGTAAGCAACCGTTCAGTGGTGGCCTGAATTAGCCAGCAGAAAGGCCATTCCATGTTCCATCAAGATAAGACTAGACCATTTGTGTCTTTGACCACGCGACACAAACTTTTAAGGCGGAGTGAAATGTTTTAGTCCATCCACCAGTCTCTCCCGACCATGCGCCCTCTGACTACCATATGTTTAGATTGCTTCAAAACAGCTTAGATCATAAAACCTTTATTCCTTGCAGCACGTAAAAAATCGCCAGGATCACTTCTTTGCCTGAAACCCCAGAAGTTCAACAAGTGCGAGATTATGCAGCTACTGGAGCGACATAGAAAGGTCATCAAACAGAATGGCACATAATATATTGATTACACGTAGTGTTTAGTAAATAGCTTTTTTTTATTTATTTTTTTTTAATGAGACTATCTTTTACACCAACTCTATAATACTTTGAAATAATGCGTGTTGCAATAAGGAATTTAAATTTAGCGCCCTTTTTCGACGACTTGACCTAGACATTTTATATATCACATGTGCCATCTAAAAAACCAATTTAATTTAATTATTGATTGCAATTTAATTATGGATAGTTTTACGACGGAAGAACGTGACAGTATTGTGCAAACTTATAAAGTTAGAAATAATGCAGAGTTTTGCAATAAAATTATGTTCCTTTCCACCTCACAGGTTATGTGAAAAAGCCAAATTTTAAGATTTGGGAAAGTGAACATCCTCGAGTGATTGCAAAAGAACCTTTACATCTTCTTGGAGTAACAGTGAGGTGTGCATTTTGGGCTGGAGAGTTTACTTTTTATGGTCCCATTTCAATAATATGCACTTTAACAGTATGTTCTTTCAACAAGATGGCGTCACGAGTCATACAGCGATTGAAACTTTGGATTTGTTACGGACACGTTTTCCTGACCGCATCATTTCCCGAAATGATCTAACCCCCTCGACTTTTTCCTGTCGAAGCTTCCTCAAGAACAAAGTCTGTTCTAACAATCCGCAGACGATTAATGACCTGAAGCAAAACATGCGTCAAATTATTGATGAAATTGAACCGTAATTGTGCCGCAACCGCAGGTATTGACAATTTTACGCAAATAATGGCCATCTGTAGAAACAGTCGAGAGGGACGCTTAGAGAATAATATGGTTAAAACATAACCGCTATGTTTGTACTTGTTGATAAAATAAACAAACATGTTATTGTTCTAAAATTTCTGATTTTATTTAAAAAGGAATTTCCGATTGCGACTGATTGAACCATATAGCGCCAATATTTAAGGCAATTGAACCAACCAATACAATAGTCTAGAATTAGAAGATAGAATGGGAAGGAAATCGTTTTCCATCACAATCATAAATTATACGAGTATTAAGTGACAGTTTACAGTTTTAATTGATTTTTCATTTATAAGCTTCGGACATTTTACAAATACAGCATAATGAAACTGGTAAAATGACGGGCAGAAGCCATTGATAACAATGAGGAATATATAATTGATTAGAATTTATTCTGTTTATTTACTGCAATATATGATTTTGTATAGTCAATATATGAATACATTTTTAATAAATGTTGCCATTTATCTATTAATGATATAATAATTTAATAATTTAATCACTTATTTACAAATTATCGGCCTTAGTATTAATTGTTGCAAATACGTTTAAACTCTACTTAATGACCTAAATTCTAAATAACCTATTCAGCGCTATTAGTTATTTAATTATATTATGAATATAACGATAAATTGAAAGAGGTCATTTTAAAAATAAAGCTAAAATTAACTTATCTATTATGTTTCATTGAAATAACATTAATTTGGCTTCATTTTGTAAAATTCATTGCTGAATTCAATGCTGAATAAGAACGTTGTACTGCTAAAACAGTTTCAATGTAGAATTTTCAAAATATTTTTTTTCTTAGTGGTTTCGAGACTAGCTCATTTGATTGCAACCACATCGTTGATAAAAGTAGGACAACATATAAATCCTATTACAATTCAATATTATTTATTGTTTTGTTATCGTATTTTGTTATGAGATCTCAGGAATATGTTTTATATATTTAAATTGGCATTAACAAGATGAGCAGGCTGTAGAATTTGAATAAGCTAATATCGATCAATTCTTCTGTTGAAACCTTTGGTGTGTAACACTAAATATATATACTAATATATACTAATATATATACTAATATATATATATATATATATATATATATATATATATATATATATATATATATATATATATATATATATATATATATATATATTATTTATGAGATAATACAAAAAAACTAGTGATAATTTTTCGACATAGTCTCATCCATGCTCTACACATTTTTCCAACCGTTTAGAAGCTAGTGAATTCCTTGCTTATAGAAAATTTGAGTTTGGATCATCAGCCAATTGCGCAGAAAATCCTCAATGTCTTGATCGTTATCGAATCATACCCCTGCAAGTACATCTTTCAAGGGCACAAACAAAAAATAATCACAGGGTGACAAATCTGGGCAGTATAGAGAATCTTCAATGGTTTACCAATGCATATTCTCCGGTTTTTCTTTCATCAAAACCGATGTGTGTGGCCTGGCATTATCATGGAGAAGGAGAAGGTCTTTGATGGGGATACCGCAGTCTTTTGCTCGTGTAAGCGGATTATGTTGCCTCCAGCAACTGGCAGTAGTAGGCAGCATTAACCATATGTCGATCATGTAGAAAATCAATCAGCAAAACTTCCTTCCAGTCGAAAAAAACGGTCGCGAGAACCTTACCGGCTGAGAGACGGGTTTTTTGCCTTTACAGGGCAGGTTTCGTCTTTCCTTCGCCATTCCTTACTCGCCATTTTTGATTCTGGAGTATAATAATGCACCCACGTTTCATCACATGTCACGATATGCTTCAAAAAACTCTCCTTCTCGCCGAAATCGATTCAGAAATCTCTTACTGATTTGCAATCGGATGTTTTTTTGATCTTCGGTTAACAACTTCGGAACCCACCCGGCACAGATTTTATTGCAGTCAAAATAATTTCTGAGGATTCTTTGAGTATTTCCAAAACTAATACCCACCTTTACAGCAATTTCATGAAGAGTGAGCCGCCGGTCACCTGCGATAACGTCGCGAACTGCACCATTGTTGTCAGCAGTGATACTTGACGATTATGACTTACATTTACCACACTTTCTCGTCTACTCTTAAACTTCTTGATCCAACCAAACACTCGGGTCTTATACAGGGTACCTTCAACCGAGTTAATATTTCGGATGGTTTAACGCCTTCTTTGGTTGAAAACTTTATTATAACCTGTTGCGCAACGGACCCGTTGCGTAACTAAACTGGTCACAAGATGATGCAATCTTGGTGACCAGTTTAGAAATAAACCCCAAACAGTTCTTAATCTTAAATGCGATATTTCGACTACCATTGAAGATATATCACGCGATATGTATGAAAGAGTAATCAAAAATTGGATCTCCAGAATGCATGTATATTTATAAAAAAAAAGTTGGGAAGTTAGAGAAATAACTTTCGTAAATTCAATTATGGATACTTATTACATTATTATACATCATTAAAAAAAGTTCCTTATAAAACAACAAGAGGCAAACAAGTGTTCCCGCGAAAAAAATTGCAAAAAATGCACCAATCCAAAAGCTATCATAGGTTTTCGTTTGATATTTTAATAATTAATTAATAAGAATTAACATTTTAAGCAAATATGTGTAAACTCATATTTGGCAAATATTAATAGCTCCCTTAATTACTTAAGGAATAAACTATACATCATAAATCAGCCAAAATCGATGTGATAATATCGCCTTAATGGGCTAATTGAGGTGATCGCCATGACAAAGAATGTTATTTCAAAATGGTGACAAAAATAGTTCAATATATGTCAGTGCGTGTATTTAAATTCCAGGACTTTTTCAACATGTTCGGGAAAATTGGATAAAACCAGACTCAAATAGAGAAATACGATTTGAAACATTGTTTCTGATATTTTTTATTGCCTTTTTTCCTTCTTAAATTTTCATGGAGATATAAAACCATAGATTAATTAATATTTTTAAGTTTTAGTGAAATTAATTTATGACGGACACTATAAATACGGAGACAAAAAAACACGAGAAATTGAAATTCTAAATAATTTATGTAAGTTCTACCTACATTCTACTTAGCATAAACATTTTTATGCAGTACTACTTCTAAATTCCTTATATTAATTTTCTCTCGAAGTATTATTTATTTTCTTAACATATGCTGCAATCAGTAGTTGCTATGTGCAATATTTTTAATTAATATAAATAGTAATTATTAAACTAATTGTAGGAAACTTTGCACATATACAAAATGCAACAAAACAAAGAGAAAGGGTTTACGCAATATTAGAATTTCTACAGGTTATAGAAAATGAGCAACCTCATTTTTCGGCGAGAAATATTTTAATATAATTAACAGTCATTACATAATTGATACCTTGGTTTGAGCTTGTAATGCTCCTTTACTCATCATTCTTACCTCAAATACCTACTATACATAAAGATGAATTCAATATAAATACGGTTTTAAAATACTAAATAATGATTTAACTTTCAATTATAATTATTCTGTTGTTACTACCTCAATATGTTTATACTTGAATAGAGTAATTTATTTAGTGCTTTTGAACTGTAAATTCAAATAAAACACCAACCAAATTAGATGCCTTGAAACCATTTATTTTATGTGAATAAGATTCAATGGCTTTAATGTTTGTTAAAACTTTAAGTCTGTCATTGTCACTTTATTGTCATTTTGACTTTAAGTCTGTTTCAACACACAACTGTTGAAACTTTACGTCTAAATGTGTGAATACTGTTTACATTTACAAAGAAGAATTGCAAACATGCTTTGAAGAAATTATGAACGCCGAGTCGGATAAAAATTCTATTAATCAAGTTCAGGAGTTAATAAATTATTTGGTGGATGATCATTTTAAATTTTGCCTCAATAAAATAATGCCTCACTCCAACATTCTCTTTAATCAACTGCAAAGACAACTAGATACACTTAAAGTTAAGATGAATTTGGTAACTTTTC
This sequence comes from Cosmopolites sordidus, assembly GCA_031761425.1. Lineage (NCBI taxonomy): Eukaryota > Metazoa > Arthropoda > Insecta > Coleoptera > Curculionidae > Cosmopolites > Cosmopolites sordidus. The sequence continues at coordinate 251,804 of JARFXV010001463.1, read as the reverse complement.
CAACAGCGATTCAAAATATTTGAGACTAATATTTATATTTGTATTATGTATAAATAATATAGAAATACAAATTAATCAAGAATTTGGTAACTTAACCGTAAACGGAAATTTACTGACAAGGACGACCCCAATCCGAATGTCTGGATATGCAAGAAAATCTGTGATACCTTAACCATACATGTTCATGAACGTTTTAATTTCGATGTATGCTTAACTGTTGCAAATTTATTTGAATCTGAAAAATTTGGTGAATATCGGGCCGTCTTTCCAAATGAAGATATTAAAACTGTATGTAACCTGTCTGCATACGTAAATTAGTTAAAATTAATGTACGCACTCGACGATTTTATGAAACACAGTGGGGTTATGCCGCTGTTACAAATGTTTATCCAAAACAATTTAACATCAACATATAGTGAATCTGTGAAATTGCTGACTGTTTCGTGTACCGTCCCTATGACGACTGCAGAAAATGAAAGATGTTTATCTACCCCCAAACGAATAAAAACATTTCTAAGATATACTATGGGGCAGGAATAACTGTGCGCATTAGCAATATTATATATTGAAAAAAACTTGTGAAATCAATTTCAAATTTTAATGATCAAGTTATCGACCACTTTGCTGCTCAGAAATTTAGGAGGATGAACTTCAAATACAAACAGATTTAATGGTCATGGTCCTATGGTGAGTTTAGCAACATTTTATTATCTAGGTACCTATTTGAAAATTTGATGTCTGACAGTTACACTCATATTTCTGCACAGCACAGTCGGGGCAGAATATAAATGCCCATGCCATTATATTTAATGTTACGTAAATGGGTCCAGAACAATAGATCAAGAAATTGTTAAGGGGATCTTAAAGAACCATGTGAAAAGTACCTTTGGTAAATGAAAATACATTTCGAATACATCTTCCTAATTTATCCCAGACATGTTTTCATAATATATTGTAAGAAAAAGGACTTCAATACTTTGAGAAATAGTTATTTCATTTTTGTGTACATATACAGCAGTTTTATATGTACAAACATAGAACAATTAAATTAAATAATGATAAAGGACAAAATTCTTCAACTTTAGAATTATTTTTTAAAATGAAATCAGTAGAATCCGATAAAATGGAAAACAACTTTCGTTAATGAAAATACCATTTTTGGATCAATAGCTAAGTCAACAAGCAAAATTGTCGTAATTGGGAAGATAACAATCCACATGAGATGCATCAGTTGCAAATACATCCAGAAAAAGTCATTGTTTCAGGATTTTGGTCCAGCGGGGTCATTTCAAAATGAAACTGGCGCCGCCATAACTGTCACCGGCGAGAGGTATAGATCGATGATAATCATTTTTCGGGCCTAAATTGGGAGATATGGATCTCAACGGCATAGGGTTCCAACAAGATGGCGCGGCGCACAGGGCATGCAACAATGGATCTTCTGCACGACAAATTCAACGACATGCCTACCTCGCGTTTCGGCGACGTCAACTGGCCACCAAGATGGTGTGATCTAATGCCATTAGACTTTTTCTTGTGGGGCTACATTAAATCACGGGTCTATGCGAATAAGCCGCAGACGATTCATGTCTTAAAAGTCGAGTCATCGAAAATTGGATTTCTCGGATACCAGCGATACCCAGAGAAACCTCGACGACCATTTGGTCGATTCATATTCTAAAAAGCCTCGGCAATCAGATATTACATACTAATAAAAATTTTTAGTTATGATGATCTGGCAACGTTATATATATATATATATATATATATATATATATATATATATATATATATATATATATATATATATATATATATATATATGTATATATATCACTGCTAGTATACTCATGCGATCGCGTTATTTATAAAAATTGTTAATGTTAATATAAAGAATGCCAAAGCAATTACGCCATAAAGGACAATTTATAAAAGAAAAAAAATATCTAAAAAAATAAATTATGTTTCTTCCATGCAAAAAGCAAAAGAAAAAAAAGCTAAATCAATAGAAAAAAATGAAAGTGTCAATTCTAACATCGGAGAAGGAAGGAGTATCATAGAGTTATTAGAACTTGGAAAAAAATTTAAAGGTTTTAAATGTAAACAAGTTTTATGCTTAGAAAATTTAAAAAAGAACAAATTTTGGGCCTCAATTCCAAACCGTGGGTTAAATGTAAAAATTGTTCTTATGTTACTCAAGTTAAGACAGGTAAAGTACAAAAAGGAGATAAAACAATCACAGCTTTCTGATGTAAATTCTAAAGCTGTTCTCGGTAAGTTTATATTAATATAAATTTTTCTTTACTCTAATATCTTAATTAACTTACTCTTTCTTACCTCTACACTACTCGAGACAGCTGTACGCACAGCGTTGCGAGATCCCTGTTAACCATAAAAATAACGGGTTGAAATTGTAAAATGACTAATTTTTTAAATTGCTTTATCTCGTAAACAAAACGGCAAAGGGCTATTTTTTCTTTTTTAATTTATTTCAAAACCATTCCTCTTTACTCTCCCATTTTTTTTTAATTCTGTCGAGAGATTTTTTTAATAACCAGAAAATAGTTGGCTGCAAAGGAAATTTGACATTCTTTAAATGGAGAGTGATTCTGAAAATTGCAAACTTTGTTATTAAATATCTGGCATTATAAACGGCCAAAAAATCTTAAACTTAAGAATTTATTTGTAAACGTTATTCTTAATCTGTAACAAAAAAATGGGCAAAATCTCTCGAACAGGGGTTTCACGATGGAACTACCTTAATACTATTGCTCGTTTGTCTTTTGTTCGTATATGCAATTGTTAAACAAGTTAAACAACAACAAAGTGTATCAGTTTTTGTATCTAAGATATGCTAAACAATTAGTTTATTTTCATTTACTGAGAGTTATATTTTTTTGTTTCTTATTATATAACGAATTTACAATGTAATAATGATATATTATCATTATTTCATAGCAATGTATTTATCGATAATTCACTAATTTGGTAGAAAATAATATGAAGGTGGAATTCGTTAAGTAACCCGTAACTAAATAAATAATCAAGTAAAAGTACAAACGCTAGTAATTTAATTCGCAAACGTAATAAACCATTCTAAACCGTTGAAGTAGGTTATCCAATATACGCGAAACTAAATGTGAGGGGAGTTGAAAACCGGTAGTAAAGGCCGTTCAGTCGCTTTTTTTGCAATTTGTCGCTTAAAAATCGGATATTAACTGTAACGCTATCGGCAGCAAGCTGTACATTACACAAATAGATTTTACATTGTAATTGTTCACTTAAAAACTAGTTTCTTAACATTTTTTATTATCATACCGAAATTATCAGCATAATATGTGTAATTTTATTGTTGCAAGATGTATTAGTTGTATAGGTGTGACAGAATTTTGTTCAAAAATAAAAAACGTATTCGTCTTGATAATGTCTGAAACTAAAACTTAAACTTTTACTCTAGGAAGAAAAATCTTCTAAAAATATTTTTTTAATACGTTGATATACAATAAATAAATTTCATATGCAGCAATACAACACTGCAAAATGTGTAACAAGTCTTTTAAAAGATGATTTCAGCTCCACAGTCAAACTCCCACTGAAGACGCATCATATGTTGGGCTGCATCCCATGCATAGGAGAAGCTAAGTTAGAATCGAACAGATCGAACGCTACACCACCAGTCTCACTACTACATTTATACACCTCGTATACACTACAGTCTCTAGATAAATATCTAAAGAAACAGATACGTATTCATATATAAAACATATTGTGGTGAATATTGTGGAAGCGACCACAATTCGCTTATAGCTAAGTTTTGTCTATTTCTCCAAAACTGTAAAAAATGTCATCCAATTGATCGTATCTGTAGAAGGCAACCATATCTATGGTTACTATGAAAAAAAAATAGCCTTGAACCGTAATCTGTATAATGTGAAAATAGGAAAAACTTTAATAATCTGGATATCTGATGAGACCTGGAAACTAATAAGAGAACGCCCGTCAGCAAAAAATAATTTAGAGAACATGAAAAACACAAAAAACTAATACGCAACCCTTATATGATACTTAAAAATAGAAAAAATAAATAAAAATTAAAGTCGTGATACTTATATAAATAAAATAGAAATGATCGAGAAATGGCAAGAATATTGCCAAAACTTCATGACGGCTAAAGATAGCTAAGTGAGCCTATTGGAACTTTCTAAGAACCAACAATTTTGAAAAGTGAAGTAGAATTACTCAGAAGATTAAAAAATCGAAAATCAGCAGGAAAAATGACATATGACAGAAACAGTTAACGCTTCTTGTAACTATAGAGTAACATAATCTATCAGATTGTGCGACCATCGAACTGGACACAATCAGTTTATATACCGTTACACAAACTCCAAGAAAATTTGCAGGAACTATAAAGCAGTTGCTCTTATTAGTCGCGTCAGTAAAATTATGCTGTAGCACACAAACGATTCGTCCTTACTTGCTCAAACAAATCCCTAAGGAACAGTCTCGCTTTATTGTAGATAGAGGAACCAACTCGTAGATATAACAGATGACAGATAATTTACAAAAGGTGGTAACTAAAAAAGGTAAACGCCAAGTGAGTGGAATTGTTAACGGGGAAAGAGGTCTAAACACCAAAATAGTTTGTTGCTGCAATGCCGCAGGTTTTTATATTCCGCCTATGATTATCTTTAAATGAAAGAGGTTTTCCCCATAAACTTGCACGAGGAGCTCTAACAGGAAGTATTGTTAAAATATCTGACACTGTATACATAAATAAAAGTTTCAGCCACTTTTCCTTAAGTGGCTGAAACATTTTCACCATGTGGTTCAGTCAAGTCCAGATAAGCAGTATTCTGTTACTAGATGGCTATTCCACACCCAGCAAAAATCGTGTAGCTCTAGATTTTGCTCATCAACGTTCCATTCATCTTTTGCAACTACCTGGTCATACTACCGTTTACAGCCGTTAGATGTTGGTTTTTAAAACCCACGCAAAACTATTACGCCCAGGAGCAAGATTCGTGAATACGAGCACACGTTGGACAACGTGTCCGAATTATTGAGTAGGGCATATGGAAAAGCTGCTACTATCGGTATTGCGGAAGACGCCTTTAAAAGAGCTGGAGTTTGGCCAGTCAACTGTAATTGATTGGGGGACCACTTATTTGCCCCATCAACTACCGTAGCAATTCAGATTCAAGAAAACCCAGAGAATGGTAATATCTCTTCAGAGCCACCTGCCGAACCTGAGGCTGACACAGGGGATATCTCACTTCACAATCAACCCACCAGTTCTTCTAATGGTGATTCACAGCAAGTTGATTCTGCTTTTGTAGAATCCAAAGTATTTGGGGAAATCACTCCAGAGAAACTTAATCAAAGTCTAAATGCGCTAGCACCTGTTCCTGAAATAAGTAAAATTGTTCAAAAGTGTAAGAAAAAAACAACAGCTTCTGCAGTATTGCTTACTTGTACCCCATACAAAGAAGATCTTAAAGAAAAAAAATACAGAGAACAAGCAAGCAAAAACCAAAAACAGTAAAGCGAAGAAAGATGCCAGTAGAAAAACCAGTTATGAATTTATTTTCCGGTAATGAAAAGAAACCAAAAATACAACGGAGAAATCCATCACCAAGTTCAAGTGATTGAGAAGATAGCACGGATGATAAAAAAAAGGTAACGAGTTGTGTTTATACTGGAGTGACAGCTACTTTAATTCTAAACCAAATGAAGCTTGAGCTGATGCCAGGCATGTTGTAGGTGGTCGCATGAATAGTGTGCCGGTATTGAAGAAAACGAAGAGTATATTTGCGAATTAAATACCGCTTAGACCGATCAGCTCTTAATTCTTAAAAGTTGAAACTAATGTTCCTTAATTAGTTTTTTATTTTTTTTTCACTTGTTTAAAGTTAATATTTTATATGTTTATTTTTTTATACTACCAAAGCGACGTTTAGTTAAAATAAAACTCAGTTGGACTCTTCAGTCGAAGCGGACAACACTTGAAAATGCCAAATGAGATTTTGGCGAAACGTCGTCACTCTTCACAGAATGAACGGATCGACACCCGAAATGATTTAGAAACATTATCTACCATCCGTGAAAATATTGGATGTATTATATATATAAAATTTTTATATACACCATGACGGTATCGTGTAATGATAAAATAATATGTAGGGCAGTGGCGGCTCGTGGGTTTTTAAACTGGAAGGACGTAGAAAAAAATAGTGCCGCTGAAGAATTTGTTTGCTTTCCCCTTTCTCCTTTTTACTTTTCGTACTATTGAAACCCTACAGGAGGTGAACCAAGAAAATGAGTTAAAGGAAATAAACTGAACGGAAATAAAATATGGTGTTTTGCTCTGAAAAATTGTTTACCATGGTTATTTTGACTCACTCTGCAACTCTGTGAAACATGCATCGAATTTGATGATATATGTCTTCTTATGGTAAAGAATACCAAGGCTGGCGGTACACGTGATTCAAGTTCGCTTAAAGTTAAAGTTAAACCATGAAAAGTAAATCGCTCAAGAATTTAACCAATTATATCCATATATTTTCTATCAACGATAAATCTGGAGATCTCGCTAACCAGTCGACTATTGCTATTTCGAGACTCTTCTAAAAGTTGCACTGTTTACCGAGATATTTGCGGTCAGAGGTTATCTTGCTGAACCATGAAATTTGAACAAGTTTGTAAATACAGCCTAATAACAGGATACTTTGTTCCTTAGTATATTTTATTACACTGTAAAAAAAAACAGTTTTTTTTCCTATCTGGATTGAAATTGCATGTTTTACAATTTCTCACTATTATCAACGCAAAATATTAATGTGTAATAATTGTATGACATAATTCCCTTTGCACCTAAACAGTAATTTAAAAAAGACATAATTAAACGTCAATGTTTCTGTGCCCTCAATAGGTTTTTCGCATGAAATTTACTGGTTAAATATGTTGAAAAATGATTATAAAAATTGAATTTACAATTAAATGGATTTAGTAAATCTTTAATTGTCTATTATTAGTTCCATTAGATCTTACTGAAAAATTTAAGCAACAATTGTATAATGTTCGTTTCTAAAGACTATGAAATACCAACTAATTGTACATGTTATCAGTTATCGCAGTTTAACAGGAAGTGACAATAGATGGTCTGAGTTTCAATTTTCAAAACTCCAACGCTGTTCTAACAGTTATATATCTTCTCTGAAGTGGGTTTACGGAATTATATGATTGCTAAAGTGCTTCATTTAACTTAAAAATTCATATCAACAATAATTTTTTTGAACTTGCAAAACAACTCCGGGTACGAAGTAGAGTGAATAGAAATAATAAGTATTTCTATTAACTTATTTTGATCATCGCCAAATTTCCGTCGCAAGCAAGTTCGCTGTCCTGATGAAAGATTGTCTTTTTCTACTAAATTACATTTAAATTACTAAATGATATAATATACTAAAAAGTTATAGTTTTACTATAAACAAAAAAAAAATTACTCTTTCCAAACGAACACAGGTTTGGAACCATTCTTCATCGATTTTTTCATAGATTTCTTCAATTCGATTAGTTATAGCTATTTTCAATTCTTTCAGTGGCATACATGTTTAATTTCAAATACAGAGGAGGCCACGGGATATCGGCAAAGCAAAATATTGTTCGATGTATCTCGAACAACTAACACTACACTTCATCGTTGTTTTAGGTGTGTATGGTGGTCTCTGATACCATTCATGGGGATTTTCTAAGGACTAAAATAGGTAGATATGTTTATATATATATATATATATATATATATATATATATATATATATATATATATATATATATATATATATATATATATATATATATATATATATATATATATACAAATCGACCACTTTTGAACCCGACCCCTTTCGATTTCGCTGAAACTTTTGTGTCCTTTTCTACTAATAATAATAAATAACCTAAATATCTATCATATGTTCTAGTGTTTATTGAAAGTTTTCATTGTCACGCTCTATGAAAGAGAGCAATTTATCTATTCAGCGAATACTTTTCTAGGATTATGAACCACTGCCATTGCAATCTTACATTTTTTTGTTCAAGGGTTAGTTTTGGAACACGTCTTTTACGATGCAAATTTACCGCTTTCAGTCTGCGTGTTATCATTTGTCGTAAAATATTTACTCCTTCAAGCCTAACAAGCTCCCTTGATACACCACTTGTAGATTCCTGTCTGGTACAGCTGTTGTATTTTGTTTTCTATCACTCCTGGGGTGATCATTTACGTCATTTGTCTCCTGGAATTTTTTATAAATTTTCGATTCAGCACTTTGAAAAACACCTCCAATTTCCGCGATATCACTTTTATTTCAGCCCTGTTGTAGCAAAGCAATTACTCTTGATCTGTTAAAATGAGATATCATATTTCTAGACATTTTTAAAAGGATTGATTGAAGAACTGAAATAATGTGTAAATACCAGAATCAACAGAATATGCAAAAATCGATTGTGTTATTAATTAAACAACGCTTTGGCCATATTCATTCTAAAATAAATATCCATCACAATTTTTAGAGTACCGTAGGCACAGATATATATATATATATATATATATATATATATATATATATATATATATATATATATATATATATATATATATATATATATATATATATATATATATATATATATATATATATTCAGGACTTTCTGTCTCGTCTTGTAATGCCAAGCATACATCTTTCCATTCCCCTCTGTGCTATCCGAAGTTTTTGAATTGAATGAGAGGAGAGGAAAAGAAATACGGAAGTGAAACCTGGACACTCACATTGCATTCAATTCAAAAACTTCGGGTAGCACAGAAGGAAATGGAAATATGTAAGCTTGGCATTACAAGACGAGACAGAAAGTCTTGCGCATGGATCAGGGAACGGACGAAAGTGTGTGACATCATTGGAAGAGTGGCGCAATTGAAATGGAGATGGACAGGCCATATAGCAAGGCGATGGGACGACAGATCGATCAGGGCAATCCTGGAGTGAGTACCGCTTGATCGCAAACGTCCGCAAAGGAGATCGAAAGTTCGATAGACTGATGACATCGTTAAGTATATACGACCAGAGTGCTGAAGAGGCTTTCATCCTGCAGTGGATCGACACGGGCTGCTGATAATGATGATATATATATATATATATATATATATATATATATATATATATATATATATATATATATATATATATATATATATATAAATATATATATATATATTTATATATATATATATATATATATATATATATATATATATATATATATATATATATATATATATATATATCATATATATATAATATATATATATATATATATATATATATATATATATATATATATATATATATATATATACATATATATATATATATATATATAATATATATATATATATATATATATATATATATATATATATACATATATATATATATTATAATATATATATATATATATATATATATATATATATATATATATATATATATATATATATATATATATATAATAATATTCAGCTCTACAGGCCTAGTGGCCCTTGGCTTCGAGTTCTTTCACTCTTCTTTTCCAACTTTTTCTGTCCAAAGCATCAGTCTTCCAATCCCTCACTCCTACTTTCCTCAAATCATTTACCACCTCATCCAGCCATTTCTTCCTCGGTCGCCCTCTTCTTCTCCTTCCCCCTTCGCCTCTCATTAGAATTCCTTTAACCCATCTCCCGCTGGACATCCTCGCTATGTGCCCTAGCCATCTAGCTCGCTGCGCTCTCACCACCTGAACAATGTTTGGTTTTTTGTAGAGTTCTTCTATTTCCTTGTTTGTTCTTCTTCTAAATTCATTCAGAACTTAAACTCCTCCAAAAATTCTCCTTAATATTTTTCGTTCCCAGACTTCCAGCTTAGTTTCTTCCTTCTTCGTCATCGTCCATGTCTCGCACGCATAGGTAACCGTGGGCCTTAGTATTGATTGGTACACTCTTACTTTAGCTGCTCTTGTTATATTCTTTGCCCTTAAAATTTTTGAAAACATTCCTGCAGCTTTGCTTCCTTTCGCTAGTCGTTTCTCTATTTCCTTTTCTTCATCCCCTTTACTCGTTAGTGTTACTCCCAGATATTTAGCTTGTTCCACTTTCTCTATTGTATATTTCTTATTTACTGCACAATCAATGATTAAATTAGGGGAGAGTCCTCTGGTGCTATCTTTCATTACCATATATTTGGTTTTGTTCTCGTTAATTGTTAAGCCATATTCTCTCGCCTTTCTTTCCAACATCTTGAAAACCTTTACTACTTCTTTCTTGGATCTCGCCATCAGTACAATGTCGTCGGCATAAGCCAAACATTGGTGTCTGGTACCATATATTAACCCCTTGGTATTGATGCCACTCTCCCTCAGAATCACTTCCTGCACCAGATTGAACAAAACTGTTGACAGTGGATCGCCTTGTCTCAGTCCTTTCTTTACAATGAACTCCTCAGACATTGCTCCATCGACTATAACTTTATTTACTGTTCTCCTGACAGTCATCTCCACCAACTTTCTCAACTTTTCCGGGACCCCCAGTTGTCTCATTGCTTGGAACACCTTTTCCCTGCTAATGGAGTCATATGCTTGCCGATAATCTATGAACAGCAAATGTAAGCTCAAATTTTGCTCATAAGTATTCTGTTGGATCTGTTTCATGATGAATATCTGGTCGGTTGTTGATCTTCCTGCCCTGAACCCTCCTTGGTATTCCCCTACTTGTTCGTTATGGTATTTCTCTAGTCGATCTTTAATCATCTTGGCCATCACTTTGTAGGTCACGTCTTGCAGTGCGATTCCGCGGTAGTTATTACATTCCTCCTTAGCTCCTTTTTTGTGCAGTGGTATTATCAGCGCTTTATTCCATTTCTCTGGCATATTTTCTTCTTGCCAAATTCTGTTCATTAACTTCCATGTGCTTGCCACCAAAGTATCACCAGCATGTTTCAGGATTTCAGCTGTTATACAGTTTTCTCCAGCACTTTTGTTATTTTTTAACTGCTTTATACAAACTTCTACTTCTTCTTTTGTAGGTGCATTTATAATTTCGTTATTTTCTGCAATAGCATCTTCTTCCATTTCATGTTCTCCCCAGTTCCCTTCTTCACCAGTCTCATTTAGCGTCTCTGAAAAATATTGGGCAAATCTTTTCAGTTTTCCATCTACATCTCCTACCAGGGATCCTTCTTGAGTTTTCAAATAATAGGGTCTTCTAGCGCTACTGCCTTTACTTTTTTTAAATTCCTGATAGAAATTTCTTATCTCTTTATTAGCATATGATTCCTCTATTTCTTTTAATTCACGTTCTAAAAGTTCTTTCTTTTTCCTGCTACATATGGTCTTGGCTCCCCTTCGGATGCTATCATATCTTTCTTTGTTGCTTTCGCTCCTTTCTTTCAGTAATCTCAGACGTGCTTTGTTTCTTTGCTCCAAAACTTGTTTACATTCTTCGTCGAACCACCTATTTGTTTGATTTTTTTTGGGTTCTCCCAGTATTTTTTCTGCTACCTCCTTCATAACTGTTTCAATCCGTACCCATTCCTCCTCTAAATGTTCTTTATTGAGCTTAATTCCTAGTTTTCTTTTCATTTCCTGTTCGAAATGCATTGCTGTTGTCCTATCCTCTAGTTTTGCTACATCATATCTTTTCCGTCTTCCCCCCTTTATATTTTTTCTTCTAGGTGGTCTTTCCTGTTTCATTTCCGTTATAACTAATATGTGATCGCTATCACTATCAGCTCCCCTGAAACTTCTAACATCAGTAACGTTTTTTACATGCTTTCTTTCTATGAGGACATGGTCAATTTGATTCTTTGTCTCTCCATTTGGAGCTATCCATGTTTCCTTATGTATGTTTTTATGATCAAAAGCAGTGCTAACAATTTTCATATTGTTCTCGAACGCAAATTCTATCACCCTTTTTCCATTGTCATTACTAGTGGTGTGTATACTTTTACCCCCTGTTACCTCCTTGTATTCTTCTTCCCTCCCTACTTTGGCATTCATATCGCCTACCACATATTTTATGTCAAATCTCGGAACCTTTTCCATGAGTCTATCCAGATTTTCGTAGAACTGTATTTTAACGTCCGGGTCTTTTTCTTCAGATGGTGCATGCGCATTTATTATATGCATCTTTCTGAATTGGCCTCTGATTCTAATCCTGCACATTCTATCTGAAATTCCTTCGAACTCGATAACTTCATTTTTGAACCTGTCATTAACTATGAACCCTACTCCCAATATCCTCCGATCAGTTCCGCTATTAAAAAATATGTAGTCTTCCACCTCTGTTATCGTTATATCCCTTTGTTTAGTCTCCTGTAGTGCCAGAATATCTACTCTGTACTTTCTCATCTCTCCAATGAGGTGTTTCAGGGCTCCTTCCGTAAATGTACCTCTAACATTCCATGAACCTATCCTAATTCTGTCTGGTTTGTTTTTTCCTGTTTTCTTCCTGCTGCATACAGGTCGCTTGCTTCCGGTCTCAAACCATTTCGTTGCTGGGTCAGGTCCATATTTCCGTCCACTGTAGCATTTGTTAGTTTTTTGAGCCGCTTGCTGTACTTCCAGTTTTTTCCAGCATGCTTTCTCGTTTATTCCATTTCCAAGTTTGGCCATTCACCACCAATTTCATAAATCCTATTTTCACACCTTTTCCTCTGGCCCTTTCCTCCTTTGCCTTCTCTCTAATTTTCTTTTGAATAACTCTTTCTTCTCTGGTGAGATCGTCGTTTATAAATATTTTGTCGCCTATCCTATTCCTTAACTTGTTTTTATTCTGCATCACCTCTATCTTGTTTTCTTCGCTGCCAAGTTCCACCAAACATGTTTTCATACCCAATCTTCGTGCTGTTCTTACTATTGGTTTGACTCCTACCTCATCTTCTATAAACTTTCCCATCATCCCTTTTAGAAGGTTATTATCTCCTGTGTCTATTGTCAGTCCCTGTATGACTATATTTTTTCTTCTCTCCTTACTTTCTAGTTTTTCTATTCTTTCATTGTTTAAATTTATTTCTTTCTTCAAATCATTTACTTCAGCCACCGCTTTTTCACTTGCATCTTTCAGCATCCTTATTTCTTTCTTAAACTCTGCTTGTTCTTTCCTTAATTCTTTTATTTCTTCCCTTAATACCTTAGTATCTTCCCTTTGAGCCTGCTGTTCTAACTTAATATCTTTTATATCTGTTGACAGTCCCTTTATTAATTTCATCATCTCCTTCAACATATCATCGCTGGTTTTTGGTGGGCTTCTGTGTGTTTTTTTTGATTTTTTAAAGAAATCCTCCCCTAATTCGCCTCCTCTTTTACGTTTTCCATCATCAGATGTATCCGACTCCATCTCTGTTTTCTTATTTCTTATTCGATAGAGTTTGTCTTTTCCTTCTGTACCCAAACTTCCGATTCTATCCAACGCTTGGCAACAGCGCAAAAAAAAAATTTGCGTAGACCTACGGTTCCTTATTCCCTTATCGCACTAACCTCAAATACATGTATTGTTTCTAGTCTTATGTTCTTTATTATTTCGCTTATGCTTCGCTTATGCTTATGCTATATCATATATATATTTATATATATATATATATATATATATATATATATATATATATATATATATATATATATATATATATATATATATATATATATATATAATATTGTGTGTGTAATATAGAAGCTTAAATTTCATCAGTCATATAATACATTGAGCTCCAAGAAAATAGTCGATTTAAATTAAAAAAGTATTGGGCTTGGCTCATTTAATTATAATTATAATTTTATTATTTAACCTGGATTTAAAATTGATAATTATTCATTAATGAACAAACAATTAATGAATAAAAATTGATGATTATTTATCTGTAATTATGTGAAATGTCCGCAAATTTGCATTGAATAATTTTTCTTGAATAGCTTACTTTTATACAAGAGTTAAAAAGAAATAAAAATTGTTTTTCATCTAGAGGTTACAAATAAATTGAGTTAAATATTTTATATTCAGTAGTCTTCAGGTACTTATTGAAGACACAAGTGTATCGGTTGTTAAGTAAACAAACAGCCGAATATCTTAAAATAGGACTATGCCAATCAAGTATAAAGCAAGAAAGTGTACGATTTTGCGCCGTGGTAAATCACAACCTATTCTGTATACGCCTTACATGGCATGGATTGTCTATTTCCGCTACGAAGATACTTTTTTTCATAAATCGATAGATTTTATAATCTGTGTCCAGTTATGTGTTTTAAATATTACACATAAAATCTCCTATAGTGCTTCAAGGATTCGAAAAAATCCAGGCATAGATTTGATGTTGCAAAAAATATTATTGATGAGATGACCTAATTGTATAGTTTATAATTTATCATCCTGAGTAAATGTCCTAATTGTTATCATTCTATTTCTCCCATTGAAACAAATTACAAACCCAGTTTTCTTAATATATTTTGAGATTTCCAGAATCAAATAAAATATATACAAAAAATAGTCATAGTAAAAAAGATATACAAATAATATACAAAAAGTGATTGTTGATTACTTTGCAGTAATAAATAACCAATCTAATAAATATGTTTCAATAAGCAATACTACTTTCTAATAATTATTTAGAACAGAAATTTAAATATTTTTTATATACTATATAATAAATATGGCGAATAAATTCGTTTGTTGGTTTGGCTTTTCATCTAAACATAAAATAAAATTAGTAATAATAATTATATGTAAGTAAGATTTACATTACGAAGTATTATTGTTAAAAAATATGTGAAAATAAATGTGGAACACCCGCAGTTACTTTAAACCAGTTCCACGGTGAAAAAAAACTGCGTCCGTGACAATGACCTTGTTACGAAAAGTAACACACTTCCTAAAGTTTTCAATTTTTCTTTATATTCTGAAATGTAATATAAATATAATTTAATGAAATATAAATATAATTTAATAATATATATATATATATATATATATATATATATATATATATATATATATATATATATATATATATATATATATATATATATATATATATATATATATATATATAATTTAATGAAATATAAGTAAATTTAATGAAATACAAATGGTATCCCTGAAGTAATATTGGTATTACCTGAAACTATTTATATAACATCAGATTTTATCTAAAGTATCTTTATTTCAAGATGAATATACTTTAATTCATATAAATATTTCGGATGAGCCAGACTGAGTGAATATTATGTCAAGAATTTACTATGATGGTATAATTTTATGGCAATAAAGAGATATACACCAAATGATTCACCGAACAGTAAAAGGCTGAGTTCATTAGAATTGAACGACGCATATTACAGTTACTTAATAAAGATAGTCACCATATCATTTATAAAAAAATAAATGGTGTTGAAACCTGAAACGATTTTTATATTAAAACAGCGGAGTTCGTTAAAAAATATATACGCTGTTTTATTTTTGAAAACCAATATTTTGTAAGTAATTATAAGATAAAGACAAAAGTTGTTAACGGTATCTAAGTACACATGGTATTGTTTGCCTGTAAACTTTTTATTTCACCATATTTAACTGATATATCACTGCGCGGTTAAGTTTAAAAAAGTGACAAATTTAGTGTTTCACATCAATCATCATTAGAATTAATTTATAAGATGTAAGGGAAAATACTTTCGTAAATTTAATCAATGATTCATCGCAGATTTTTAGAGAAAAACAGTTTTTTATGGCAAAAGTCAAAAAGCTGAGGGTTCCCGATCAAAAAATGCTGAATTATTAAATCATCAATCCAAAAAGTTATGATAAAAATTAACATTTTAAGCAAATATGTGTACTAGTATGTTTATTTCAAGTAATGAACGACAAAGAATGTAATTTCAAAATAGCGGCAAAAATGATTTCAGTGTATGTCAATGCGTGAATTTAAGTTCGATTTAAAATCAAAAATATATGCTGTACGCGAATATTACTATAACTTCGTATTTACGGAGAAGCTCTCCAAAATTCCAAAAGGACTAAAAGTATTTACGGGCAACGATACTTCAAAATATCATTTCCAGCTCGGCAAACATTTGTCCGAGTTTCTCAAAGTTTCCTATTTTTCATATACAAATTTTTCATATTGTTGAAGAGGATTCTACCAAAATATTGGAAGTGATGCGGGGGAAGTTGAAGTTCCCCATTGGATTGTATATATAAATATATATATATATATATATATATATATATATATATATATATATATATATATATATATATATATATATATATATATATATATATATATATATATATATATATATATCAGAAATTACTCTATCCTTAACATATACAAAGGGTACAAAAACTCTTACCCGCTGATTTTTGACGCAGGCAAAAATATTGTGAATGGTTTATTGATCAAAACCAAAGAAATTCAAATGTTTTGTTCAAAAGTTTTTTAAACCAACGAAGCTTCTTTGAAGAGGAGTTGGATGGTGTACATTTTGTACATTAACATTTAATTAAATTAATTATGTATTTCTTAATATGATGTGAACGGTTCAAAACGTGTTATAGTGTCAAAAATGAGTAGTAGTAATTTCAACTTTGACATTAATCGACAATAATGTGTGCAAGGTTTCCTTTTTTCTAACAAAATAAACCAAATTTAAGCTTAAATGTATGGAATGAATAGCTATAAAATATTACATTAATAGACCAACGAAATAAAAACACTAAATTCATATGGATCAAAATAAACAAAACGTTAGGATGTTACTAATTGTTAAAAAAAAGTTCATCCTCAATCCAATCTTGGTGATCTGTGAATGTCTTAAACCATTTGAAAACCTGAGCCCTCGACAAAACATAATTGCTATAATTATGCCTGCTTTAGTTTTTCAAAAGTGTCCATCGCACTGTACCGAAGTACGAAATAAAACTTGACAGCGCATCATTGTTCAACATTGTTGTTTCTCGTTTTCAGAAAGCAGTAGGAAAATCCGGTTCACAAGAAGAATTTCTACGGACCATCAAATGACTCTAGGATATCATTTTGTGATTTTGATTCTCATTTAAAACTTTTTCTATGACCATTGCAAACACATACAAATTATATTCCAGTGATAATAGACTATATCTATAATGAGTTTTTAAAGCCACCATAGACGAGAAGCTTTTTTCACATAAGAAAGAAGTAGCGAAGGGGATCAAATTTCTTCCGTTGAAAACCAAGCTTCTTGATGAAGGTATTGACTATGTCAGTCATTAGTAAAATGTTTTTGTTACGGCCTTGTAAACTCGTATTCAAGTCAATTAAATGTGATAATATATCACTCAAGTAAGCCAACAGTAATAAAGTTTTTTATCTTGCAAAAACTCTGAAAATGAATTATTTTTATATATAAAAAAACATTTTCAATTCATCTCGCAATTGAAAAGGCCACATTAAAACTTTTTCTCGCGACTACCATCTGACTTCAGTATGGAAAAGCAGTGAGTCGTATTTGGCGCTCATTTCTTCGCACAATGTGGAAAGCAATTGAGTCTGTAATGTCTGTAATGGTCGATTTTTAATAAAATTGACAATTTTTATGGCTTCTGACAGAACAATTTTTAAATTATCTGGCATATTTTTTGTAGCAAGCGCATTTCTGTTCTTCCCCGTTAACGCTTTCGCGCCATCACATTTATTAAAGTCTAAATTTTCGTTTTGTGTTGCATCAATAAAAACTTTAAAGAGTCCTTTGCCAGTTGCACTACCAGGGACTGATTTTCTCACATTCGTATCGGACAAAACACAAGCCAAAAATTCACTTAATTTAACCTTTTCAATTATTTGATCGTGGACATCATTGGCCATTTCATTAATACGACTCGCAATTGTGTCATTTGAAAGTGGTATAGTTTTCAACTTTTTTGCTTACGGACTCATCACATTGACCATATCAATGGCTCCGGAAAATAAACTTTTCCGCAATCGGGTGGGGCTTAGACTCCCTGGTCACTTTTAATTTTAACAAATAGGATCCTTGAAGTGCTGCGGTCTAATTACGGCTTGATTTATTGATAGCAATTTGTTGACTTTTCAAGACGAGTGATTTACGCTCGAAAAATTCTAGTGGTTTGTTTTGTAAAGACGGATGTTTTGTTTCCAGATAATTTTGAAGATTTCATGCTTTCTACGGACAGAATTTGATATCAAACAACACATTGGCGGCTTGTCTTCCAAGGTAATGAATCCATATTTTAAATATGTTTCGTTGTACAATCTGGTCTTTTTCTTTACTTTTTCACCAGGTGGAGACGGTGAATTTATTCACCGTTAAAAAATCGTGTTTAGCACTAGATGAGAGAAGAAATCGTAGTGTTTGATTTCGTACAAAAATAGTTACCAATGAAACTCTTCGTCTCGTTCCTTTGTTTTTATTACCAAAGCACATAGCTTGACAAACCTGCCTAAGCGCGTTCGGGACGAATTGTCTGTTACGCATACGGGAGCGTGAGGCGCGAGGTGCGCCGCCTGGTCATTTTACAAGTGCGTGCAAGTGCAGGGCATTTCTTCGGCATTTCAATGCTGTATTTCGGTATAAGTATAACATTCACACATACATCCGGCTTTGACTATTCATTATTTAATACAAAGAGAAATACGCGATTCGTTTTTTTTTGACGACTTCTAAGCGTGTGAATACACTCGTAGGAGTTTATAAGCTATTTAAAAATAAAAAAGATTATTCATAAATCACGATTCTGAAGAAAATCCAATCTACGCTTTAAAAAATCACCTATTCTCATTACTTTATTTACATACCTCGTAACAAATAATAGATAGATATATAACCAAGACCATTTCTTAAAAATCCACACATATTCTCATTAACTTATAATATGATAAAATCAACCGTGACACTTCCATTTTACTATACTAATTTAATAGCTAGTAATATAAAATTAGTCATTAAAGAGCAATCGATTATTACTAATAAATAATAGTTATTATCATTGTTTTTTCAATCTACTGTCATTAAATTGAAATAACCTGAAGTGTTATATCTCAAAATAATAAGTATGCTATAATATTAAGTCAAAGAGAAAGTCCATCAACAATTAACTTACTTTATTTTCATATTATATACTTGTATGATTGAATTCTGATTACAAATCTTGATGATCTACTTCCTGGATGTGCTGGTTGTTATTAAAAAATCTAATTGAAATTCTTCCTTATTTTCGACAAGCGTTGACCTTATTAATTTCCTATTTGTTAACCGAAGTAATCGTTCGAAAATATCTGAAATAATTGATTATTCATAGTTAAATTCATATTCATGCACCATATTATCAGAGTTCATATTAGGACACAGGGTCGTCAATGTGACAATGAGCCGTCCTTTTATTTAGTTAGTTTCTCTATTTGCACAATCCATTGTCTTATATAATCATTTAATTATATACTATATATATATATATATATATATATATATATATATATATATATATATATATATATATATATATATATAATGGAAAGTATAATGGAAAGATGTATGCTTGGCATTACAAGACGAGACAGAAAGTCCTGCGCATGGATCAGGGAACAAACAAAAGTCTGTGACATCATTGGAAGAGTAAAACAGTTGAAATGGAGATGGGCAGGCCATATAGCGAGGCGATGGGACGACAGATGGACCAAGGCAATCCTGGAGTGGATACCGCTTGATCGCAAACGTCCGCGAAGAAGACCGAAAGCACGATGGACTGATGACATCGTTAAGTATATTGGACCCGAGTGGCAGAGGAAAGCCCAGGACCGTGAAGGTTGGAAGCATGCTGAAGAGGCCTTCATCCTGCAGTGGATCGATACGGGCTGATGATGATGATGATGATATATATATATATATATATATATATATATATATATATATATATATATATATATATATATATATATATATATTCATTTAGGTAGAGACGCAGGTTGTTGTGTGTTCCACATGAAATTGTGGAACCCAGCAGTTGGGTGTCTGATGACACTCAGCACTGTTGTCTCATTGGACGCAGTCCAAAGAATTCTAACACTCCACATATACGCCACCCGACAGGAAGTCGGCGAAAAGTATGGGTTGTTGACCTTCCTATTCTTGACGGGAGAGCACATGTCGGTGCCCTGAACAGTCCTAACATCGGAGACGAAACATATGCACTCCAATGAAAGGGAAGAGTGGGCCCGTCTGCAGTCAAGTAATCAACAAAATGTTCATTTAGTCGGAGACGCAGGTGATTCTGTGTTCCACATAAGATTGTGGAACCTAGCAGTTGGGTATTTGATGACACTCAGCACTGTTGTCTCATTGAACGCAGTCCAAAGAATTTTAACACTGCATATATATATATATATATATATATATATATATATATATATATATATATATATATATATATATTTAAAATATGTTGGTTGCTTAACTGAGGACGATCCCCACCCATTCCTCCAATTGGAGGGCATGTTTCTTGATGTTCAGACTCTTCATGGCACCGACATATGCTCTCTCGTCAATCAGAGCACTCGTACAGTACAGACGTGTTTTCAAGAGCTCCCATTGGTTATCTACACTGAACTACACCAGGCTGCTTGGTGGCGTGATTGTGACGTCACCAACGGTTTTTACACAGTGATATTAATTGTTTTTATTAAAACAATTAATATTACATGGTTTTTAATAATTTTTTCGCATTTCGCGAACTGTTTTTGAAGATTTCGCGGCAATCCTACAGCAGGAATAGTCTCAACAATAGGGCACAACAAGGCATACTTTTCGGATCTTTGGGTCGCTATTTTGGCACTTTCTGGTGTCTATTTAGAAATTCAAGGTATTCGGAAGAGTGCAGGTGATATAGGCACACCATCATGGTTTCACGGTTATCGGCTCCGGACTCCGGGTCCGACGAGATAATTGCAAGGCTCCAGGAGGAGCTCGAACAGTCGCGACGCGACAATCACGGTCTCTCCATAGTGGAGAACCGTCCGATTCAGACTTCGAGAAGTGCGCGGCCAAAAAAAGGCGTCGCATCCAGACGCTCCTCCGAAGAAGAAAAGAACCCAGAGCAGACGCCAAGGAAAAAGACTGCCGGAAAGGCAGGTCCTAGCGGTGCCCCAACAGCGGTGCCAGCGGCCATGTTGGCTACGGAACCAAAAGAGACGGTCGTAAAGACGGAAAAAGTACCTCCGGTGGTACTTCGGTCTAAAAATCATTATATGAAGGTAATGACCTTCATAGCCAATGAGAAAATAGGCACGGACAAGGCGCTGAATCGCCCAGAAGAGGTGAAGAGTCAGCCAAAGACAGCTGGCGTCTGCCGCAAGCTGACGGCGTTCCTAGAAAAGGAAACAATTGCTTATCACACCTCCTGTACGAAGAGTGAGAAGCAATTGCACGTATTAATACGGAATATCGTGGAAACGGTTTCGGAAACAAGAAATCTGCGAAGAACTCGTCGATTTAGGATTCACCCCCTCGAAAGTTCTGAGATGGAAGAACAAGAGCGGGCAACCGCTTGCACTAGTATATGTGATACTCCCCAAAAAGCAAAAGGGGATTCATAACATCAAGTACCTGGTCCATCAGAAGATAAGGGTGGAAAATATCAAGTCCAATGGGGAGACCTCGCAGTGTTACAACTACCAGGTCTTCGGACACACGGCAAAGAAATGTTACGTGCCCCCCAAGTGCATGAAGTGTGTGGCAAACCACGCTTCAAGGGACTGCAAAAAGCCGAAGAAAGCTCCAGTTAAATGTGTCAACTGTGCAGGTCCGCACCCGGTCAACTCCAAAGCCTGTCCCCAAAGACCCCCGAACAAGGGTGAGAGAAAGAAAAATCAATCGATTACCCCATCCAAACCTCCGCCAAAAATTCCACCCCCAACTTTCGTGTGGGGAACTCAAAATAATAATAAAGCGCCGGCTTTCGCACCGGCTGCTCCTCCTAAGCCCACTCCTAGGATGGAGGCTCCAAGAATACAGTTACCGAACTTCACGGTAATGATGGAGCAAATGATGCAGCAGATGGCTGCTATGATCCAAGAGCAGTTAAATGCTGCACTAGCCATGTTCCAAACCAGCAATGAATAATAAAAATTCATTGCGGGTTGTAACATGGAACTCCAATTCTCTAAACGAGAAATTCTCTGAACCAAAAAAACATTGGCGGGAAAAAAACTCACGGCGTTTCTGGAAGATCACAGCATAGACGTGGCACTGATTCAGGAGACTTTCCTTAAACCGAGCGTACGGTTCGGTGTGAGGAATTTCTTCTGTTACAGGGAGGACAGGCTCGGCGGAGCGGGAGGTGGTTTGAAGATTCTCGTCAAGAGAGGAATCAGACATAACCTGCTGCCTCCGACGGGTCTTACTTCCTCGGAAGTCATGTCTGTGCAGGTGGCTTTGGACGGTAATCTTGTCAACCTATCCTCATGGTACCAGAGAGCTTGTCACGACTTCGATTCAGGTGAAGTCAGCAGGCTCCTGAATAACAACGCAACATTCATCATTGGAGGAAATTACAACGCCCATAATCGATCGTGGGGTTCGAATCTGACAAACAGGAGAGGAACTGACCTGCTATCTTTAGCAGAAAGATACGGGCTGAACCTCCTTGTTCCAGACGAACCATCCCGCTTCCGCAGCTTCTTAGATTTCTTTATCATAAAGAATCTAACGACTCAATGCGAAGTCCAGATTGTCCATGAGCTTACCTCGGATCACTACCCGGTAGTGCTAACAATCGGCACCAAGGTGGATACCTTCCCGCCGAGAAAGAAGACTAATATCTGTTGGAGCATTTTTCAGCAGCATTTGCCGGACAGCGGGCGAAACCCGCGTATTGGTAACGTTCAGCAGCTTGAAGATGCGGTCGAAAAATTAACCCATGACATAATAGAAGCCACGCAAGCGGCTACTAAAACCTCTCCAGAATCAACTCGGACTATCTTGGACGTCCCGTTTGAGGTAAAAGAGAAGATTCGTATAAAAAACCGTCTTTACAAACGCTATCACCTGACTGGCGACCCTGAACTCCGGCTTCGTGCAAACGAAGCCAAGAGAGAGTCCCAACGGGCTGTTTAGGAGTTTAGAGACGACAGATGGGATGATTTTCTGGCGTTAATCGACACGGCTGATTGACCGTTATGGAAAACAGGCAAATTCATGGTGGGTAAGATGAGAGCGCTGGTTCCCCCCCTGAGGACCGGTGATTCTCACGCCATCACCGGGGCGTGAGATGATATATATATATATATATATATATATATATATATATATATATATATATATATATATATATATATATATATATATATATATATATATATATATATATATATATATCGATTCGTTCGTTTGTTTGTATTACCAAAGCACATAGCTTGTACAAATCTGCCTAAGTGTGTTCGGCCCATTACATACATGCGGTCATTTAATACAAAGGCAAATAGGTGATTCGTTTTTTGACGATTCGTAAGCATGTGAACACGCTCGTACGAGTTTATAAGCCATTTAAAAATAAAACTATTCTTCATAAATCACGAATCTGAAGAGAGTACGAAGCGTCACCGTGTTAACCGGGCGATGTAAAGCTTTGATAAACGTCAAATTAACATGTTGTAATGGGTAACATGTTAACTTTTTGATTATTTAGTGGGTGGCGACACTAAAAACGTTGGAAAACGATGCTCTAGTTTGTTCAAACTTCTACTGAATATGCGCCAGATCCAATGCTATGCACTAAAAAGTCACCTATTCTCATATATATATATATATATATATATATATATATATATATATATATATATATATATATATATATATATATAAAAGCAGTATTAGATTTCCTTGAACTGAGTTCAATGAGACGACAGCTGAGTGTCATCACGCACCCAACTGCTGTTGGATTCTACAATCTCATGTGGAATATTCAATAACCTGAGTTTCCGCCTAAATGAGCATTTTTGTTGGTTGTTTGATTGGGGACGAGCCCCATCCATCCCTCCAGTTGGAGGGCATATATGTCGTCTCTTGATGCTGAGTCTTTTCAGGGCACCGACATATGCTCTCTCGTCAAGAATACGGAGGCTCTATCCAGTCAACAACCCATGTTTTGGCCGACTTCGCGTCGGATGGCTCATATATGGCGCTCGTCTCTAGTCAAGCCACCAACAAAAATACTATTTGAGCGGAGACGCAGGTTGTTGTGTGTTCCACATGAGATTGTGGAACCCAACAGTTGGGTGTATGATGACACTTAACTACTGTTGTCTCATTGGACGCAGTCCAAGGAAATCTAAAACTGTATATATGCACCATCGGACGGGAAGTCGACGAAAACGTGGGTTGGTTGTTGACTGTGGATAGGGTTGACGAGAAAGCATACCGCCCCTTGACGAGAGAGCTTACTTATTCTTCCTGGATGGTAAGTTGATCCGAAGGCCCTGACTTGTATTCTTTGGTTTTTTCCGGATGTCGCGACAATGTCGTTTATCCGGGGGGTTTATTTGCCGTTCTTTAGGCAAGATTGTTATGACCGACGCGAGTGGTCACTCTGGTGCAACGGCCGGCAATGAAGCTACCGTGGCTCTGATTATCGAATTGTCCGAAAGGGACGCCGTCGCTAGGAATTTGTCCAGTAGTCTGGACAGGAACGTCTGAAGCTCTGAAATATCTGTCTCCCGGTGGATTTGCGCATTCCTAACAAATCAGGGAGCGTTTACTATTGTGCAAAGCGCACGTGATTGAAAAGACTGAAGTCTTTTAATCGATGAAGTTGGGAGAAACGGGTACCAGGATGGATGTTCGTAAATGAGGACTGATCTGACCATGGACTTATACAGGGTTAGTTGGTTGTCAAGCGTGAGCTTACTTCTCCGATTGATTAAGGGGTACAGCATACGGAGCATTCCGTATGCTTTCCCGGTGGCTTTCTTGAGGTGGGAAGACCACGTAAGAGCCTTGTCGAACTCAAGTCCCAGATAGTGAGCCATTTTGGCCCACTTGATCGTGATTCCATGAATGAGAATATTCTGGCGGATTGTCGGCTGTCTTCGAGTGAAGAAGACAGCCTGGGTTTTGCTGCGATTGATTGCTAGTCGCCATTCGACTAACCATCTCGAGGCTTTCAACCTCGTTTTGCGTTTGCAACCTGGATGTAATCACCCAGGGCGCGTGGGCCGACGTAAAGAAAGCCGTATCATCAGCATAAAATGCAGTCTGCACGTGCGGAATCTTTGGAAAGTCCGCCATGTAGACATTGAAGATTACGGGGGCAAGAGCCTTGCTGTACTCCCGCTTCGACTCGCTGGACTGATGAAAGTGTACCATCGACGAGCACTTGGAAAATGCGTCCAGTCAGAAATAATGCCAACAGCTTGATTAGGTCGGTTGGTATGCTGAGCATCTTGACTATGAGTTGGAGATGCCAGACTCGGTCGAATGCTTGCGAGAGATTTAGAAAAACGGCTCCCGTATAACGCCTTCTGTCGAAATCCTGTCTGATTCCACACCCGTGAAAATATTCGTGAACATATATATATATATATATATATATATATATATATATATATATATATATATATATATATATATATATATATATATATATATATATATATATATATATATATATATATATATATATATATATGTTCACGAATATTTTCACGGGTGTGGAATGTAACGATAGTTTCTCTGGTATCCCGTGTGAGCTGTCTATGTAGGTACATACATATTTTAATTTCATTTAACGAAATTCTTATATAACGTACTGAGTATTAAGGTACCGTCCGGTACGTTGTAACCGAGTTTTACTGTAGTGGATGAGTGCCTAGACCCGTAGACAAGACCTAATCTTCTCTACTGGGTGTGGAGATTTGAACTATCCATTAGCCCCCTAGATGGAATCTACTCCATTCCTTCCTATCTCTCTCTGGCCATCACTGTTGCTCCCTCCAAGTTAATTCCCCGTTTCTTTTCAACAATTAAGTAATTCAATGTTTTCTTCGGTCTTCCCCTTTCCCTCTTTTCATTTGATCCAATAATCCACACTTTTTTTTCTATTCTATTTCTATTTCTATTTTATCGTAATTAATTTTTTCTCAATTATAATATCGTTTTCTTTTTATTTTATTCAAAAGTTGAATAGTTTAATTACCGTTTTTATATTGACATTGATATAACTACTCAAATATCTATCTCTTGGTGTTTTACAAATATCTCCCCTTTTATTCAAATTTGGTTTTCATATAATTGTGGCTTAGATTTATGTTATAATACACAATATTGATAACACAGAAAACGACATTAATCCTTACTAGGCCTAATATCTAGAATTTTACTAACAAATTCATGCTTTTTAATCACATTGCAACTAACTTGAATTAACATATGTTTGCAATCAATTCATCTGTTGCCCTTTCAAAGCGCACAAATTTAAAAGATCTTGTCAAAAACAGATTTAAAATTTCGTACCAATAATTTCATGTTTTGACACTAATTTCTTGTTTCTCATTGACAAATAATACTTATATCATAAAAGTATAAATTGGATACAGTTCTTTTCCCATGAATCTAAATAGAAAGCAAAATTTATTTTGTCGCAATTTCATTATCCTGAGTCTTTTGAAACATTATTACATAACACACTATATGCACTTTAAGAACCACAATTTAAATTTTATAAGTAAAAATTGTTAAAAATTAATAAAAGACAAAGAGAAAAACCTACAGCAACCATTAAATTGATTTAACAGTTAAATGGTTAGTTTCTCACTTTTTTTATCAAGGTTCTATATTGCAAAATTGTAAATAGTTAGTTTATAGTGCAATATTATACTTTAGTCTGTTATAAATTTGAAAGTATATTGGCATTATATCCGAATATAAATAATATACAAATATTTTGCGGAATATGGGAAGACAAAAGTTTAAAAAATATTTAAAAATGCCTTATTCAATAAAATAGTCGCAGTTACTAATTTCATTATATTTTATCTGTACAAAATAATGTTTAGCGATGTTGCGTTTTAACATCGGAATAATTTTTGACGTAGGTTTATAACTGTTGACGAAACATGGATTCATTACAGCACACGAGAGACCAAAAGACAATCAGGAACAGTCAACGAACACTTATTTTGAAGGGTTGGAGCAATCGTATTTTTTAAAGGAGATACAAAAGATAGAAAAACGTTAGACTAAATGTATCGAACTGAAAGGTAATTACGTTGAAAACTAAAATGAATTTTAAATATAAAAATGTTTTGTCTTGTCAAGGCCAGGTAATTACCATACAACCCTCGTATTCTAAATTACAACAGAATGCATATGACTCACAGATATGCTAGTGCCATCAAAAAGTATGGTTTGACAGAAGTTTAATATCTTTTCGGTTGTTAATTTAGAAATTATAGTATATTTTGTAATTGCTAAAAAATTTTGCCGCCAATTTTTTTAAATTTTCGAGTAAAGAATTTACATTTATTTTTTTTCTAAAAAACGAAATTTCTAGTGCTGGTATATTAAAAAAGTTAAGATAGTGTTACGGTGATGAAGCTATGCCCAAAAAAATATTTATAAGTGGTACTAAGATTATAGTGATGGTAGAAAAGCAGTTGTCGATGTACCTCGTTCAGAAATACCTTCTACATCGACCAATGAAGAAAACATTACCAAAGAATTTTGGATTAAGGATCTTGTTCTGAGTAATCACCGATTAAGTATTACAAACATTGTAGGTGTTACTGGAATATTATTTAGATCAATTAAATCAGTTTTGAAAAACAATTTAAGCTTGGAATTTCTCATCTTGCTTCGAAAACACTGATTTTTTTAAAAAACATCGTCATGTTGAAGTTAGTGAAAAGATGCTTTTTTGGGTGATGACATTAGAATGTATAATTACTAGTGATGATACCTAGAACCATGTTTATGATCCACAAACAGCTCAACAATCGAGCGAGTATTGTGCTAAACATGTGCTAAAAAGTTACTAAAAAAATATATTATACGCCATTTACGTGAGCCCATTCGAAAAAAAACTTCTCGATTTGTGGCAAAACAACATATCGTTTTTACATCACGATAACGCTCCATCGCATACCGCAATGCTTTTTCGCTAAAAATCAAACAAACACAATCCCACAAACGCCATATTCACCAGATATAGCACCGTGTGATATTTTCCTGTTCCGTCCATTGAAGAAATGACTAAAGGCGCCGTGTTGAGTCCATATAACCCATTCAAGATAGTTCGCTTTTTGATAGAAATACCAAAAGTATATTTTGATAGAAATACCAAAATAGAAAAAATTTGGAATTACGTATATTGCAATAAGAAGGGTTTACTTTAAAAAGTCACCTTCATTTGTGATTATAGTATTAATAGGTGTTTCGGTAAATAATATCCATGTTGCCAAGAGATGACGTTACTAATACATTTGTTGGTATAGACTAAGACTTGGAAGGTAAACATACGCCATCAAAAGCCAGTTCGTTATTAACTGTCATGGTTCAAAAAACATAGATTTTCATAACTTTGAAAATATCGAATTATATGCCAGAAAAAGGCGTTTTGCAGGGAAGTTTTAATAACCTTTCATTTAAAAAAAACGGCTGCTGAAGGTTATTGATTGTTAGTTGAAACTTGGTGAACATGCTCTAATCCAAAAAACTTGTGAACGATGGTTTAAACGCTTTAAAAGTGGTGATTTTGATATAAAAGACAAGGGGCGTTCAGGAGGGCCGAAAAAGTTTGAAGATTGAAAATTTGCAAGCATTATTGGATGACGACTCAACTCATACGTTGAAACATTTGGCAGAAGCATTGAATGTTGCCCAATCTACCATTTCCGAACATCTACATGCATTGGAAAGGTTCCAGAAGAAAGGAAAATGGGTTCCATTATAATTGAAGAAAGAGACATTGAAAGGCGAAAAACCACTTGAGAAATTTTGCTTACCAGACAGAAAGTATCAAGTTTTGTATCGAATTGTGGCATATGTTGAAAAGTGGATCTATTTTGAAAACCCAAGTGTAAAAAATCATGGGTAGACCCAGGCCAGCCTTCAACATTATGGTGTAATGTGATGCAATGATGCAAACCAGTGCGCAACAAAGATGGTTTTTGGTGGGATAGTAGGAAAGTTGTGTATTACGTACTGCTGAAACCTGGTAAAACGATTAGTAGCGATCGATACCGACAACAATTAATAAAATTGAACCTAGCATTGAAAGAAAAACGACCATAATACGTCGAAAGGTACGATAAAGTCATTTTTCAACATGACAATGCTCGGCCCAAGGTATGTTGCAAACTGTGTAAAAAACTATTTGGAAAACGTTAAATGGGACGTCCTACCCCACCCGCCATATTCACCGAACTTAGCCCCTTCGGACTACCACTTATTTCGATCGATGCAGAACAACACTTGCCCCGAAAATTAGCCCCGAAAAATCAAAAATTCACTTTGTACGAAATCCATTTTTTCGTTCACTTGTTTTATCTATTAATTTTGTATATCAAATTCATTTTGTATATCATATCGTATAACTATTGACGCCTTGGTAGCCAATATAATTCGGACAATTGCGAACATTAGGCATATTAAATTGACAGAATACGTTTTGTTAGTAGTAGACAGATGCAGACGTTTTTCCGAAATAGTTTTCAAGCATCAATGTCATTGAATGTTATTTCACATAAAATATATAGGTTCCAGGCATTTAATTTGGTTGTTGTTTAATTTGAATTTAAATTTCGGACGTACTAAGAAAATCATACTACAGTTTTGTATGTATGTATCAAATAAAATAGTGAAGACAAATAATACAAAATTTAATTTAATTATTTTCATTAATTTTCGCAAACTCTTACAGCTGTTAAAAGAATTCATTTGATCTGGCATTATTACCAATCTTCTGTAAATTATTTTCTAAGTGTTGATTCAAACAAATATTTGTATTTAGGCAAATGCGAGGATTTCTAAATTTAATAGAGAACTAATTAAAACTTTGCGTTAATTTTAGTTTTTCTGGATTAAAAAAATATATTAATTTGATGAAAAAATTAATTATCGTATGTATGAATCATTTCGTGTCAAAATTTTTACAATTTTACAAACAACTTAGCATCAAACGTCGTCATTCAACTGTCGGTAATAAAGCAGCATCCAATACAAATATTTAGCTTGTTCGCAAAATTTAAAAGTGGGCGCACAAGTTTCATTGACGAATGACGTGAAGGTCATCCACCAACACCTGTTGAAAAAAATATCGACATTGTAAATGAAATGATAAAGATGACCTGGAAGCTAAAAATTTGGTGTTTGACATCATAAGAGAGGACGAATTTTGAATGTTTGGATATATATCCAACTATAGCCAAACCAACCAAATATAGCGTTAACGGTAAGTAGTCGTCGAAAAAATACATCATAGACGACATGCAATACCTTTGGGCATATTGTAAACATAACCCCATAGCATCAGTAATGAATTTGTGTTTACATTATAAAGTTATTCACGATTAAACGTGTCGTGGAATTCTCATCATTCGTGGGAGGCGTTAATTATTTTTTTTTAATATGCTCTCAGACACTTATGGTGAATCCGCTATGAGCAAAAGAACGTGTCGTGAGTGGTTTCAACATTTCAAGAGCGGTGATTTTCACGTCAAAGACCGGCATAACGGTGGAAAAGCAAAAGTTTTTAAAGATGAAGAATTAGAGGCATTGCTTAATGAAGACTCGTGTCAAATTCAAGAAGAGTTGAAGTTCAAATTCAAGAAGATCATCGTGTCAAAGATCATCGTGTCAAAGATCATTAGAAGTGACTCAACAAGCAATTTCAAAACGGCCAAAAGACCTGAAAATGGCCCAGAAGCAAAGATGTTGGGTGCCATACGAGTTGAATAGAGATGTTGAATGCCGTTTGTTTGCTTGTGAACAGTTGCTTGAAACAAACAATACTCGGTCCCATGTTACGAAAGTGGTCAAAACATACTTCAAATGGGAAGTCGTTGCTCTCTCTGACTATCACCTGTTTCGATCGATGGCACACGCCCTGGCTGACCAGCACTTCCTGTGTTATGAAGAAGTCAAAAATTTGATCAAAGCTCTTTCATGGATGTAAAACTTCGCTTCATAAACTTCTAAAAGAAATTGGTTTCAAATGGAGTAAGGATAATCCACGTAGGGGACTGATAGAACTTCCAGACATTGCTTTTTAACGAATCCAATTTTTAAAGACGTATCAAAATATCAAAGACGAATCTCTCTTTGATTTTATTTATTTGGATGAAACTTGGATATTTACAAATGGGACCTTGAGTCATGGAGAGATAATGACAAGAGGGTGTGAAAATTACAAAAATTGATGAAAAAAGGTGAGTGCTATACCTCCTACTTAGGAGCTATTAAAGTCATGTTGTCATGAATAGTTGTTTTAAGACATGTCAATAATAACATGTTATTGTAGATATATTGTTCTTCATGTTGGAAATAAGAATGGCTTTATTCCAGAGGCCCAATTAGTCTTCTCTTCCAAAAGAAAAGGCGATTATCATGAAGAAATGAATCAAGGTAACTTTCTATTTTAGTTTGAAAAGCAGCTGTTGAAAATCTTGGAGGAGCCATCAGTTATGGTCATGGATAATGCACCATATCACAGTACACTGATGGATAAACCTCCAACTAGTGCAAGGACAAAACCAAAAATTGCAGAATATCTGACGAAGCATAATCTTCTTTTTGAAAATACTATGTTGAAAAGTGAACTTCTGCAAATCGTTATTCGGTAAGCAGTAATTAAAGAGACCGGTTTGTGTTTCATAATGTTATTTTTAGGAGCCAGCCTAAAAAAGAATATGTGACAGATCATATGGCTAAAAAGTATGGCCACAAAGTTACGTCTTCTCCCTTATCATTGCATATTCAATCCTGTAGAATTGATATCGGGGATGGCTTAAAATTATTACAATTTTCATATAGGTCGAGATGGAAGAACGATTGATAACTGTTTGGATATGTGGAAAGAACCTTTATCAACAGTTACACCACAGATCTGGATAAACAGCATCAGACATACAGAAGAAGAGTTTGAAAGATGGTCTAATCGCGAAATAGTATTTGATAGACTAGATGTTAATCCCCTAATAATTTACTGGAACAGCGATTCAGATGCTAAAAGTTGTTTTAGTGATAGTGAATAACTAAACTTCATGTGAACTAAATGAAAAGCCGCTATGTTCACAAGCAGAAATTTCAACACAGGTTTTTGATTAAAACTTTTAAAGAAAAAACTTTTCGTGTTACTTTTTCATTTTCAATTTTATCGATCATAAAAAACCAAAGTCTGCGTATTTTGGTGTTGATGTTGCAACATTGCAACGTGAGTACGCCATAGATTTTGATTACGTACAGCCATTATTTCCCTTAATGAGCTATATATTAAACTATTAGTCCAGAAATACATCCATTGTTCCAGAAATCCAATCATTCATTGAATTTCGTTCTGTGAAAACATGTCCACTTTTCTTCAGACACGCATTGAGAATGCCAAGTGTGACCTTGGCAAAACGTCTGCACGTTTCCAAAAAATGAAATACAATGAACGATCTGATGAATTCCCGAACCAATAGTTTAAATTATTCTTCCATTCGTGAAACATTACGGACTATTTTGTTTTAATTCAAGCAAATACAGCAAGCATGATTTAAACATAACATTAATATAAAAAAACTGATATAATTGGGTTGATATAAACATTTTTCCCATTTTTAGCGCTAGATGGCAAAATAATACATAGCAAATTCAAGTTTTATCTACTTCTCTCATGTATAAAGTTTTGATGTTTCACAGAAGGAATTGGTTGTGTTTCTTTAAATTTTCCTAAGCATTAACAGGGGCAAAAAATATGAAGCATTTCCGTCATATAATCCTTTTTTATTACCGAAAAGGCAAAAACCCTTCGCAAATGCAACTGTTTCGTAAAAACAATTTTAACCGTAGAAGATTAAATTTAGATTAATCTAAGGAGATTGGAAAAATTTTTGGAGACAACCAGTCAATAATGTACAAGCACCATGAAATATATTTATTTTTAAATCGGATGATTATAAATGATAAAATCAAATCATTAATCCATTGATGAAAAATGAATATAACATTGTCAACCTTAATAGATCATAATGAAGCACGGAGAAACCCCTTAAACCAGCACAAAAGTAGTTTACATCTTAAGAAGTTTACTGGTTATAGAACAGTTTCAGAACAGAAGATGATGGGTTACAATTACAGAAAGTTGGACTGAAAGAAAATCGTTTAGTATGAGTTGTTACCTGAATACCATAAATCCAGAGAAATATTGTTCACAATTGTGTGAATTATAGCAAGCAATCTACTTCAATTGACCTACAGAAAAGCTCCATCCAGATAATGCTAGACAATGCTATACTTTTACAACATAACTGAAATATTTTGATCCATCCACTGTACTCTCCCTACCTTGTGGCCTACGACTAGCACTTATTTAGATCGCTTCAAAGCAGCTGAGATGGTAAAAGCTTTACTTCCTGGGAAAACTTGAAAAATCATCTGGATCAGTTCTTTAGCCAAAAACCTCAAAACTATGACGGCAGGATTATGTCGCTACCGGGCAGAAGAAAAAATGTCATAGAACGGAACAATACATCGTTCGTCAACCCAATAAATAGAAAATCATACAATTTGCTTACTTGGTTAGACATTATTAAAACAATTTTCCTTTTAAAACAAAAAGAAAACGTTAGAAATATTTAACGGATATTAATTTAATACTGGGTATTATTAGAAAGTACACATCCCTTGTAGGTCATCCTGCATAACAATTTAGAAGAGTTTTCGCACTAATAACAGAAAATATAACAACAAGGCAGTTATTTTAATTACAAATGGTATATATTATCTATAAGTATATTATTTATTTATTGCAAATATATATTTGTACATAACGGACTTGTACCGCTAATTAAAACACTAAAGTAGGATCAATAATTCCCTTTATCCTTGTGCATTTAGAATGAAACCTAATTAATACGTTATAGTACTTATAGTATTGTATAACTATATATAGTTACGTTATAGTATAGTATATAGTTACGTTATAGTATTGTATATTATTAATAATTTTTTCCCAGTAGACTGAAAAGAAACCGAACATAAAAAAAAATTAAATAAATGTGTTAATTTATCGTAAATAACCTTCCTCTGAAACAACGCAACTTTCAGCGCACGTAATTTCTTAACTTCTTCTTCTTAACTTCTACTTTGGCACCTCAATACCAAAAATTTTCTTTTCTTGTAGCGGGTCCTTTTTATTGGAATTTTATGTTTCAGGTAGCTTGATTGGGTGAAGGATGGATGGGCAAGATGTACGAGGTGTAGCGGTTAATAGTTCTTTTTTTTTTAAATTATACCTTTAATTTGGAAGAACGGTAAAAAATAATTTATTCAAAGTATGCGCCATGGCTAGCTGCACATTTTCCCCATCTCTCTGACAATTTGTGGATGTACTCCCAGAAAAACCGTACATCTTTTGAGGTGGTCCAGTCATCATTTTTCAACATCTCCGTAATTGTTGAAGTGTTTCATGGAAAGTGCGTGAGACATCGATGAAAACGAGCGGTAGTGGGAAGAGGCCAAGTCTGGTGAGTACGGCGAGTGGGACAAGGGTTCCCAGCCAACTGCAGCCATGGTATATCTGACTGCTTTTGATGTGTTTAATGGGGCTATATGCTGCAAAATCACTTTTTCGTATCTTGTAGCTCGTTTCAGTCGCTTTTCGATCAATGTGTGGTTTAGATTGATCATTTGTTGACGGTAACGAACGGTTTTAACTGTTTCACCGGGTTTAAGAAGCTCATAGTACACAAGACCCTTCTAATCCAACAAATTCACAGCATTGTCTTCTTTTCAAAGGGATTCGGTTTTGTAGTCGATATTGATAGTTATCCTGGGTCAACCATGATTTCTCAGTTTTGGTTTCTCGAAATATATCCATTTTTCGTTCAAATGAAAAAGTATTGCTTTCATGTCGACAAAGCAAAACTTCGCACATCGTTTTTCGTTTTTCCATCTGTCTGTCATTCAGCTGCCTCCTGGATCTTTCGATCCATGATGTATCACAAATGACGAATCACAAATGGTTCGGCAACCAACATTTAACCTCTCTATTTTGAATTGATTTGTTGTTGAGTTTACGTATCGTCTTCTTCCAACAATGCTTGCAAATCGACATCTTCAAATGTTTCCGTTTGACCTGTTCATTGTTTTTCAGGTCGAAATCACCTCTTTTGAATCATTTAATCCAACGCCTACAAGCATCTTGCGTTGCGACAATGATACCATAAGTTTTCACAAATATACGACAACTTTCACTCGCGTTTTTCTTTTGATTGAACAAGAAAAGCAATACCAGCCACAAATGTTTTTTATTTGGGTCGAAACTCGACATGTTTACCACACCAATGACGTAATAAATCTGACGCTAACTCGAAATTGTTTAAATATCAATGGTATTTTGAAAGGTATCGTCGAGTCGTAGCAACAAAATGACATAAGAGATTAGACTGTGAACCGACCTTCGTTTCCAGCGCCATCTCTTAAAAAAATAAGAATTATTAACCGCCACACCTGGTATTCACTTAAAATTCAGACTTCTAGATGTCATCTTCAGTTAGCTCAATTAACAGCGGTACTACCATAAGAGATAAGGATTATGCATGGAAAGGTTAAAAAAAAAATTGATATATTTTCTAATATATTTCAGTTGTAAAAGACTTGAAATAAATTGTAAAATGCTTGGTAATTAAAAATTTGAAAAACATATTTAAAAAAAGTGGTGTTTCTAAGACTTTAGGGAAATTGTCTTCAGGAGTATTACACTTTTTTATACATATTTTTAATTTTCACGCAATCTTTTATTATTTATGTATATGAATTCACAAGGTTATTGAAGATGGAGACTTGAAGAAGATGGAAAATTAAAAACAAAAAATGGGGCAATATGTATTTATAGTTATTAATTATTTCGAAATCATAATCAAATCCCCTTATAAAGTAATATATCCCCAAAAGCGGTCGTAAAATTTCTTGAAAGCCACAGTATACAAAATAACATCCAAAGCCTCAGTCACATATCACAAAATACTTTTTTTATCACCACTTTCGGGTTTGGAAATAGCCAGAAGTCACACGGAGACAAATCAAACCAATTACTATGGCATTCGCATGTATCGTTCTCCAAAATTATATTATTAAAATAAGATATATTAGATTTGCAGATGCCATTAAGCTAATTGATGAACCTGATAGCAACAATATGATTAATTTTAAAGAATTTCAGCCACTGAAGCACAGAGACTTTATTCGATTCGAAGTTGGTAATGAATCGCCTTTAACATTTCTCGACCATCACGAAATCTGGCTTATCACTTAAAAATATTCTTACTATTCGGTAAAAAGTTCTTTGATACCCAACTTAAAATAAACCCAACTTAAACCAACTTAAAACAAAACTTAATACTAGCACAATACTGTTTTTTTATATTATTATGAATGTATAAGAAATATTAGCACTATGTAATGTCAAACTCTTAAATGATGGCTCTGCTGATTAACCGAAAATATAACCAATTCTGCTATTCCTACTTTTATTGGACCAACTAAATAATAACTACAAGCTGCTGAACCACTAATATCGTATGAGCTATAAAAAATTGACATTAACATTTTTTTTACAATATATACATGGTGCAAACTTAAACCATCTTAGATTTGCAGATGATATTATTCTCATTTCACAAGACCCAGAGGAGCTGCAAAGGGCTGGCGAACCATTTGACTTGAAAATAAACCTGAAAAAGAGTCAGGTTATGTTCAATAACTTCGCTCAGGACAGAAGAATTTCAGTTTTAGGAAGGGATTTAGAGATTGTGGATAGCTTTGTATATCTTGGGCAGAGGATTTCCATGGAGGGGAATACCGCCCGGGAGGTGGAACGGCGTGTTAAATGTGGCTGGCAGGCATTTGGTAGGCTCAACATAGTGTTTAAGAGCAGACTCTCACTTTGCCTGAAAAGAAAAGTATTCGATCAGTGCGTTCTACCCGTTATGACATACGGAAGTGAAACCTGGACACTCACATCGCAATCAATTCAAAAACTTCGGGTGACACAGAGGGGAATGGAAAGATGTATGCTTGGCATTACAAGACGAGACAGAAAGTCCTGCGCATGGATCAGGGAACAAACAAAAGTCTGTGACATCATTGGAAGAGTAAAACAGTTGAAATGGAGATGGGCAGGCCATATAGCGAGGCGATGGGACGACAGATGGACCAAGGCAATCCTGGAGTGGATACCGCTTGATCGCAAACGTCCGCGAAGAAGATCGAAAGCACGATGGACTGATGACATCGTTAAGTATATTGGACCCGAGTGGCAGAGGAAAGCCCAGGACCGTGAAGGTTGGAAGCATGCTGAAGAGGCCTTCATCCTGCAGTGGATCGATATGGGCTGATGATGATGATGATGATATATATATATATATATATATATATATATATATATATATATATATATATATATATATATATATATATATATATATATATATATATATATATATATATATATATATATATATATATATATATATATATATATATGTATATATATATAACAATTATTGTTTTAAAATAAACATTTCTAGAGGATGCGTTTTCAATATATTTTAGATGGACTAGTATACACAGAAATGCAGAAGTGCTATATAATGCTTCCAAAAGATATTAAGCGATGTTAAAAATGATAGTCAAGAGAGACTGTGCTGCGTATGCATCTTATAGAGATATGTTTAAACCTTTACAACTAATATATTTAACTGAGATAGCCGATACTTGATAAAAATTAATTTTAAATAAAGAAATATTCTTGACAATCAATATGTCACAAGGAAATCATTTACAAAAGTCAATAAAGATAATTTAAAACAGTAATTAAATTAGCAATTGACAAGTCAAGAGATTGCTAATTGAATTGCTCAATGAACTTCTCACCAAATCACAAAAATCTTTAATAGTTGTGGAATACTGTTTATTAGTCCAGAATAAACCTCGTCTCCCCAATGTTATATTTATACATTTCAGTGACGGCTCGTAGGTTTTTAAAGTGGGAAGGCGTAAAAGAATATAGGACTGCTGAATATTTTTATTTGCTTTCCCCTTCCTCCTTTTTTAGTTTTCGTGCTATTGAAACCCTATACAGAAGGTGAACCAGGAACATGCGTTAAAAGAAATAAACTGAACGGAAATAAAATATGATGTTTTGCTCTGAAAAATTGTTTACTGTGATAAATTCTGGAGGGGCGGCGCCCCAACGCTCTCCCTCACGAGCCGCCACTGATACATTCTATATCATTCAAAATACCCCTCAGTCGTAACATGCGTTCATCGTCAAAATTCACCTTTGGCCCTTTTTACTCTAAACAAATATAAAACTGTCACATCATAAAACTCTAATAACCTTTCACAACATATTTAAAAAAGAGATATGCATCAAAAAGATTACTCATGCCATGTTGGAAAATAAGTTGCTTGCTTCATCTACCGGTAAAATGCTTCTTTCGTCGAACACATTACTCAGATGAGTAAAATATTGTTGATTAAGGTCGGTAATAATAGTTCCGTTTTGATCTTGAGCAGGATTTTCAGTTAATAGTTCGTCCTTGAATTTTTGTTGTTAGCCCAAACATTTTTGATTGGAAACATAAAAAATTGAAACCACTTTTTATGTGTGCCAGCGTTTTTTGCCGGAACGTCAGAAATTATTTTTGCAATATGAAAATTATTTTCTTTTGTATTAAATGCGAAAAATGTTATTTAGATGGCCACCGCATTCATTACTATTTCGTAACATGATATCGCTTGCAAGACACATCTAAGCAAGACACTTTTTTAAAAAATTAATGGTACACGCATACAAACTATAAAGTGGCTATAAGTTTTTTAATTTTGAAATGAAGTTATAGAACATGAATTAAAAATTATATGGAGATATATGTTATATAATACTTGTATGTACCAAATAATGCGTTTTGAACCTAGCATTATAAAATAATTTAAAAATGAATTTTAGAAAAAAAAAAAGAAATACATTATAAAATAAAATTTTTGTTTTTTACATATTAAATGTTTTTGATCGGCTACAAATAAACAATACACATATTTATTTTAGTTTTTTCAGTTTTTGTCAAGTGAAAGAACAGTTTTAATTGCTAACATTCCTTACACGAGCAAACCTATAAAAATGACACTCCCTCAGTAGCAAAAAAAGACTAACTAATAGATTAAAAAAACTCTTTTTTGTGCTAAACAACTTTTAATTTATTAAATGACCTTAACTGCTATCTTACGTTTCATTTTGGCGATCTATATCAATTCACTTCCTTTTACATACATTATTCCTTCATGTTATTTATTATTTTGGTACGTAACATAAGTCCTTAGCTCTTTTAAAATATTCAATATGTTTTCATTAATTTCATTATTTATTCATTATTAAACAAAATGCACACAATTTCGCATATACCAACAACAAAATATTTTTTACATTTGTGTTCACATAAATTTAAAAAAAGGTTAAAAAGGTTTTCCAAAGAAAGGAACCTTGTAAAAGGTTATCTTACTTTAGTTATGATAAATATTACGGGTACCCATAAGTAACGTGGTGTTTTTCAAAATTTAAAAACATTCGCATCTACTGACAATAATGTAATTTAATCTAACTTAATTCAACTTAATTAAATTTAATTTAATTTAACTTAATAACATAATCTAAGGTAGTCCGAAAAGTTTCCAACCTCAACATGAAGTTACTCGTCAAAAAAATTCTGCTAATATAATTGCGCATGCGATAAAAGATAACCAGAAAATATCAGTCATATTAGATGCTCCGTTGTTGTTTCACAGTGATTTATGTCAGACGATCTTATTGTTTTTGTAGAAACGGGAAAAAAATCAATATCAAGCCGTCATTAAATTATTTTATTTGAAAGGCAATACGCCTACGCAAATTAAAACCAAGATGGCTGTTGTTTACGGGGACTTTACACCATCATTTGCTACCGTGAAATTGATCATTTGCCACGCTGAATTTAAAGGTGGTCGTACTAGCTTGGTTGACGATCAACGTTCGGGACGGCCAAAACTACAATAACATTGAAAAAGTTCACCAAAAGGTGCTAGATGACCATCAACCGTTAATGTTAGAGAGATAGCCTCAGAGGCAGTGGGCATCTCGAAAGAATGTGTTTGTCATGTATTCCCTGAAGATTTAGGCGTGAAAAAGCTAACCGCCCTTTGGATGCCGCAATTGGTCACTCAGGACCTAAATCTCATTCGAATGAACATTTCCGTAGCCTTTTGAAGCAGTTTAAGCGAGCAGTCTGAGTTTTGGCGTCGATTTAAAACTGCAAATGAAACTTGGACACAACACTACACTCCTGAAACCAAGGCATAGTCGAAACAGTGAACTGCGAGGGGTGAATCGACTCCGAAAAAAGCAAAGACTGTTCCAACGGCCGGGAAAGTAATGGCGACTGTTTTTTGGGATAGCCATAGAGTTGTGTTAATGAAAAAATGAAAATGAAAAAATAATAACAGGCAGAAATTGTAGAAAGACAGCCGCATTTGAAGAAAGAGAAAGTTTTGTTCCACCATGACAACGCACCACCATCACAATGGTCGTCATGGCAAAAATTCACGAGTTCACGAATTGAGAGTCGAATTGATTAACTACCCAACGTATTCACCTGATCTGCCCATCAGTGACTTTTTCCTTTTTTCTAGGATCAAAGTTTCGCTCGGAGGACAGATATTTTTATGGAATAAGGAGGCATCATATTCGTAAACGACTATTTTACAGAACAAGATGTCAACTACTATTTGGACGGATTAAAGAGATGGGTGCCTCGCTGGAAAAAGTGAATAGAATTATATGGAGACTATGTTGAGAAATAAAACTGAATTTGACCAAAAGAATGTTTGTTTCTGTGTTAGTCTGAAAGCTTTTCAGACTACCTTCGAATATTCTAGTTAAGTATATTGTTAATTAGTGTGCTTATTGTTAAATTTTGAAAAAAATTAAGTGAACTCTATAAGAATGATGCTTTGATGCTTTATGAAATTCGAAAGCATGCCTTAAATGTTGTTTGCCCTGATACTTGGATAGTAGAACAAGTCAGCGTTGGTTTAAAAATTTTACGGTTATTTCGATGATATAAAATGTAAAAAACATGATTCGAAACAAAGTATCCAGGAATTAGCTATAAAGCTTAAAACGGTGAGAAGTGTCAAGAGAAGGAATGTGGATGTCATGTCAACTTTCAGTTAAAAACAAAAATTAACGGATAACCATCTGCAATGCACTTTTGTTCAGATTAGGCTGAGATCCTTATCTTCAACAAATTGTTACTAGAGATTAAGTGGATTCTATACGGCAATCCATATGAGAAAAAAAAATGGCTAACAGCAGAACAACCATCTTTGCCCACTCCAAAACAAGGTCTTCACTCTAAAAAAGTGTACTTCATTCATTTCACGTAATCGTTCACTGTAATAAACTTGGTTCTTCCACATAATTCTCCATCTACTGCTCAGTTTTTTGTTTCCTCAATGGCACATTATTTTCCTTGGTTCTTTGTCGTTCTTCTTCTTCTTTCGTTCTATTATGTAGCTGAATTACCACAACCTTTCTAGGTTTTTAGTATTTTCACGATATATTCCTCACACATCTTATTTTAGTATTCATAAGTATTTACTTTATAGTTCAGTCTCTTCATCTCTTCATCTTATCTCTTCATCTCTATTTACTAGGCTTATTTCCTCCATCACATAACTGGTTACAAGCCTTTTATCATTTAACTTTAATATTATTTCATTTGTTTTTTAATAAAAAAAATGATTACTATTACTAGACAAAATAACCACATACTGATAGAAAACTTTTAGAAGATTTGCATTATAAAATCAAAGTTTCTCAAATCAAATGTTTCTACACTTCAATTTAAAAAAATTGAATTTAAAATGAATTAATTATTATTGTTAATTAAAACCTCAATAAATATCAATAAAATAAACAACCTTCAATAAAACGCCCGCCCTGCCTTTAAAATTTTATTCCAAGTAGAGCTTATACCTGATATATTCTCGCATTGTAGAACCGGCCCTTAGGCGTAAAAATAACAAACAAGTGTGAAGAAAATGAGATAGACCTAAGATTGATAAAAGCTAACAGATGTGAAGGAGCCTTGAATCATCTAATAAGATCGAAATTCATGTCCAAAAATATCAAATTATGATTGTATAAGATAGTACTGAGACCAACTGCATTAAACGGATGTGAGACATGGGTACTAAACACAAGAAAAAAGAAGAAGAGAAACTGTTAAGATGGGAACGTAGAATAATTAGGATAACTGGAGGAAAAACGGGCGATTGCTGGTATATGAGAAGAACAAATGAAGAAATTTATAATATTTTCAAGGATCCAAGAATAAACCCGATAGTAAAATTGAGAAGACTGCTGTGGCTGGATCACATAGAATGGGAGAAAGTAGAGTGGTGAAGAAGATTGCATGGGGAAGACCACAAGGTGAAAGAAGGCAAGAAAGACCAATGTCGAAAAAATAATGGAAGTTTTTAATTAAAAAAAAGCTACTACCGCCATCTATTGAAACAATATATAATCTGAAAGCTGTATATCATCTTTATAAAACGAGGCCGCCATCATTAAAATCGATCAAAGTTTCTTCAAGTTATAGTGACTAAAGTGACAGTACGTTTTGTCACCTCGTCACAAAAAAAGAGCGAATATTAAATTTTGTTTCAAGCTCGATAAAACTTTTACAGAAATATTTAAATTGATGAAAAAAATTATGGTAATTATTGGTTATCCCGTACCCGTGTATTCAAGAGGTAAAGCGATTCCAGGACGATTATGATGCTTTGGAAGATGACCCAAAGCCAGGCCGGCCAAAAAAACAAAAATTGCGATGACTTAGTGAAAAAAGTGCCTAAAGTGATCGCCTACAATACGAATTCGATTGTGAGATCGATAGCGAAGGAATTAAATACCACCAAAAACATGAGACACGACACTTTGACCAAGGATTTAAATAAACGGAAAGTATGTGCTCGATTTGTTCCTCACGGCTTAAATGAGGACCAAGAAATTGCTCGCGTTGAACATTGTAAGGAATTGCACATTCCTGGAATTGACTATAACTGGTGATGAGACTTTATGCTTCAAGTATGATACTTCAACTACATTTTATGACAAGTCTAAGAAGGTGTGACGAGGAGCATTGAGATGATTCCGAAAACCACATAAAAAATCTATACTGGCATTGATTGTGTATTGCGTTAGTGCGTATTTCGAGAAAAGAGAAAAAATTTTGGCAATATAAAT
The DNA here is from genome assembly GCA_031761425.1 of Cosmopolites sordidus. Lineage (NCBI taxonomy): Eukaryota > Metazoa > Arthropoda > Insecta > Coleoptera > Curculionidae > Cosmopolites > Cosmopolites sordidus. The sequence goes on along the minus strand of JARFXV010001463.1, from coordinate 208,195 downwards.
AGTTTTTTTTTAATTTACAAACTTACCATTATTTTTTCGACATACTATTTTCTGCTTATACTTTTGTAAAATAAATACTTTTATTAATAGATTATTAGTGTTATTACTATAATTTAAAGAAGTATAAGCAAGCTTACTTGAGTTAATTACACTTATTGGACTTGTTCTAAATATAAACCTATACACCCTTGGGACATATGCACTTGTGGTCATCGAATCACACTGTAAACGACTACCCACCAAAAAAAAGCCGATAACAATATGTTTGATTTTTATTATCACTTTACATTTTAGTTTGAACAATGACATCAGTTCGGTATTGTTAGTTACTTTTTATAAATATTATCACAGTGATTCTATAGTGCTTCTCGGAAATCAGTCCATGATGAATCAATTGTTAAAATTTCTGTTTAAGCCTAATAAATTTTGGCAGGCGATTAACCTTTAATTCAGTATAAAAAGGATATGAGCAAATATATTGTTCATTGATTCTTAGTTATGAAGGATTTTAAAATGGTATTACTTTTGCATAAATGTTGATTTATAATACGAGGGTTGCTATTTATGTATCAGGAATTGGCAACAATGCTGTTGCTGGGCACCATCTGACATATACATCGTAAAGTTTGATATTGTTAACTGTATACGTACTCAGAACGTTTTGTCATACAGACGTTATCTGTGTTGTTGAGTGACTTGAAAATTTCATCTCAGTCAAAAAATTGAATTAAATCGTGAGAATTTTCGCGCTACAACTTTACTACAACTTTCGATGTGGATTGTCTCAACAATAGTGCATCGATCAACTCACTTCGACTTTTGGCAATGAAACACCATCTAAACCACTATATATCACTGGTTTAGTAAATTCAATTGTGGCCATCGTTAGCTCACGGACGAATTAAAAAAGGTCGTCCCAAATCGAGTGTTCAACCAGAAAGCATCGACACTATGCGCGAACTGATAAAGCAAGACCATCATGTGACATACCGTAAGAAAGAGGCATCCCTAGGCATTAGTATAATAAGCATACACAAAATTTTACATGAACATCTAGTCGTGAAAAAGATTTATGCGAGTTAGATTCCACATAATTTAACAATGGCCCAAAAAAGGCTCGTGTCGATTGTTGCAAAGAAATGCTGAAAAAATACTATCATGGTGCATTTAAAGCTGTGTATAACATCTACAGAGGCGATGAATCTTGGATCTATGCATATGAGCCTGAAAGTAAACAGCAGTCGAATGTATGGGTCATTCAAAATTAGCCATACCCAACAAAAATTGTTCGCGCAAGAAACACTTCGAAGCAAAAGGTCGCCTTTTTGGGATAAAAGGGCATGTGCCACTAAAGAATCGAAGAACGGTCAATTCTGAATGGTACACAATGATTTGTTTGCCAGAACTCTTTGAAGAAATTAGAAAAAACAACCAGCGAAGCAGGATCATTCTTCACCATGACAACATCAGCTCTCGCACATCCGACCGAACAATTCAATATTCGACTGGTCAAAATATCGAATTGATGGATCATCCACAGGTGTCATGATTTGGTACACAATGATTTATTTTTGTTCCCGGCCGTGAAGAATAAAGTACGTGTACTTTTGATTTCCGACGACAAAAGAAGCGGTTGATGCGTTCAAAATGCATGTTTTGGAGATACCTCAATCAGAATGGAAAAAGTGTTATAAAAATTAATCCGAAAGTGTATCGATCATCGCGGTCGATCATCCCTCGTATTTAATAAAATCGTAAACAAATTTTGCACATTTTAGCCATTTGCGCAATATAAGTATACAGTTTATTGCAGCAAAATATTTTAATTAGTAATGTATTTTGTGATGATTGTCGCCAAATGGTCTCTGAGGCCAGGATACCATCTCTGTGTGAAAACAATTATAGCGAAATGCCGACAAAACATTATATATTTATGAACAGTATATCTGAGTATATCAGTAGGATTGAGATCAGAATAAAGTTACTATGTAGCATTTGTTTTACTTTATGTAGAAGTGTTTTAACGATTTCCCGATTTAACTCCGTGAAATTGCATGTATTCATCTAGCCCCAGATTTCTTATAAGGAAACATCATAATAAAAAATAATTGGCTATCGGATTAAAATTATTCAAATTTTGCTAACAAATATTGCCATATCCAACATAGTTATTAGACCTTTCGATCAAAAATTGACTATTTGTTCGAAAATCTTGAACAGTAAAGAAACTTTGACTGTTTCTGCATCATCATAAAAATGTTTGAAAACTTATCGGAGTATATTTAATTACCTTTTGATATTTTAGATGGCATAAATAGCTTTTAGTTCATAAAATCGTATGCACATTATTATAAATTAAATTAAAAGTAAAGAAAAAATGAAAATGTATTTTTATTTTTAATCATTATCAAGATGTGCAGCTTTACAACGCTGGTGACGATACTCTTCTAATCTTAAAAACCGATTATGACACTCGCTGACTTAGCTGACCAAACGCTCATTTTCAGTGAATAAAGTGTACATTAGTGCTTCTATCGAGGATTTCGTCTTCTTCTATATCATCAACCCTTATTAATGATATGCCCGTTGAAATGGAAGAGGGCTTGAGTGGAAGCGTTGCAGTTCCATATCGACGAATGTTTAACGTCATTATAAAAGCAATCGGGAAAGCGTACGGCATGCTATGTACGCTATATCCATTAATCAATAGAAGTAAGCTTCTCCAAGTACCCAACTATCCTGGGTATAAATCAGGGTTCATTAGGTCCTCATTAACGGACACCAAGCCTTGTTCCCATACTTTCCAACTTCAACAATTAAACGACTGCAGTCGTTCCAATAGCGTGCGCTTCACACAATAATCAATACCGCATGGTTTGTTAGGAATGCACAGATCCATCGAGAAACAGAAATTTCAACGCTTCAGACATTCCTGTTGGACAAATTTCTAGCAACGGCGCCCCTTTCGCACAACTCGCTAAAAGTCCCGTAAGCTTCATTGCCTGCCTTGCCCCAGAATGACCCCTCATAACGGTCAAAAATCCATTCCAAAAGGACGGCACATAAAAAGCCTCCAAACCTGTGACGGGGTCACGACGTTTGGAAACAAAAAAAGGAACTGAAGTCAGTGCCGAAAGATCAATTTAACTTACAGCAGAGCAGCAGTAGTAGTACTAATCATAAAATTATTAAAATTGTTTGACACAATTTGGTCGCACTGTGGTCCCATGGAGGAATCTATTATGACTATATTTGCGAGAATAGGAAGAAGCACAAATATTTTGTTCACCCGGTGTGATGATTGATGTTTAACAAATTTGAGATTATCATTAACACAAGTCTACAGTGGATTTGGTACCGGAAATACTCAGACTGTTTTTGAATATAGTTGTTATGCTGGTTCAAGCGCTATATATAGTTTTTTAAATGTATGTGTAGTTTTCGAGACATGATAGTTGAGACATGGTTTTGTTACAGTTGTTTACTTTTTGTTTACCTTTTGCTGTTTGTTACGTTTGTTGTTTTTTTACCGTTTGTTTGAACATGGAGAAAGTTTCTTTTTACTGATTTCTTCGAGTTGGGGCCATCTTTACCCGAGGGTGCAAGGGCTGCGAAGCACCCGGGCGCATAATCCTAGTGGTCGCAAGCCGACCGCCATAAATCTTGGTACTACCTACCATAACCCATAAACATTGATACATATAATAGCCATATAACATGATTCTAGAGTAATAAATAAATTAATGAAACATAAAAATTATATTGCGTTTTTTTTTGGTTGACAAGGGGGGGCGTAGGCTGATTTTCGCACCCCGGTGATGAATATATTTAGGACATCTGTGTTAAGATATCTGCCACACGGCCTTGAGTGAGTTCCTTCCAGGAACTCACACGTGATACTCCAGCAATAATCAGCCATCATGTGTTCATCACACCGACCCTGATATTTTTCTTCCATATTTTTTAGGCCCTAATGAAATCACTCTCCTTGCTTCTCACTGTAAGAGTAAAGGTTTGGTTTTTCGGAAATTTGTTCAAATTATTGTAGAGGTAATGAACTTTGAAGCTTATGTTACATTCAACTTTAGTGAAATTTTCCACAAAATTCGCGATAATTTTCGGACTAATAATTCCCTAGAAAATTATTTACAGCATTAACTAAAGAAAACCAGGCTAATGATCGTATATAATTCATTAAATGCACGAAATTGTTATCTTTTATCAAAAGCCTAATTTGCTGTTCTTTGCCAAGTTTCTCCTTGATCAAACCAGAAAATTGCCTCGATATATAATTAAAAGAGAAACCATTTTTTTCCAATGCTTTGATATACTATTCCATTAGTCCCAATTTTATATGCAATGGAAGCAAAATTATTTTCTCTCTAGTAACTAACGCTGTTTTTATGACTTCTGATATTCTGTTTCCCAACTGTCAAGTCTATTCTTGCAGGCCAGTTTGTTTTAGTCAAATGCTCGCTTTTAGCTCGGCTATCTCATCAACACAGAAAATATGGAAATTTTGTCCAGCCGCTTTGTTGCCCAATAAAAAGTTTATCATTTTCAAATCAACGCATATAACCCACTTCTGATCATGGTATTTAAGTTTTGCCAATACAAGAGATATGATGTCATACTCCTTTATTTTAGTGGAATGAGCAATGTAAACCACACCATGCTTATTGACATTATGTAGCAAAACACATTTTAAGGTCCGTTTGGAACTATCCATAAAAAGTCACCATTCATTTTACTGATAGTTCAAGAAACCCATTATTGATAAAAGACTACCGACATAATTTCAAAAAACATTATTTTCTGAGCAAAACACGGAAAAAGTTCTTTTTGTCGAGTACGCTAACATGTAATTTTAGTACCTGAGGAAAGTAAATTCCGCTCTTTGAGTCTTGACTAAGCAAAAAAAAACAGTCATCGTAGTATTTTTTTTTTGGTTTTCTCCAAACCATAGGAACACCAAACTTCGATTGACTTATTTTACTATTCGTCCATTGCCTTAATAGTTCACTACAAATTTTGCAAACATTGTTTGGAATCCAAGGTTTATCAACGTCTTTGATTATCAAATTAAAGTGTTGAGTGTTGCTAGGCACTATACTTTAAAATTACGTTTATGTCTCGGCAGCACCATTTTTTTGTAGACCTGTGTAATGCTTCATAAATATTGTCAAAAGCCATTCTTGCAAACGTAGTATTCACTGATTAAATGCTAAAATATATAATACATATTTTAACATTCAAAATACTTACAAAATAGAAACGATTACGATTAATTATACAAACAAATGCATATAGAATGTATAAACAATGGTATCTTTTTAGAATCTCTATAAAAGCACCGGAAAATTATTTTAATTTGAACATCAAACAACATCATGAACTTGTGCATTTACATATTTTATAGGTGCTTGATTTCCAATGTAATCATTTTTTTCTTAGTTGTAGTATACGCTAAAGGAAAATTATCATGATGTATTAAATGTGTTTAAAATTAAAAAATATATTATGTCAAATCGGGATATATATTTATTAAATATGCTGTTTTATTCTCCATTGACTACTTGATAATATTTTCATCCAAATAATGTAATTATACTTCATCCAAAATTTGTATTAAAATCATTTTTATAACATTGAGCAGTATTACAATATCAATAATTTTATATAAAATATTCTTGAA
>JARFXV010001463.1:70000-200000 GCA_031761425.1 Cosmopolites sordidus | reverse complement strand
AATCTCACTTCAACATCCTAGAAGAACAAGGACTTGACCCCAATACACTACGATTGATCAAGCAGACACTGACCGACATAACCTCAAAAGTGGAATTTATGGGAGAAATTTCCGAACCCTTCCTAATTAAAACCGGAGTACGCCAAGGAGATGGGTTATCCCCACTCCTCTTCAACCTGGTCCTGGACAAAGTCATAAGGGAATTGGAAAAAGAACTGAAAATCAAGAACACTGGAAACCAATAGGACTCGGACGACCCAAAAACAACATAGAAATATCATGCCAAGCCTTCGTAGATGACCTAGCCATACTCGCCGGCAAAGAAAACAGGGCAACCAAACAGGTACAAGTCCTCAAGGAATGTGCAGAGAAAGTCGGCCTACAAATCTTCTTTCAAAAAACCGAATTTTTCTGCTCAAAATTAGATGTCCAAAATTTAAACACCATATACGGCAAGATAAATACGGTCACTCACTTCAAATACCTGGGCGAGATCATCGAACCCACAGGAGGAAAGGAAATAGCACAGAAGACTCGATTACAGAAAATGAAGAGGGCATACTGTAAGACACAATATCCGACTCCCACACTTCGATTATTCAAATTATGGTATGATGATTATCGTATTGAATAAAACTAAATTCACTAACACGGTACAAACATAAAATTATAGTAATTCAAATTTTACAAACAATTATTTTCTACAGAAACTTGTAATTTCCCACAAAATGTGCATATGAAACAAAATATTAAACTCGATGAGCTTTACCGCTAAATACCAAATTACTTTTTTAACTTTAACGCTTCAGATTGAATCATCTCCTGATGATTCAAATACGGTTAACGAAACGCGCGCCGAGAAATTATTTTTTAATTTCTTTGGACTTTAATTCTAAATCTCTTCGAGTTTAATGTTTCTCAACGAAGATTCCAAAAGAAGAATTGAATAGAAACAAAATAATTTAATATTCCGAAATATACTAAATGTATATCTCTATGTTGGTCAGTATAATTTTATTTAAATTATGAAACAATATTTCAGTAACTCATTGGCCTCGATCGTTAAAGACATATATATGTCTGCAGATATATGAAACTTATATGTGTCCCTTCACTATATAAACAGTTCTAAATTTAGTCGCAACCACAAAAGTAGCCGTTATCGAGAATATTGGCTTATAATATTTCTTTCTACATTTAAGTATAATAACCTTAATGTATCTAGTCAAGCAAATCCGACTTTTTACAACCCAAAAACATATTACAGTTTTCCTTTTTCAATTATTTAATTTAACGTATAAACACGTTATTGTAAATTCGGAATTATACCATAACATTAAAAATCTGATATGGCTTTTTCGTAATTTTTTTTGTGGGTAACGCACGATAAATTATCAGTAAAATATACAAGGTGCGTTTCGCGGAAAACAGGACTTTTTACAAATAGCTATTTCTAGTGGCGCCATCTTTTGACGAGGGCAAACATTGTAAAGGTTCATCCTTCACTGACGTACTGACAAAACTTCATGACATTCGAATTATTACAAGCCATCGATCGAAAAATGAACATGGAGCAAAGAACGAATATTAAATTTAATTTTAAAGTTGGTAAATCATCAATCGAAACGTTTTAATTAATGAAACAAGTGTATAGTGTGGATTGTTCATCCCGCGATGTTTTATACGATTCAATAAAGGTCGTGAGGATATCAAGGACGACGAACATCCCGGTTCAAAAAAATTCCGTGGTTACTCAAGTAGCATTAAAATTGTGCGTAAATTCATAAAAAATTTGCCAAAATCTTCGTCGAGATACATGGAAATGTAATCGAACATGTCTAAAGATTCAATTCATTTTGACCGATTATTTGGGACTTCGGAAGGTTTATGCACGCTTTGTTCCACACAAATTGACTGATAACCAGAAATTTATCCGAATCCAACACAAGCAAGGATTTGATTAAAAAGCCGAAAAAAAACGAAAACTTCAAGGACATAATTGTTGTTAGTGGTGATAAAACGTGGTGTTTTCAATATGATCCAAACACCAAGCGTCGAAGTGCCGAATGGTAGTATCCGAGCGAGCCAAATCCGAAGAAAAGCCGTCTCGAGAAGTCAAAAATCAAAACAAAGTTGATTTGTTTCTACGATTCGGAAGGAATTATGCACAAGGAGTTTGTTTCTCCTGGTCAAACGATCAATGCTGTGTTTTATCTTGGTCTGTTATCATGTATTGGTCGTGTGCGGCCACAATACCGTCAACAAAGCAGTTAGCTATGATTTTTGACGAATAAATAAATATTTGTGTTTTTTTTAAAGTCCTGTTTTCCGTGAAACACATCTTTCATTAGTAGAAAAATAAAATATTAAGAATGCGTGAAAAAGAATCCCGAAGACTGAGATTAAACCAGAAATAATGAACTTTACAACTAAAATACTTTAAACCCATCATTTTTAATCCCTTTTATTTCTAATCACTATACATTGTACTATAATAGTTGTAAGGTAATCTCTCTTCTACTTACCGTTCTTATTCCACTTATTGAAGTCTACAAAAGACTTTTTGAATGTAATATCGTTCCGTGACTAACGCAAAACCTCCAAATCAGTCCAAGCACAATTGATTATTATAATGGTGAATTAAAGCCATATTTATGAACGAATAGTATTCGCTCAATAGCAACCGAAGTTTAAAAAATGTCAGAAACCCGAAAACCGAAGAAACTTAGTGGGATTTTATCCTATAAAAACAGTACTGCCTAAAGAACACGCGTTGTCAAGCCTGATGGTGTATTTTAAAAAGTTTTCTATCATAACACAGAAAAGATTCAAGTCTACTAAATCCCTTGCCCCTTACCAAACCCTTGCTCCTCTTTACGTCGCCTGTGATAACCGGGAAATGTCATTTGAATGGAATACTTTCGGACGAGCAGCAAAACTCAAGTCCAATTTATTTATTTAATTTTCAGTCTTCTTTCTCTCGTCTTCTTTCATCCTCTTTTTAACTTTCAATATATGTTCCTACATGCTTATGATATAGGATCAACTTTTTCCATCTTGTAGGATTATCACATATTTTTCTTTCACAATTCACTTTTCACAATTATTTTTAAAAATGCTGTCATACGAGCCTGCTTGTTTATCTACTCTTTTAGATATTTGATACTTTTAGATCTTTTAGATATTCTAATCATAACACCTTGCACATTGAGGTCCAGGTCATCAGTTTTCTCTTTCCCGCCAGAATGATTATTTTGATTTCATTTCGTGTCGGTCTTATACACATCTTGTCCATTTTGCAGTTATTTCCCGCATTATATGACTGGTCTTCCTTGTTTTGGCTTTGCTTCTATTACCTCGAACTGCATACACCATCTGGGTAGCCACAAATCTTATGAAAATCTAGTAGAATACCAATCAAACTAAAAATTCAACACATTGCTGCAAATTTCAGCACTGATTAAAAAAAACAACTTTTAAAAACTTATTTAAATCAATAGATGTAATCATTGACTAATTGATGTACTGAATGTTGTACTCAAATTTTATTCCACTAAGACCTTCAAAAATATTTAAAAAACTGCAGTGTCTACAATGGAAGAGTACAGCCGAGGTAATGATTATTCGAAAAATGTTTTAATTTTTTTACTATGAAATAAATGACATATTATACGTAATAAAATAACTTTATTAGAATTATATTCGTCATTTTGTTCAATAATATTGTGCATCTTCCAACCATTTTCATCAATTCATTTTGAAAAAACTATTTTGGCAAAAAAATTTTCCAGTTACAGTTTTATATAATTATTTGGAATGAAGGTTTTACCTGACAGGTAATTTAAAATGCACGAAATTGAAGGAAGTCTGATGGAATAATGTCAAGGCTATATGGTGGAAAATTTCTCCCTGTAACCAAAAATATATTTATAGAGGAACATTGTCGTTGTTTACGATGATTTTTTTAATGCGTCCAAACTTTAAAATGAAATCACGTTTTTTGAGGCGCATGATCAATCATGTTTCGTGATCTAGTTTGAACGACCCAAGCGTAGGACAACTTGAACTAAAAAATCACCAAAATGAAATTTCCCACATTAATTATCATGTTCGATCTGTTAATGGATCATCATTCGTCTAAAGCACGTATCTTTTTGTGAGCATTTACACATCTTTGTTTTAATAAATACCTTTTAATTTTCAATTTTTGGAAGGTGTTATGTAAACATAACCTGATAGCACAAGTAGTCGATTTGTGTTTACATCATACAGTTATTCGCGATTATAAATGTCAGTTTATGAGCCATTTACTCGTCATTTACTCGTCATTTACTCTCACCGAATGCTCTCAGACACTTATGATGAGGCCGTTATGAGTGAAAAACGTGCCGTGAATGGTTTCAACGCTTCAAGAGCGGCGATTTTCACGTCGAAGGCCGGCTTAGCGATAGAAGAGTAAAAGTTTTTCAAGATTAGAGAATATTAAGAATTAGAGGCATTGCTGCAATGAAGACTCGTATCAAAGTCAAGAAGTATTGGCAAGATCATCGGGACTCAACAAGCAATTTTAAAATGCTTCAAAGACCTGGGAATTACACAGAAGCAAGGATATTGAGTGCCATATTAATTGAAACCAAAAGATGTTGAACGCTGCTTGTTTACTTGTGAACAGTTGCTTGAAAGGCAAAAATGGAAGGGATTTCTGTTTCACATTGTGATTGGGGACAAAAAATGGGTTTATTACGATAACCCCAACCATCGAAAATCATGGGGATATCCCGGCTACGCTTCCATGGCCAAAAAGAATATTCACGGCTCTAAGGTCATTGTCTGTATTTGGTGAGATCAGCTCGGTGTAGTGTATTATGAGCTGTTAAAACGGTCTGAAACAATCACAGGGGATTATTGTCGAACGCAATTAATGCGTTTGAGCCGAACGTTGAAAGAACAAAAAGTCAAACAGCTGCAATACAGCGGCCGTTTGTCATACTTGGAAACGTTGAAATGGGAAGTCGTACCCCAGCCGCCGTATTCTCCACACGTTACTCCCTCTGACTATTACTTGTTTCGATGGATGGCACACGGCCCGGATGACCAGCACTTCACTTCGGGTCTTATGAAGAAGTCAAAAATTGAATCGATTCGCTTCAAAAGATGACCGGTTTTTTCAACACAGGATTCGAATACTGCCTGAAGATGGGAGAAAGTAGTGGTCAATGATGAAAAAAATACGGTGGGAGTAAAGTTATACTATACTATACAAAGTTATACAAAGTATACCTATATATATATATATATATATATATATATATATATATATATATATATATATATATATATATATATATATATATATATATATATATAAGTATACTTATGTATATATATATATATATATATATATATATATATATATATATATATATACAAAACCGGTTCTATAAATTTTGGCCCCCCCGCAAAAAATCAGCAACCCCCCCCCCCAAACAACACACAAGACAAACATTTTTCAAGAGTTCTTAATCAATTATTTTGTCAGTAAATTTGTATAATACTATGGGTTTGACAACGTTTGAAGAGAAATAAATAAAATTTAATTTACATCAATATAAGAAAAATAATTATAAAAAGAAAATAAGGCACAAACTGATAAAGATAAATTTTGCTCAAAATAAGCTTTGCAATATACTTACTAAAAACCACGTGTCCAGCTTTGTATATAGAAGATTGAAAAGATCATAAGCTGAACTTAACTGTGCTATTTCAGATTGTAAGCCTATCCGAAGTGAAACCAGTTCTAAATGTAGAATGAAACCAATATGAGCTTTATATTTGGTTTGTAGTCTTTCAGCCCTTCTGATAAAGCAATTAATTTTTGAGGAAATAAAAATGAAAAATGTTCCGTTAAATTTTAAAAAGATGAAAAACGTTCAGTAATTTGGCCATTTACAGTATCCAAGAGAGGAAAAAATACTTTAACTTTGAATTTATGTTCACCATCACAAGACCTGTAATCTTCTGCTAACTCGCCAAAGTGCCTTTTAACCTTTGACTGTCTACTACCCAGAAACATTTTATATTCTATTTTGCAGCAATCACTGCAGCTTCTTCCTTTACTTCGAAGAAGCTATCTCTTAGCGTATTCAATTTAGAAACAATATTTTGTAGAACTGCTGTTGCTCTTTCAAAATCCATTTCTGTTCTTTGAAGCATTTTCGAAGCAAAATTCATGTTCGTGAACACTTTAGATAAAAGCACAGTTACAAATTCTTACAAATACAAATTGGTAGCTATCCAAAAATTTTGTAAAGCGCTTTGCCTCTGATACCTCATCCGTTTTTTTTGCTCTAGAAATTTCTATAAGGCCTTGTTTAAACATCAGGGTATATTAACTGGATTGCTAAAATTGAGTTATGATGAGGTGCCCACCCTGTCGGATTAAGTTTTTTCAGTCTTACCTCAGCTTCACCTGTTAAAGATATTAATATGTCCCATCGATTAATACTCTGGTCGAAAAACACATATATAGACTGCAATATTATAAAATAGTTCGCTACTTCTCTAACGCCTCCAACCGCATCATTGATTACTAAATTAAGATTATGAACAGAACAATGAACATATACAGTCAGCTCTTCAATATCTTGCAATTTTTTTTGTACCCCTAAATATGCTCCTTACATTTCTACTCAGGTATCAATTATGACTGAAGGTGTCGGGCTCAGGTGTCAATTATGACTGAAAAATACTGCGCTTTATGTATTTTCTGAGTTCACTTTTAATATGAAAAGATATACAACTGATAATTTGATTTTGTATGTCATGATTTAAATACTTTGTATGTCCTTTTGGGGCACTTAAAACTTGCGCCATGATAGGATCGTACTTGTCTGCACAGTTCATAAAAATTCACTTGGTAGTTTCCGCTATGCCCTTTAGAGCCTCTAAATGCAAGAGCAATTTTTGCTAACATCATAGTTATGTTAATGAACCTCTCCAAGACCAGATTCGAAAATGTTTACTATTTTTTTTTCTAAATCCATAGTATCATCTAATCTTTTTGTCTTTTCCTACTGATGTTAGCTCCCAAATATGCTGTTTAGATTTGGCGTTTGTTGTTATTTTTTAGATAAACTCTGCCAATACCGGTTTTAATACCAGTGGCCCATTCACTTTTTTTAGGCATTTTTGTAGAAAATATTTGTATTGCTTAATACAGTTTGGTTTAAAATAAAAACAGTATTCTATGCGCAACTTTGCAATGCAATGTTTAAAATTTAATTAATGTAGCTATTAAATATAAAATATTCTTTCTTTTTTCTATTTGTCCTTTTGGGCCCCTACAAAGCCCCCCCGCATTGCAGGGCCTGTGGGGGGCTCAGATTCGGCCCTATATATATATATATATATATATATATATATATATATATATATATATATATATATATATATATATATATATATATATATATATATATATATATAGAGTCTGAGTGATATAATACGCACTGTTATCTCGACCTCGCCATGCCAGGTCTGCCTCGAACCGACCTGAATATAAAAACATTCATAAAAATTGAACTAAACCAGCAATTTGTAAAAATTAATAGGAGTAATTTTCAAACAATCACATCCTTTCAAGAGCAGAATTCTTTAAGAATCCTTTGCTGCATCAATAGCAATCAAAGCACATTACTATAGAAAATGTAACACTAAATATTCTATTAAAACAATCAGTACATTATATTTTTGACTTATAGCTCTTACTACTTATAACATTAGATAAAATGTCATATCTCTTGATATTTTTAAATCACGAAACATTACATTATTTTGCGAAAAGTTTGAAAAGAATTTTATTTCATCATGGCAACTTGGTTATAATTCAAGATTTAATAATGAAACTAAGTTTGTTATTGTTACTTTCTTCGCTTAAATATTAAAAGTCAAGTTCTGTTATAATCAAGATTTGACGCTTTGTAGAAAACGAAAAAAAAAATTAATTGTCCATAACTCACTAAACGAACAAAACAATTGTTAACAAAGCGTGTAACTTCTTTTCGTTTTTATAAACTAGGTTAAGTTGATGGTCTATCTACTTATTGGTCTAAAACAACACTGAACAATTTGATAAAGCAAACTTTAGTTCAATTTCAACATGCAACATTATTTTAGAAATAATTAACATTTATTTATTACATTTTTATTCCCTACTAATTCAATGAAGCAGCCGCATATATATATATATATATATATATATATATATATATATATATATATATATATATATATATATATATATATATATATATCACTCACAGTAGTACATATATATCAGTCACAGTAAGGTTGTGAACAATAATTTTCAATGCGATCGTATGGCAAGTGACACCTCGTTTGAAAGGTCTTTAAAAGACCTATTTAACCATACTAATTTTATTTGGGTTCAAGGTAGTTTTGACGCATAAAATAAATACTAAAATTTCAATTTAGCGTATATTTTATACAGATTTACCAGTCCGTCTCTGGACAACTGCTAAAAAAGTTGACGTTTTTGTAATTCTCCAACTTATTTTACATTTTCTGCTTTTACATGGTTTCAATTTTTTAATATTTATTTGAAATCTTTTTGCACGAAACGTTTCAGTTTCTAAATAAACACAATGGTACATACTTTAGAAGACAAGGTAGCTTAATACTTATCTTAAGCTATCTTAATGCTTGGATAATGCGGAAAGAATTTTTATCCTGCGGAGCGCCTTTTTAATGAGAGGTATCCCGATCGCCCTATATCGAGGACTTATTTGAAGGAGCTTTTTCATAAATTTAAAACAATAGAGAGTGTTCAAAATGCAAAATGATCCGGCAGAATTTCTAATGACAAAGTAATTGACATAATTTCAAGAATGGTAGTAAACTCTACTTGTTCTACAACCCAAGTAGCATCTACTTGTGAAGTCAGTCAAAGGATGGTGCACCGGGTGTTGAAAAAAATTAATGTCAATCCGATAAATTAAAAATGGTGCATCAACTTTCAAATGACGACCCTGACCGAAGACTGCAATTCTGTGAAAATATGACCACTACAATTGATTACGCGCCAAATTATTTAAAAACAATTTGCTTTGGTGACGAAAGTACTTTCTACTTCAATGGAAATGATCAATTGTTCTGTTGGCCGTATGATATGTGGAGCCGTCCTGTTGGAACCACATCTCTTCCAGATCAATACCATTCAAATTCGGAATTAAATAATCATTGGTGGTCGCTTTGTAACGATTCCCTTTAACGAATTGATAAATTAGGATCTTCATCAACACTGTCAGCAACATCGACGATATTTTCTTCGAAACGCACATTTTTTTGTCTTATTTTTGTTCTTATATCGAACAGCACGAAATACATTCGGAATATGTCGATAATTCGGTGACTATATCCCTCGGTTGGACGATTATGTGCACTATAAAAGATTCTATAAGTTTGATGCACAGAACCCTGTTTTTAAATAATTTATTGCGACAATTTGCAAGCGTTGATCTGGTGTTAAACGTTCCATAGTAATTATAAATAATTTACTTGGCTTAGATGCGTTGCACTAGATGCGCGCAAACTTGCAGTTCATTTGACAGGATCCCCTATCGGATGTTCGGACACACTAAAAATCACTCTTCAGTTGTCCCATAGATTATTTTGATATCTGTATTTTAACCATTTAAAACCATTAAAAATATTATCAAACTGAACATTTTGTCTCCTAATAACAAACAGTTGTATATTGAAACAGATTTTTCGATTTTTTGGTAGAAAACACTTTTTTTCTATCAATATTTTATTTTTACACTATAAATATCTGATTATGTTTTACCGTCATAATATTTATATTATAGTATTTTATATTAAAATTAGAAAGTAATGTAAATAATTATACGCACCAATTTTCGCAACGTATTTATATTTCCGATATTCTCAGATAATTCAATTGAATTAAACTATGTTAATGTAAAAATTAATTTTCTATTTTCCTTTAGAATGATGTTAGTAAGTCGGGAAAAATCTCAAGACAAAATAAACAATGCAGTTTTATCGTAATTTATTGAGAACGAGAATTCCTAGCATTTGTGATTACAAACATCATTTGCCAATATAATCAACAGAATAACAACGAGAAATCGCCATCGAACAAAGACAAAAAACGCAAATTACAGTTTCTTCAGGTTACTCCTTGTCATGGTAATTGTGTGTTTTTTTCTAAGTAGGCTGCGAAAACAGCTTAATTTAAATTGTTAACATTACGACACAGAACTGGCGTAAAAATGATTTTATTCCACCAGTAATCCGATTTGAATGCCTATTATTTAGAAAACGTAATAAAATATTGATTTTCGAAAGAATTTTTATGCAATTATACAGTTGTTTCGAATGCCGTTAGATATGTTCCATAACAATGAAACAAGATGTCAGAAATACAAAAAATATTTAACAGTCACTTCAAGTACCAGTTGTGATGATTAATAATAATTCCCAGGTAGGATTTGCCAATACTGACAAATGGCCGAGCTTTGGGCCAATGCTTGGCCCGATGGTGTAGTATTCCTTAACCAAGCCTCAGAAAGGCACCACTGGGCCCAAGTTCGGCCAAGGTTTGCCCCAATGGTGTAGTATTCTTTAACTAAGCCTCGGAAAGTCACCACTGGGCCCAGGCTCGGCCAAAGCTTGACCCAACGGTGTGATATGGCTAGCTCGAGCTTCGGGAAATCACTATTGGACTGAGCCTGAACCGAGCATCGCCTTAATTGTTTGATATTATTAACTCGAGCCTTGAGAAATCACCACTAAGATAAGTCTTGCCCAGGTTTGGTCCAACAGTTAGATTTTATTGCACAGAATAAAAAAATATTATTAGAACTGTTTGAATATTATCTGTGCAAACATTATAATATTATCAAAATATTTTGATAATTTCTAATTAACCATTTTTAAATGATTAATGATTTTTTTATATGGTATGTATGTAGATATTAAGAATGAGTTTTGATTTCTATCTGTGTGCGCCAACTTAGGTAAATATATTTGTAACATAACCTGCGAAAACATTTGTTGACATCATGTCACATAAACGCTCTAGCTCTTCAGATTTTTATTTTAAAATCAAAAAGCAACGCTATCTAAAAAGTTTAGAATCAAATTCAGAGTGGGGAGACACAGTAGTAATTCAGTTGAAACATTTGTGCAAACAAATAAAAGAATTAACAATAGTAATAATTACATTGAAACTGAATGTTCTTTTGGTAAGTTTCATTAATTATCAATATATGTAACCAATTAAATAAATAATATGATTTATAATGTTATATTTTATTTTAGATAACAATTATGCATGTAACAAATTCTTGATCTTGCAGTTTTCATATAGAAGCAATAAACAATCCAATTAGTTTCCCAAGACTTGGACCAGTGTTAATTTATTGTATTTTGAGGCTTGGTCCAAGTTCAATAATTTCGTTTCACAAGCCTAGAGTCAGTCATGGTTTATTACATTTCAAGGTTCGGCCTAAAGTTAATTTTTTGGTTTTCCAAAACCCGACCCAAGACTCGAAGTTTTGTCTCCCGAGGCTTGAAACATGGCCATCATCCAAGGCTCGGACTGGCTCGGATTGGAATATTAGCAACGACGAGCCCAGGCCTGGTTCATGCATTGCCCAATGGTCTCTTCCAACCAGTGTTGGAAGAAACCAAGTCTGGTAGTTACCGCGAGTGGGGTAAGAGTTCCCAGTCAAATGCAGAAATGGTGTCTCTGACCACTTTCGCTGTGTGTGATGGAGCGTTGTCGTACTGCAAAATCACAATGGTTCAAACTGGTCATTTGTTGATGGTAGCGAACGGTATTAACTGTTTCAGAAGGCTAGAAACAATATTGTCTTCTTTCCAAAGTCATTCGGTCTTGCGGTCGATTTTCTGCGTTTTGGATTCTCGAAATATATCCATTTTTCATTTCCAGTCACGATCCGATGAAAAAAGTCTTTCTTTCATGCCGAGAAAACCAAACTTCGCACAACTTTTTTCGTTTATCCACCTGTCTGTCGTTCAGCTGATGTGGTACTCATTTTCCTGCCTTCTGAATATTTCCCATGGCATATAGATGATCATAAATGGTTCGGCGCTCAACATTTAACCTATCTGCCATTTGTTGTTGAGTTTAGCTATAAGGTTATCTTCAAATTTTTTCGGTTGAGCTGGGCGTTCTTTGTCTTCCAAGTTGAAATCACCACTTATGAATCGTCTAAACCAACTCCCATAAGCGTCTTGCGTTAGTCGCCATAAGTTTCCATAAGTGGCCATAAGACATTGTCGCCATAAGTTTCCACAAGTATATGATGGCTTTCACTCGCTTTTTTCTTTAGACTGAACAATAAAAGCAGTAAGTGCCGCAAATGCTCTTTATTTGGGTCGAAACTCAACATGTTTAACATACGAAAAAACTATGACGCTAACTCGAAATCGTTTAAACATAAATAGCGTTTTGAACTATGAACCGACCCTTGTCTCCAGCGCCATCTCTTAATAAAAATAAAAATTATTAACCCCCACACCTGGTACAGTAAAAAGAATTTTTATTTTCTTTCTTTCTATAACTAACCTATTAACTAATTGCATGTAATTAAGTAATCAAGTCAAGAAAAATATTACAAAAAAACACTTAATTAATATTTATTTATTCAATAGATGTATTTACAGTGTTTCGAGTAAAATGTAATTGTTTATCTCATTTTTAGTTCCAATTTAAACTTTCTCTGGCTTTTTCATTATTTTATGGCAACTAAGAGCATAACGTTAAAAGCAAATATTAACTTGGCCTAATTGTATAAATTAAATAGTTTACTAAACAATTATACTAACGGTTGTTGATATGGAATGATGACTGATAATTTCATGCCTTCAAAAAACGAAATTTGTCTCACTTCATGCCACTCGATTTCCGAAATTTGTGTCAAAAAAGATTAAGTGAAACATTATTGTAATGGAGCATTAAGCATTTTTAATAGGAATTGTGGAGCTACAAGTAGATAACCTGGTGTGTACTAGAATACCGTGACAACCTACTTTAGTCCTAGCTTTCATCAAACATGTACTTCTTAAGAAAACATTAGAAATTATTTTTATTATAGAACGTATTTTTTCACTGTTCGGTTTATTATTGTTCCGTTAGTTGCTGTGGAACTGAATAAAATAGATTTTTTTAAATTAAACTCTACATGAAGAAGGCTATTTATTCAGTACCAAAGGTACTCTCTATCATTTGGTAACTATATTTTCTTCACTAATTATCATAACTGATTCTTCTTCTCTATTTTCACCATCTTACGGCGAAGCACTATAGAATAGAAATATTCCTGTGGAATTACTTGAAACATTTAAAGCCAAACTAAAACTTTAACATGATTTTGTTTTTCAATTCCATAATTTATAAAATCAAATGTATCTCCTTCTTCTTTCTGTGGTGTTATATCATCAGTGAGCGTTGACTATCTTCAACCGCATCGATCTCCAGCAGCACCGTTTTTAATGTTATACCTAATCCTGCAATTTGAATTACTTCGCAGAACCAAAAATTCTTCTGAGTGCTCTTTTTTCAAATACTGCAAGCGCCTCTTCTGCTTTCTTTGTAAAGGTCCACATGTCGCAACTATAAATGACTATTGGCCGAATGAGTGTTTTATAGATCTTAATTTTCATGTTCTTTGTATAAGTTCATACCTTAGGACAAACTGTAATAAGATTAAGTAGTTTAATTACCCTTCAAATTACAATTTCTGATATATCCTATGATGTTGTAATGTTGTTTTCGTCCAAACATATTTCACAGCTACTAAAATATGGAATACTTAAATATACTTATCAAATGAATCTTACTAATTTATGCTGCCTTCTCTTTTTAGTTTCATAGATAATTATAGCCTTTAAAATATCTGTCAAAATTGCACACATATAGGTACAGTCTGATTGCAGACTTATAGCCCAGCGCCGGATCTAAGGGGTGGCAAACCGGGGTACCTGCCCCGGGCGGTAATGTAAGAAGGCCCTAAATTGCAATCATTAATCTCAAATACTGGGGGGGGCAATGTGAAGTTTCTGCCCGGTTCGGAAAAATCGTAGATCCGGTGCTGGTGTAGCCTAATATAATATAATATAATATAATATAATATAATATAATATAATATAATATAATATATATATATATATATATATATATATATATATATATATATATATATATATATATATATATATGTATAGGAGACTATAAGAAAGATTTATCAATAACAGTAATTTAAAAACATATAAGTATTCAATATTGTCTTCCAATGATATCTAAAATTATACCATATTAAACCGTAATAGTTTTCCTAGGTCCTTCCTAAGTCCCTAAAAAAAAATAAGGATTGGCTAATAGTATTCCGCGCTTAAAGTCGTGAAAAAAACAATATTTTGATTATTGGTTATGCTATTAATTTGAATTGCATTTAAATATTTAATGCGAATTGCAAAGGTATATTTAAATTATATTGCGAGATTTTATAGAAACGAATTAGTTAATTTTCATTTCAAGTACCCAGAAACTTAGTACAGTCTGCCAGCAACCTAGTCTTCTGGCGCGTCCATCACGGAAATGTATCAATTAGTCTTTAAAGGCATTTAATTATATTGAATTATATTTATAGATCCTGTATCATCAAATAATAAGAAAGCAAAGCCTTTATCTCCGATGATTATAACAACAGATACCAAACATTATGGTATTGAGCCCTACCTCGGCCACACACCAAAGGAACAACAACAAAAATATTGAATATGTCTAAAAACTATAGATGAAAATGAGATTTAACAGTACTAGATTTAAGATCAACAGGAATTCTTAGAACTACTTATATAATCTTGAGACTACTTATATAATAACAAAACTAATAAACTTATTCACCACAAAGTGAACTTAATGAAGAGTATGGTCCAAATAATACACCAACTATGCTCGCAATTCATCGAAATTTGAAAAGAGTTTTTTTTACACTTTACGATACTAAGCTGATACAAAATACAAAAATGTCGTAAATAAACTTCAACACTGAAAAATTTTATGTATTTTGCGAAAAAACCTATCTCTATTTTTGATTACATGCCTTTATAAATAAGTAAGATTATAATTTTTGGTGTAACAGTAATCCACAAGTGATTCAAAAAGTCTATACATCTACAAAATCACTGTGTAATCTGTTTTTTGATTTTGATAGCATCAATGGACATTATTTCTCTAAAATACTTTTACAGCTAATGTTATGTTGTAGCAACGAATGTTATTTTTCTAAAATCGTGCTACAGCTAATGCTAAGCTGCAGCAAATCGTATGTAACTAGAATTAAATGAAACTGATTTAATTAAAGGGTAGATCCACCCATAAAATAGTATCATATGTCACTCTGCTACCTCACTATCAGCTTATCGAGCCAAAGATTTGGTCATTTAATAATTACAAAAAAAAGTTTGCTTTCAAGAAATTCACTGTTTTTCACTCGACTTCACACTTTTAATTTTTTTTTGGTTACTTGAAATTATTGGTATGTAAATGAAGCCGAGGTGATCATTTAAATGATTTTATCTATAGAACATAATTAGATACGTAACGTAAAACGTAATTTGTTTAACTTAATATAGCATAACCTATATTCTAGTTAAATATAATAATATTTATTATGCTTATTGCTAATTTTTTTTTAAAAATTAGGTGAGCCCTATAAGAATAGAAGAGCAAAGTATGGCTAAGTTCCATATTAAACATTTGATGCCTTATGAGTTTCGAAAGGATTTCGAATGAGTTTCGAAACAATTCCACTAACAACACAAATTCCAGTAATGCGGTTTATTTTGGTGCACTGGCGATCAGAACATGCCAGTGTTGATTAAAAAAAAATAAGAAGGGTGATTTTTTTCAATTATATAAAATCTGGAAGACTTGTTAAGTTTGCTAAAGATCTTTTATTGACTGAAATTAAAGTCGACCCCAAACAAACCATCCAGGAATTAACAACAAAGCTTAAAACTTAATGGTCCACAATATAACTTTATTTTAAGCAACTGAAGAAAATGTAAGGATACGGAATATGGATGCTGTATCAACTTTCAGTTCAAAAGACAGAGGTGGTTTTCTTCAACAAATTGTAACTGAAGGTGACAAGTGGATTCTATACACCGATCCACATAAGGAAAAACAATTGTTAAAATCAGGACAACCACATTTACCCGCTTCAAAACCTGATGTTCACCCTAAAAAAGTGTTACTCTCAATATGGTTGGATTTATCAGGAATTATTCACTATGTGGTACTGACTCCTAAACCATAAAGGCTAAATATTATTCTACTCAGCTTGATAAGCTAAACATGGATGAGGTAAATATGACTTTGATTCAAAAATGTCCAAGATTAATCAAACCTGATCCCATCCAACCCATAACAACCAACAAATATTTACTTCAAAAGCGCCCCCATTTTACAAAACGGGAGCAAAGTTTGCCGGAGAAATGGGCGAAGATTTCCAATAACTACAGAGATTATATTAATTCTTTAATAAAATAAAATGTACTATATCAACAAAAGACATTATTTAGGCGTACACGTATTATAATCGATCGTATTAAATAACACTTTTATTTTTTCTCAAACGAACTTCACATTATTTCATTTTAACATAATATGCTTGCTATTGGTAAATGCTTTAAATCTAAAACAATGAAAGATTTTAAATTGAGGTAAAAATTGTTAAATATCAATGGTTCACCGAGCATCCAAATTGTTGCCTTTAAATAGTATGTAAAACCGTAAACTTTCCCACGAATAACGCATTCAAATTGTCGGAAAATCGATAAATAAATGTCCCAGAAAACTTTCACTGCTGGTATCCATTCATCCTCAATACACGTGAGAATTTATAATTATATTATGATAGTGGTATTTTTAAACAATGAATTATATGAATCATCATTATTATTAATTTATTAATCAATAATGTATTTGTAGAACAGATCCGTTTACATATAATTATACAAAGACATTTTTCTGCAAATAATAAAAAGTTAGTTTAATTAAATTCAGTTGAACCCAAAACTAATTGCTAAAATATTCTAACCACGATTTAGCACAAATTCGTTAGTATTCAAGACGTTATAGTTTTAAAATGACCAAGATATAATGATTTTTCTTTATATTATCACCAACACCTTTTCTCACCAGGTAAATTTAAATACGTACACTATTTAAATAAAAATAGTGTGCGTATCATAATTTATTCAATAAAACGAAAACAAATGATAATAGGGTGTAACAAAAATAGTATTATTTTTGACGTACTCATTTATTCACCATTTAAAAAATTGTATTTGTAAGTTCCTCAAAATATAGATGTTGTTTTCAATGATCTCAACTCATATTTGAGCCAGTAACTCAATTCCTCTTCGATTCCACGATGAGTTTTTTGAGGCGAGAAACTCAACGCAGCCAGTTTTTACATCTTAGCTACGCACCGGAACAAATGGTAATCCGATGGAGCCAGGTCGGGGTTGGGTGAGGGGAAGTTCAACCCCAATTTGTTAATTTTTGACCTGATTAGATGTGAAGTGCGTTGTCTTGTTATACCATTACTATTGGCTACACTATTGCATTGGTAGTGTGGAATACTCCTGATTCCTCTGAAAGCTTCCTATTGCTTGTTCTAGAATCAACAGCCACAATGCTCTTAAAACGGCAGCATCCGAAGACCAGTCTTCAAAGCTCATGTCCTCCCGAAAATTTTAAAATCAGAGCTGAGCGGTGTGATTTGATACGGCACCTTTCACCTCTAGTTTACATATCTCACGAATAGAGTCAGTATCGTCAAGCTCTAAAATTGCCTTAAGTTCGTGAATTATTTCACTCATTTTAACGTTTTTGTCAAAAACTGTCGACTGAATATTTTGCACTAGAAAAATTTTAATGCTGAAGAAGGAATATTTATTTGTCGGAGCAAAAAATTATAATCGGATTAACTTCTGAGTAGAGAAGTATAATCTTTAATTTATAAACAAAGAAAAAAGCGCAAATTGTTTTGTTACATCTTAGTAACTTAAATAATATAACAAGCAAGCAATGTTTTCTCTAATCCTTGATGTATATTAAATAACTGAGTCTATTTTAGCCTGTGAAAATTATCTAAATCACTATCTAATCACTTAAAATGGCATTCATAAAAACCACAGTTTCGATCTAAGGTATAAACTGTCTAAAACAGATAAATTTGGAGCCTGTGAGATTACATGAGCTTTGAGATTAAATGATAGCAAAAACAAATATAAATACTATACATTTCTTTTTCTAACTGATATCTATACTTATACCAATCTGTATAAGCAACAGTTAATTTATAATAATAATAATAATAATAATAATAATAATAATAATAACAAAATCATAATAACAAAACAAAATCCTGTTGATAGTAGAACAGCACTGAAGGATATCGTTCAAGAATGGAAACAACAGGCATTACATGGGAGATTTCCTAAATCACTTCAGAATGACTCCATTGACAAATATTTGTCTCTAAACTGGCTTACCGATAGACTATTATATCCAGAAACAGAAGGCTTCGCGACAGCTATTCAAGATAAGGTAGTAAGGACAAAAAATTATGAAAGACATATTCTACACATGGATGTTGTCGACAAGTGCAGGAAGTGCGGAGGTGTAGGAGAAACAATTGAACTCCTTGTTGGAGGGTGTCCAGTCCTTGCCCCTAATGCTTACCTAGGCAGGCATAATCAGCTGGCGAAAATTATACACCAGCAAATCGCTTTAAAGCACTCGCTATTTGATAAGATGCCTCCACCATATTACAAGTACACGCCTTCCCCCGTACTTGAGTCAGCCGATACAATTCTTTACTGGGATAGACCAATTACAACAGATTGGACGGTTGACTATAAAAGGCCGGATATTGTTCTAATTAACAAAAAGCAGAGGAGAGCTTTCATAATTGACATTGCGATACCACTCTCTCATAACATCAGAAAAACTGAAATGGAAAAGGTCACGAAGTACGAAAATCTTGCAATTGATCTGAAAAATCAATGGAAACTCCAGAAAGTGGAGGTGTTACCTTTTGTTATATCCGCCGAAGGCCTAGTAAGCAAAACCTTTTCCAAAAATCTGGAAATTCTTGGTGTTTCAAAATCGATTACCACAGTAGGACAACGAGCAGTTCTCTTACAAACTTGCCACATTGTTCGTAAGGTACTAAGCTAAATAGGAGGAGCTGAACTTCTCATTCTGGCATTGTAAACCCGACCAGCCTAGGCTGAGATGATCGATGAATCATGTTTGTGATAATAATAATAACAGAAGGAACGGAAGGAACGAAACGGAAGGCACGGAAGGTTTCCTAAGTCACTCGATAAGTGCAGTAGTCGATAAGTGCAGGAAATGCGGTACTTTGGGGGAAACAATTGAGCACCTTATTGGCGGTTGCCCGGCCCTTGCTTCTAATGCTTATTTAGGACGGCATAATCAGCTGGCAAAAATTATACATTAACAAATTGCAAAAAAAAATACTCGCTATTAGAAAGCGCACCTCCTCCATATTATAAGTACTCGCCTTCTCCTGTACTTGAATCATCCGATACCATTCTTTACTGGGACAGACCAATCACTACTGATCGAACGGTTGATTATAACAGGCCGGATATTGTTCTAATCAACAAAAAGGACAAGAGGGCTTTTATAATTGACATTGCAGTGCCACTATCTCACAACATTAGAAAAACTGAGATAGAAAAATCCACAAAGTATGAAAATCTGGCATACGACTTGAAGAACCAGTGGAAACTGAGTTAGGTAGATGTAGTGCCCTTCGTTATATCCGCCGAAGGCCTGATAAGTAAGAAATTTTCAAAGAACCTCGAGAGCCTCGGTATCTCGAGATCGATTACCATAGTGGGACAGCGTGCCGTGCTCTTGCAGACATGTCACATTGTTCGTAAGATATTATGCTAGGGTGAGAGGAGCTGAATTGCTTTTTCATCTTGGCATTGGAATATCGGCCAGCATGAGCTGAGATTCTACAGTAAGGATGAGCAGAATAATAATAATAATAATAATAATAAACAAATATCCAGCTTGAGAACATATTTCCATCAAAAAATGGTCGAATGCCCATTATATGCCAGGTTGTGTTATATTATACGTTATATTATACGTCTGAATCTTAAAAAACTAGAACAACAAAATAAGAGCATTCAAATAACTGGAACGATTATTAAAAAGTGGAAAAATAAGTCTCCGCATAGTAGACACCCCCATGATCTTAACCATCATGAAGTCGACATGAGCGCGTCGAATAGTTAGTTGACATGGGGAAGTTTATATCCATCCAGAAATAGGACTAAGGACTTTATGTGTGCAATTCACGATCAAGTCGTGCACACTAAGACCTACCAAAAATATTTCGTCAAAGATGCACGAGAATGATAAAAGCAGAAATTGCTATGAAAGAACTAAGACCAGCCAACATATATTAAGTGCATGTGTAGTCTCCCCCAGACGAACTGGCTTCGCCGTCATAAACGCTAGCCAGTCTAGTCTCACTAGGAGCTTGCAAATCGCAATAGTCTTATAAGAGAGCCAGTTCCCTATTATAAATACACGCTATGTACGATACTAGAATCAGCCGATTTCAGGTTATATTACGACCCAACAATAATAACCGATAAAACCGTACACTGTAATAGCAAATATCCTGTAAATGCCTCTAATAGTGCATTTCAAACATTATAGAGTTAGACAAAAAGAAGAAAACAAGATCCCTGATCGACATACCTGTTTCAAACACCCCACAAGATTCAAAAGACAGCTGAAGAGAAAGTACAAAAATGTACAGAACTCAAGTTCGAAATAAAGCGAATATGAAAATTGACCCAGATTCATATTGTTCCATTGATAATTTCTCGATTGATAACTCGCATTATACCAAAGAATCTGGAAAATAACATAAACATTCTGGGACTGGACGAAAGTGTATTTGGAATAATGCAGAGGGCGGTTATCCTTAATACCACTCGCATCGCCTAAACATTTTGGAGGAATGAAGTTGTTTTGACTAAGACCAGCACTTTATTTAAAATAATGTTTAGCCGGGTAAAAAGATAGAAAAGAAAATTATAATAATAATATTAAAATACATAATAATAGAAAAAATACGCACGATTTTGAAATGGATGGTAGTTGGGAAAAACAACGACCACTACACACTGCCTGTGAGTACTCCAGAGGGATCAGTTTTTGTGACCATGGTATAGTGGAATGTGGAGCATCGCATTATTGTCATGCAGCAGTTTATTGGAAATATCGATTCTATTGGTACTGATAAACGTCTTCTCCGCCGACATTTCAAGATTACGCATAATTGCATAAATATGATGAGTTGAATCGTTTCTCAGAACTGGATCAGTAATGAAGAGAAAATCAACCGGGCGTTCCCTTATAAGAAGATCACTTCTTCAGAGTACTCGGTTATCCACTAGATGTCGTGTCCCAACTTACTTTGGGCCTGTCTCCTCTCTCGCTAGAGAGCATCCTCTGCAACGAGTAAATATTCAATCCATGCAAAATCATGATTGTTTAAAAGCTGCTTCAGTGGGTTTGCTCAATGTAAACAATTTTATGAAAGAATACTTACAATTATTGCATTTGATGATGTAATTTGTATGATAAATAATGAAACACATTTTCACTTGTATGAATATATCAATAAGCAAAGCTGTCGATTTCAATATTACTTGTTCGACAAATGTTTCGAGAACTGCTTTACAATAATGTACCCTCCTACTAGTAACCATAAATCAACCCTATTCCTGATCTGATCATGATGTTCAAGAAACTTAAAATTCTAATGAAGGAAACTCTTAACAAAACCAATTTATTCCAAGAGCAAAAGTTTTATTTCTTTTTAGCTACTAATTGTGAAAATAAACAATGGAAGCAGATATTTAGAATTGGTATTATTAAGTGCACTATTAAGTATATTGAGTGTATTATTAAGGGCATTATTAAGTGTATTACTACGTGTATTATTGAGTGAATTGTTAAATTAATTATTCAGTATTACCCATAAGTAATATCAGTGGTGGCTCGTGAGGGAGGGCGTTGGGGCGCCGCCCTTCCAGCATTTATCGCAGCAAACAATTTTTCAGAGCAAAACACCACAGGTTCACCTCCTGTATAGGGTTTCAATAGCACGAAAAGTGAAAAGGAGGAAGGGGAAAGCAAAAAAAATCTTCAGCAGCACTATTTTCTTCTACGCCCTCCCACTCCCACAAACCCACGAGACGCCACTGAGTAATATCGTTTTTTTTTCACGTTTAGAAATGTTTTCAATTTTAGAAAAACTATTGTTAGTACATGGCAACTACTGACAATAATTGCCGGTCGCGTTGGTGCGGCGGTAAGAGCGTCTGCTTTGCCGAATCCGCGCTGGAGCGGTAGCTGGTTCGATTCCAGCGCTCGGATGGTTATTTTTCTTTCTTCTGTCCGTTTATCTTTCCTAAATGTTTCCTTATCTTTCTGACAATAATTTTTCTTTATACCAAGTGTCCAGAAATGTCGTTCATATTTAATTACTTGTTTACTCCTAGATGGCGCAGAACAAGCTGGTCGTGTTAACTTTACATCGAAGAAAAAATTATTTACCACGGAGCGTTTCACCGGACAACAACGTGCTTTGTGTGTTCACGCATATTATTAAAACAACAATTCGCTTATTACTGCTCGTCGTCTTTATAGGGCCGAGTATAATTTACACGACGCAAACGATGCACCAAGTGTCAATTTAATAAATAAAGGGATATAAAAGTTTGAAACTGTAGGATCAACGCTAAATTTACCATCTACGGAACGTCTAAAGTCAAGCATAGGTGGAAACAACATGCAACGTGAGCTTGAGTCGGTTAGATAAAATCCATCCCAATCCTTATGGAAGCGAAGTAGCCAGGTACACATTAAAAAATATTCACTGCATATCAATTTAAAAAAAGAAAAAATAAAAAATATTGTTCATGAGATCCACTCGATATCCAGACATATATGCGGCAGGGTGATAGAACATTTTCGATCATGCCTTCAAGAATGCCAACGCCGCGACAGTATTATTTTTTATAAATAATTTCCAAACACTGTAATATAATGTTATAATAATCAAATAATAAAATTATTATACCTTAAATCGACTTCTATTAATTATATCTACAAAAATGAACAACAATATTGAACACTTTGTATAACTTAACCTATATTCTAGTTGAATATAATATTTCATGTATTTATTGATACATTTTGAGAAAAAATAGGTGAACTGTATAAGAATTGAAGAGCAAAATGTGGATATGTTACATTTTGGAATGAGGCTTTATGAGTTTCGAAAGCATAACAATGCCCTTAATGTCATTAATGCTGTTGGTCCTTGTGTCTTGGGGAGCAGAACGTGTCAGTGTTGGTTAAATTAAGGACGGTGATTTCAATCTTTTTGACGGTAGAAAATCTGGAAAACTTGTTGAGTTCGATAAGGATCTGATGTTGACTAAAATTGAAGGTAATCCCAAACAAATCTTCCAATTTTACAGTTGAAAACAACATTTACCGTGTAACAATGTCCAAGTCCAAGGCAAAAATCATTTTCTTAAAAAAATTAATTGAAAATTGAATTTTCTTCAAAAATGTCTTCAAAAAAAACATAAATCAATGGTTAACACCAGGATAATCATCTTTGCCTGCTCCATAACCAGGTATTCGCCCTAAAAAGTGTTACTGTCAGTATGGTGCAATTTTAAAGCAATTATTCACTGAAGTTCTGAATCTTAATGAAGCAATAAGGGCTGAATATTATTGTGAACACTAATCTACTAGTCTACTTATTGAATTGAACACTAGTCTACTTATTGGTAGACTAAATATGGCTTTGATTCATAACATCCAAGACTGTTTAATCAAAAAGGGGTTATTCTGCAGCATGACAATGCAGTGCAATACAGTGCCAAAATCATCTAAAAAAAATAGAAAGTTCTTCCTTACCCACCGTATTTTTCAGAGGCTGTATCATCATATCACCATCTTTTCAGATCTATGGAACATTTTCCTCGTGGAAAGAAAATTCTACTACAACAGCTATCAAAACTGCATATGAAGAGTATTTTATAAGGATAAAGATTATTTTGTAGATTAAAAATGTATTAACCCTTAGATTAAACAAAATTTTGTACCTTATCAAAAAATGACAATACTTAAAGGTCCACTTATAAAATATATTTGCGGGATAGAGATGAAATTTTTATTATTTTTATTGGGTATTTGACGCCCAATAAAAAATGGATGATTTCCAATGTCATATATCTTCTAGCTATTTTTAATGTTCCGACATTCCGAATCTCCAATATGTGCAGCTTCAAAATATTTATTCACAATATCTAACCATGAAAATTAGTAAAAGTGCCAAATAAACATTATTTTGTAGCATGTTCTTGGCAAATTCATAGAACTAACTGTTTTAAACAAATATATTTTCAAAAAAAATATATGTTGTCTCAGCACTTAACCCACTTATGTAGTAGTTAAATACATATTCGTACCCACGTAATAAAACTACATTTCAAAAGCACCTGGTATTACCGTTATTTGGTCTTTAATGACAAAATATTCCTTTCATATTTAGCGCTGATTTATGCATATTTTAATATTTTAGAAAACAGATAATTAACGTGTCCGCTCCCATTTCATTTATCAAATTGTTCAAGCAAACGAAAACAAAACTCTTTAATAATAAAATAATTCCTGATATTTTGTTTAGTAATTCGAAACATGTTATCATAGTAAAGCCATTTAGATTATCGAAACACTTCCTTGTTATTTCGCGAATGCCAAATGTTACTTGAAAAAAACTTTAATATC
The DNA here is from genome assembly GCA_031761425.1 of Cosmopolites sordidus. Lineage (NCBI taxonomy): Eukaryota > Metazoa > Arthropoda > Insecta > Coleoptera > Curculionidae > Cosmopolites > Cosmopolites sordidus. The sequence goes on along the minus strand of JARFXV010001463.1, from coordinate 174,985 downwards.
GTTTATTTTTGAATTTGGAGATTTCCTTTAGTTACTTTTTTGGTTTCACTTTTCAAAAATACAATGCAGAAAAATATCTGGCAATAATTATTTTAATAAAAGATGAACGCGATTGTAACGGGGCTAGCACGGTGTGTATACTGCCACTGGCATGTGGATATTTCTACTTTGTTTATATATTTTGTTGAATTTCATCCAAATGATCTTGATTTTGCCAGAGAGCTCATAGGGAGTTTCTTTTCTTTTTGGGAGTTTCTTTTAATGCTCATAAACAATAATCTCTGTTGAATTAAACTTTTCTCTGGCATTTTGCACAATCTTGTTGAATCCACATATCATCCAGATCAAAATCATCCAATTCACGCCAAAAAAAAATCAGTAATCATGTTTCTGTAGCGTTCTCTATTGACAGTAACTGTATTTCTATTTTTGTTTTCAAATAAGTACGGTCCAATTATATCTCCACTCTAGGTTAATTTTTGTAGATGTAAAGGTGTTTCAAGAACATCATGCGAGTTTTCTTTACTCAAATGTGACAATTTTGCGTATTTACGAAGCCATTTAACCAAAAATGAGCTTCATCACTCAAGATGATTTTTTCATTAAATAATGCATCTGTTTCCCTAAATCCCAAACTGCAAAATTTGTAGACAACAAATGGTCATTTGGTTTGAGTTCTTGGGTTAACTGAATTTTATATGCCTTGAAATACAAATCTTTATGAAGAACATTCCATGTAGTGCCCTGAGAAAGCTCAAGTTCTTGAGAACAACGTGTAATTAATTGATTGTTCTTTATTTTTATTCACACTTTAGTTCATAGTATCAATGTTTTCAGCAATACGTTTAAGTTTTTGACAAGTTAGATTCTTAGCATCATTTTTAAATTAAATTACTAATAATAAGCTCTATACGTTGATTATGGTGACCATAAATTTCATGTAAGCAGCGAAATGTAGCCCGAATAGATTCATTATTTTTGTAATAAATTTCAACAATTTTATACGCCGTGTAACTGTATATCTTTTCATGATGATTTCCCAAACAATACAAAACACAAAGGTCAATTTTGACGGAGATAAGAAAAAATGGCTGCTATGACGATTTACAAAAATATATAGTACTCGTTTGATAACTCTTATAAAGCGATGCTGTCTTGCAACCGAGGTGCCGGATTACTGAAGATGCTCACGATAAAGGTAATTAATCAATCATCAGAGAAACTCGGCACAAAATTATAAATATCACATTAATGTGTATAAAAAAATACTTCTTATTATAATATATAAAACGAATTGCGGAAACTAATAACTACGATTATAAAAAAAATACAATTTAGATTATCTAAGCACTTCCTTATTATTTCGCGAATACCAAATATTACTTGAAAAAAAATTTAATGTCGTTTATTTTTGAATTCAGAGATTTTATTTAGTTAATGTTTTGTTTTCACTTTTCAAAAAATAAAATGCAGGAAGATATCTGGTCATGAGTGTTTTAATAATAGTTGGCTTCAGTTGCGGTGTCTAAGGTGTCAGACTAATGTCCTGCTACGGTGGTACGTCGGCTGTTGCGCAGCGGGTTCAAATCCCATTCACGGTGTGCAGAGATATATAAAATACCCCTTAAAAAGATACAAGATACAAGATATAAGATACAAGATACATTTAAGTAATGTATATGAGATATCAGATACAAGATACTTTTGGAAATATTATTTAAAATACAAGATGCAAAATAAAAGTATCTTGTATCTGATATATCAAATACATTACTTTAAAGTATCTTGTATTCCAGATTATTTTTATGAGATATCTTGTACATCTCTGACGGTGTGGATGTGGATATTTGTCCTTTGTTAGTATGTCTTTTATTTTTGTATATGTAAAATACGACAAGGAATCACCTCTAAGTCACGTCAATCAGCAGTAAAGCCAGACCCCTTCTAGATTAAACCTTAATTACGCCTTCTAGACACCTAAAGATTAAGCATAAACCGAGGATTGATAGTAAGGTAGCGAAAGTTAACCAAAAAGCTGCAAGTTCATTTGCTAAAAAAGTTGATGATTGACGCGTCTTTAAATTTTTTTTCTATTATTAGGACAGGATGTATCAATTAAATATCCATCAAAATCCGTTGAATTTATAGCAATCCACTATCTCATGGTGATAAAAGAATTATTAAGAACTTCTACACAACTACTAAACAAAATGATGTATTTCATTTTGAAAATATATATATATATATATATATATATATATATATATATATATATATATATATATATATATATATATATATATAATCTTGATTTTGCCAGAAAGCTCATAGGGAGTTTCAAATAGTTGCTCTTTTAATGCTCATGAAACAAAAATCTCTATTGAATTAGTAACGAATATTTACATATTACTAATTCCTATGGTAGTTCAATATTTACTTTAAAATTTACCTTGATTTGCCAAGTATGCCATTAGTCAAGTTGATTTAAATTGAAAATATCTGTCGATGACTTATATTTACGCCCCATTATGCCTTTTTTATTTCAAAAATGGCAAGAACTCTGTACAAACCAAAAACAAGATTTGTGCCGTTTACGTAGAGGGTTCTGTTGGGGAAACTAAGATGCAAAAGTAATTTGGTCAGTTCAGGGGCGGATATTTTGACCTAGAGAACCGGCATCGCTCTGGTCGTCCTTCAAGCTTGGATGTGGATAAAGTAAAGGGCATAATAACCGAAGATCCACGTCTCACAGTCCGTGGGATAACAAATAAGATATATATTGGCAAATCCGTCATTGACCGTTTTTGACCATCTAAAAAAAAAAATAAGTACGTTTATAATGTGTGTGTCCCTCACGAACTTAATGAGCGAAATCTGCTGGACCGAATATTTTCGAAGGCTCGACTAAATTATAATGCTGACGATGAAAAATGGATTATGTACAGCATCGTGTAACGAAAAAAATCATGGGAATTACTAGGATTAGCGGTTTTAAGTAGGTCACAAGACGACCTTCGTTGGAAAAAAAAATGTCTTGTATTTGGAAATGGGAGAGACTTGTAACTTTGAGCTTCCACCACGTGATCAAACAATTTTACAATTAGATGGGTTAAAGACAGAAATTGTAGAAAACCGGATCAGAATTAGCAAAAAGTAAAGGCATCGTATTGCACGACCACACATTACAGTCAGGATCCGGCAAAAATTATTAAATATTACTATTTATACTGCTCCCTTCAAAATTGTTTAAATGGGAAATGTTTTAAAAAGAAAGAAGAGAACTTCGGAAAACAACCTGTTAACATTTCTTGGCAATAGAGATTATAATTTTTGCCAAAAATGCATTATGGACCTACCACTACGTTGGCAAAACATTGTAAATAATAGCGATAGGTACACAATAGACTAAATAAATATTTACATTAATATTTCTATTAAAAAAATCCCTACGAACTTTCCGGACAACTCGATATTATGGGGTTAGAAAATATAGAATAAATAAATAAAGAGTAAAATACTGAACGGAAATAAAATATGGATAAATTATTAAGATAAAACATTTGGGTTTGAATGCGTTTTAGCAACTGAGTATATACAGCGACTTCAACTGGACCTGGAGCTTAACATGTTCTTGCTTAAACTTAAGTCACTCGAAAAGCCTACCCACTGGCGAGCAGACAACATAGATTACCTCATCGAAGGATTTCAGTCTTACCCAACCCCAAACTTTCGTAACTAAGAAACAATTCGATGTCGTATTTTACTTTCTTTAGATTAATTAATTAGCCATCCGAGAAGCTAATCACATTAATGTGTATAAAAAAATTCTTATTATGATATATAATATAAATACCCTAGTCAGTCCTCGGATAATCACCCATCCAAATACCAATCACCACAAGCGACGCTGTACTTCGACCGAGGTGCCGAATTATTTGAGATGTCAACCTCCTGATTAAGGTAATTTATCAGCCGTCCGAGAAGCTAAGCCAAAAATTTAAAATATCATATTAATGTGTATAAAAATATTTCTTATTATAATATATAAAATGATTTGCTGAAACCAATAATTACAATTATTAAAAAAAAATTAATTATTATTTTTTTATCATTATTTTATTCCTTGTTTTTTCGCAAATACCAAATGTTACTTGAAAAAACTTTAATGGTATTTATTTTTGAGTTTAAATATTTCCTTTAGTTACTATTTTGTTTTCGTCCTTCAAAAGTAAAATGCCGAAAAACACCTGCCAATGATTATTTTAATAACAGCAGGGTGCGGGAGTGACGGTGGCTAAGATCATGATACTCGTGCGGGGTAAAATCTCGTTCATGGAGTGAATGTGGATATTTGTACTTTGTTTATATATTTGTATCCCCAAGGGCAAACCGCACCGCGTCGAACATTAGTTCTCAATAACTGAAGTTAAGCGACGTCGTCGCAGTCGATGTGTGACTCTCATATAGACAACCCTATTAACCCCCTGACACTTAGCGATATAAGGTTATGCGGTATATCCGATTTAAAAAATGTTCTATTTATGAATTGTTTGTATGTAAAATCCGGTAACAAGTAACCACCACAGTTACACCAGTAACCACTCCAGCCGGACGCTTTCTAGGAAATATTCTACTTAAGTCACTCAATAATTGGTAAGTGTTTCGAGGAGCTAACGATTAAGCACAAACCAAAGACTGATAGCCCGTGACGAAAGTTGACCGGGAAGGTGCAGGTCCCTTTGCCAAGAACCCACGTTGACAAAGGCAGTCCCCTTGCCTTTATCAACGTGGGTTCCAAACCACAATCATCAGCTACATATTAACCCTGTCAGATACCCCTATGCGCTATCAACCTTAGGTTAACTCTAACTTAAGTCTCTCGAGAAATATACGGACTAACGAGTAGCCCCCTTGCCTTTGTCAACGTGGGTTCCAAACCACAATCATCAGCTACATATTAATCCTGTCAGATATCCCTATGCGCTATCAACCTTAGGTTAACTCAAACTTAAGTCTCTCGAGAAATATAACCTGGACTAACGAGTAGCCAAGGTAAAATATCAATGAAGGCTTCCAGTCTCAAACTACAGTGACTAAGAGACGATTCTGTTTCGGATTTTACACTATTACAGGGTGAAATGCAGTACACAAGACTAGTTTCTCGTCGGTTAATCACCCATTCCAAATAACAACTACAACGAACGATGCTGTATTTCGATATCTGGATAACTGGAGATACCAACCTCCCAGAATAACCTGAGAATCTAGACACAAAATTTATAATATCCCATTAATGTGTACAAAAAACGTCTAATTATAATATATAAAATGAATTACTGAAGCCAATAATTACGATTATGAGGAAATTTGAATTTAGATTATCTAAACACTTCCTTGTTATTTCACGAATACCAAATGTGACATGAAAAAAAACGTTAATATCGTTTATTTTTGAATTTTGAGATTTCCTTTAGTTACTATTTTGTTTTCACTTTTCAAAAATAAAATGTAGAAAGATATCTGACAATGATTATTTTAATAATAATAGCCGACCGTGATTGCGACGGTGGTTAAGGTTATGTTACGGTGGTATAATGGCTGCTGTAGTGCGAGTTCAAATCCCATTCACGGTGTAGATATGGATAATTGTACTTTGAATATTTGTGCATGGAAAATTACTTTTTTTATTTTATATTTTATGTATTTTTTTAAGATTTATTTCTTTTTTATTTTTTATCTATATATTTTTGTTTTATTTATTTATTTTCTTTATTATTTTATTTTTTATTTTATAGTTTGTATGTAAACATCCAACAAAAAATCGGCTCTGAGTCACATCAGACTGAGTCACATCGGCTCTGAGTCACATCGGCTCTGAGTCACATCGGCTCTGAGTCACATACTCGTGACTAAAGTTGACCGGGAAGCTGCAGGTTCACTTGCTAAAAAAATTGATGGTTGACGCGTCTCTAAATATATACATATATATTCTTCTCTTTCAGATCTTCCATGACAGCCTCTCTCCATCGCTTGCTTCGTCTTCCTTGCCTTCGGTCACCTTGTGTTATTTTCCATGCAATCTTCTTAACCACTCTACCTTCTCCCATTCTCTCTATGTTGCCCAGTCATTGCAGTCTTCTCTATTTTACTATCGTGCTTATCCCTAAATCCTTGAAAATATCATAAATTTCCTCATTTGTTCTTCTCTTATACAAGCCATCGCACTTTTTTCCTCCAGTTATCCTTCTGATTATTCTACGTTCCCACTTTAAGAGTTTCTCTTCTTCTTTTTTGTTTACTCATGTCTCACATCCATACAATGAATTTGGTCTCAATATTGTCTTATACAATCTTAATTTGGTATTTCTGGATATGAATTTGGATCTTATTAGATGGTTCAAAGCCCCTGCACATTTGTTAGCTTTGATGAGTCTCCTTCTCTTCTTCACACTTGTTTGTTATTCCTATACCTAAGAAGACAAATTTTTCCATGCTTTCAAAAGTCATTCTTCCTAGTTATGTATCCACTTTCACTTTCAAAACCTTTTCTTGTGTAACTTCTACTATCATTAGTTTTCTTTTATTTTGACTGATTTTTAAACCAAACTTGTATTATACCTCTACTAGCCTTTTTGTCACTTGTATTACTATATCGTCCGCTTACTATATCGTCCGCTTAACACACTATTTGATGACTTCTGTAAAGAGTGTGTCCTCTATTCAGCTAACCCTTTCTCATTTCCAAAACCATGTTGAATAAATTAAAATTAAAATATAGCTAGTTGTTAAAAATAATGTATTTTGTGTTATTAGAACAAGATGTATCAATTAAATATCCATCAAAGTCTATTGAGTATTATAGCAATCAATTATTTTACAACTGTAAAAGAATTAATTTAAACTACACAAAACTACACGACTACCAAAATGTTATATATTTAATTTTAAAGATATGTATATAATATATAAGACTAAAAGTACTAATATTGTTAGAAGATTCAAGGCGTGATTTTGTGCAGTTTTGATAACTATGGTGGTAGGAAATTTATTGCACGAAAAAATGTTCCATAGATCTGGAAAAAATTATAATGTAAATGTGCAGTATCAAGAGAATACTGTGGTTGTTGAAATACTTCCCAGCCCTCTATTTTTTTCCTGGCTGATTCTGACACTATGTAACGTTGTTATGCTGCAGAATAACATATTTTCGATTAATTGGTCTTGCACATGTGTAAATCAAAGCCATGTTTAGACTATCACGCTGAGCATAACAATATTCAGCACTTGAGGTTTCGTTAAGATTCAGAACCTCATAGTACCTAATTCCTATAAAATCCCACCAGCCTGACATTAACACTTATTTAGGGTGAACAAATGATTTTGCAGGGTTCACCCTGAAAACAGTTATCCTGATGTTTAACCACTGTTTTTTCTTATATAGATTTTTTTATAGAATAGACTTTTCGACTTTTCATCTTCAGTAACAATTTGTTGAAGGAAAGAATATCTGCCTAATGTGGACAAAACTGCACTGTCATAGCAAACCGCAAAGTTAATAGAGTACTCACATGGTTTTTCTTGGTTCAGTTTTTTTAACTGTTGTAGTGTGGATCATGAAATTTTAAGATTTGTGGCTAACTTTTGGGTGATTTGTTTACAATTAGTTTCAATTTCAGCCAAAAACAGAGTCTGTTTAAACTCAACAGATTTTAAAGATGTTATACCGTCGAAAAAAAACCCACAAGGCACAAAAATAAACATCATTAATGGTATTAGTGGCATTTTATGGTTTCAAAACTCATAAAGCCTCAAATGTGTAATATGGAACTTTTCTTTTCCATGATAAAATTCACCTAATGTGTTTCAAAATTTAAGAAAAATATAAATTGAATGATAATGCTAACATGAATTTAAGCAACTATAAATATATTTAACTAGAATATTATTGATATATTAAGAAAAATTATTGGCATTAGATGTATAAATAAATTTAAAAATTCAACAAGAACATCATAATTCTACTAGCAGAATAAGAAAATAACACGATCATCATACACCGTACAATATAGAGAAAAATTGGAAACGATTCGACAAGAAAACACTTGCAAGCTTATTAAACAGGACACTTCATGGCATATTTACAGAAAAACACTAATGGGAAAATAATGAAAATGAATATCAAACTAGACGTTTGGTAACTAGAGCAAACATTAATTTATTAACTAATTATAAAGTAAATTAAGAACTGTAAATCTCTGGTAATAAATAATCATTGTTATGACATCCATCAACCTAGTAGTAAAAGTAGGAAGTCGAACTAATCGGTCTATAAAAGAACCAAGGAAGAAATACCTTTTTTTGCATAATTCATTTTCTACACTTTCTTAAAGATATGCAACAACTTATTAGTAAATCCGAAAAGAAACAGAAACTAGTTACAAGAACGATCAATTAATTTTGTGGTTACAGGCCAATTATAGCAATTGGTGTTAAGAAAATCTCTCCGTCAAAAAAATACATAGACGCTAAACTAAACTACGGTCTGATTATATTTGTGTCGCCTGCTTAAAAGAATGTATACATATGCAAGCTGCAACTAAATGATTATTAATAAAAATTTATTCAATAACTTTATATTTCATCACGTTTTGCATACCGCAACTTTATATTATTATTTCCATTTTCATAAAATACTTTTAGATATACTCACGATCAAAAAAAGTGTAACACCTGTTTTATATACATTGGACTTTTGGCATTCCAACTCTAAATATATGGACTATGAAAAGGGAGGTCCGATTGCAAGAACCATTAATCTAACTTGACAACATACATTGGGATATTATTGGGTCCCGTGAAACACGAAGAAAGGGCGAAAGGTTAATTAAACTGGAATCTACATCCGAGGTACGGAAAATGGACGATGTGGGGGAATTGGATTCCTCATCAATCGAAAGCTAAAGGACAGTGTAGTAAAATTTGAAAGTACATCTGACTGACTTGCCCAATGCGTCATTCAGCTGAATAAAAAGTTCAGGCTTCAAAGCCATAAGGATGAGAAAATTGAGGAATTTTATGATGACGTAGCCCAGCTTTTATACAAGGAGAAATGTAGGTATACAATCCTGATGGGTGATTTTAATGCCAGAATTGGAACAACAAAAAACTGGTGACAATGGAACTAGCCCATATGGAACTGGTGAGCGGGACAATAGAGGTGACAGATTGATTGATTTTGCTGATGAACCAGAACTTTATATTACGAATTCATTCTATAATAAAAATATCAGCAGAAAATGGACATGGAAAAGTCCATCAGGGCTCACAAGTGAAATCGGTTACATCATGACCAATGATAAAACAATATTTTGCAATTGTATTGTCCTTAACAGTTTTAATGTTGGAAGTGACCACCGAATGGTACGGCAAAAATTAGGATTAACTGTCTAAGAGAGCGCGAAAGAATGGTAACGTCAAAGAAGAGCAAACTGGACCCTGGAAAATTGCTGGAGAGAGGCAGCGATTTTGAGATTGCTTTATCAAACCGCTCAATATGAAGAAACCACCAACAATGCGCTTCAAACGGTTGGTTCAATAGCACCAGAAGAAAAATGTTTCAAACAGACAAAAATCTCCAGTGAGACCATTGATTTAATTAAAGAAACGACGGACAATAAGAAATGCAGGGAGTACTTTTGGCAGGATCGAGTACGCTGAGCTCTGCAAAACTATAAGAAAACATATCAGAAAGGACACGTGCAGATTCAACATGCAGTTAGTGCAAAAAACCCTGGAAGAAAACAAAGGAATTAACAAAGCTAAGCAGAAGCTGAGAAACAAAAGAACGCAAATTTATGTCTTAATGCGTGAGGATAGCATAGTGCGCAGGTCGCGTACGCAAATGTTAGAGGTTGTCAGAAAATTTTATTCCCAGTTATATGAAGATCAGAACCAATCAAAGACAACAATACCCACGGAAGAAGAAATGCCAGATATCCTAGTGGAAGAAGTAACAAATGCTATAGAATCGATGAAAAACGGCAAGGCTCCAGGAAAGAACAATGTAACTGTCGAAATGCTAAAAGCTTGTAGTCGTACGTTACATGAAACACTGGCAAAATTATACTCAAACTGCCTCAAAGAACAAAAAGTACCTTACTTATGGAAAAATGCAGAAGTAATCCTTTTACATAAAAAAGTAGCACAGGAAGATTTAAAGAACTACTGCCCAATAAGCCTCCTATCAGTAATGTACAAAGTTTTCACTAAGATAATATCTAAAAGAATATTAAGAAAACTGAATGACGTACAACCAAGAGAATAAGCGGGATTCAGAAGTGAATTGACTACAATGGATCACATCTAGGTTGTACAGCAAACCATAGAAAGACACAACGAATATCCCATACCACTGTGCTTGGTTTTTGTCGATTACGAAAAAGCATTTAACTCCATCTCAAAGCATGCCATAATGGATGCACTGCTTAGCTAGGGGGTAAGCAAAGCATATATAAACCTACTAGGATCGATATATGATGGAGTTACAGCGACAAGTCATCTTGATGATCTTGAAGTGGGAATTAATGTAGAACGAGGTGCATGGCAGGGTGACGCAATATCGCCTATTCTTTTCTGGGTTTGCCTTGAAGAAGTATTCCGTAAACTGGATTGGAAACAGGATGGTGTAAAGATCAATGGTTGAAACTTAAACTATCTTAGATTTTCAGATGATATCGATCTCCTTTCACAAGACCCAGAGGAGCTGCAAAGACGCATACAAGAACTGCAAAGGGCTGGTGAACCATTTGACTTGAAAATAGCCCTGAAAAAGAGCCAGGTTATATTCAATAAATTCGCTAATGATCGGAAAATTTCACCTTTAGGAAGGGATTTGGAGATTGTGGACCACTTTATATATCTTAAGCAGAGAATTTCAATGGAGGGGGATACCGCCCAGGAGGTGGAACGGCGTGTTAAATGTAGCTGGCAGTCATTTGGCAGGCTCAACATTGTGTTTGAGAGCAGACTTCCACTTTGCCTAAAAAGAAAAATCTTCGATCAGTGCGTCCTACCCGTTATAACATAACCGTGGACCTGGACACTCACATCGCAATCAATTCAGAAACTTCGGAATGGAAAGACAGAAAGCCCTGCGCATAGATCAGGGAACAAACGAAAGTGTGTGACATGATTGAAAGAGGCAATGGGACAAGAGATGGACCAGGGCGATCCTGCAGTGGATACCAGCAGCAGAAATTCACCTTCAGATTTATGAGATTTACGGTGATATTGCTATGAGTGACAGTAAAGTTTGAAAGTGGGTGAGAATGTTCAAGGACGGGCGGGTTAATGTGCATGATGAGCCACGCCCTGGCCTGACTTCCCTGATTTCTAAAGATTTGGTCAGTGATGTGGACAACAAAATTAGAGAGAACCGACAATTCAAGATTTCAAAGTTATCAAGTGAATTTCCACAGGTTTGAAAATCAATTTTGTACACCATTGTTTTGGAGAAACTGACTTATCGAAAATTGTGTTCTCGGTAGATTCCAAGACTGCTTTCTGACGATCACAAAACAAAGAGATTGGACTGGGTTTTGTCGTTTTTAACTCGATACAATCAGGAAGGAGTACTTAAAGAAGTTCCTTGGTGGTCAACGGTTCAACGACGGCGAAGAATTTAAAATTGCAGTGATGGATTGGGCTTCTTCAAAGGCGTTAGATTTCTTTGACGGAATTCAAAAACTTGTTGAGCGGTATGACAAATGTTGAACAAAAATATAAATTATGTAGATAATTATATAAAAGTATGTAGAATATGGAAACAAATATATTTTAATGATACAATATTTTTCTTCTTACTAAAAAAGAACGTTATTTAAAAAATATACCTCTATATATATATATATATATATATATATATATATATATATATATATATATATATATATATATATATATATATATATATATTGAATCAAACATCAGTAAAATCTACCGATTGAAAATGAACCTAAAGAAAAAATACATGCATTTCACGAAATCACCCAATAACAACACAAACCAGGAATAAATAAGAATAAGCAACAGTATATTAAGCGAGTGGATAGATACAAGTATTTAGGAATCTGGGTTAATTCAAAGGATGGTAACACTGATGAAATTAAAAAAAAAACAGAATAAGAATAAGCTCGCAACACATTCTACAAGATGAAATCTTGAAATCATTCTATCGAATCTTCTTTACGATAGTGAAGCTTCCACCCTTAATAAATACATAATCAAAAGACTCGCAGCTTTTGAAGTGTGGCTATTCAGAAGCATACTACGAATATCTCGGATAGAGAAAGTCACAAATAAAGAGGTCCTAAGTGAAATATCCACCGAAAGGCATCTAATAACAACCATAAAGACACGCATATTAGAATACTTCGGGCATGTAATGAGAGAACCACGTTACGAACGATTGTGATTCATTGTGCAGGGAAAGATAAAAGGGAGAAGAAGCGTTGGGTAAACCAAGAATGTCATGGCTGCAAAATTTGAGAGCATGGTTAAACAGTACGTCGAATCAGTTATATAAACCAGCTGTGAATAAGGTGAAGATGGCAGAATAACAAAAAGGAGATAGCATATATTGAAGCTAATAAAGCAGCAACATAAATGGTTTATAAAATTTGTTCTTATTATTTTGCATATACTAATAAATAATTTCGTATACTACTAAGCTAAACAGTACTATTTGATTATGCTAAAGGTCACAAGTTCGCGCACTATTCCGTTCCAGGCAATTATCAAAATTTGAACAGGTCCGGGCTATTAGTATCAAATAAGCAGATTTAAGGTTTCGTGAAATAACGGGAGGATTGGAACATTCTCTTCTACCGTTATGACAATATGGATCAAACGGTTTGAAAATCAGTTCTAATCATCCTAAAGGTATTCCACGATGCGACGAACAGCATCTTGACCTCTTGCTGTAGATGTTGCATTTACCTTTTGCTATATCTTTTTCTTAACAATTGGATGAAATTTGGAATAAAAGTTTATTTGATTTAGTTATAAGTTGATTATTACGAATATCGAAATGGTTTTAGAGGTAAAAGGTGAAATTTACAACGGAAAACAGGTATCACTTCAGGAATTATAGTATGAGCGGATTTGCAACGAGAAGACATTTCATCGAATTCGGTACATGTCTCGCATGGTTATAGAATGTTATATCGTGTAGTCCGGAAAATTCGTATGGATTTTCTGAAGGGAAAAAGAAACGCGAATAGTTTATATAAAGATATATTTAGTCTATTATTTAATTGCCATTATTATTTACACTTTTTGGTTAACATAGCGATACGTTTATAATGCTTTTTACCAAAAAGTAGCATCTTTATTGACAATAAATGTCAGTCGGTTATTCCTCCCCTCTTCTTCCATTTTAAAAGATTTCCCATTTAAACAATTTTGAAAGAACTGGAATAGATAATCGTTCGAGGGTGTAATATGCGGTGAGCAAGGCGAATAATGCAAAACATTCCCATGGAAACTCAATAATAATTTGCTGGGTTATCAATGAAACCTATAGTCGTGCATTGTCATGATGAAACACAATGCCTTTCCTGTTTGCTAATTCTAGCCGTTTTTATTCAATCGCTGCCTACATCCGATCTAATTGTGAATAGTAGAGGTCATAGAAACTGGCCAGACTTGCCCATTTGTCTTGAGTCTTCAGGCGTGGCCTTCTCAACAAATATCTAACTCGCGATGACCACTACCCCCATGACACATACGCCAAAGAAGGGACGCTAGTAAACTAGTGGGCCCCTCTTGCCCGTGATACCCATGCTAGATGAGTTCCTCGCATTTGATGGGTTTCCACCCAGGCCACTATTGCGATCCCGTGCTTTACTTATTACTGATGATTACGCCAGTTATCCAGAAGCTGGGATATGATGGTGAAAGCCGAGTTCTATGAGCAAGAATCGTAAAGAGCCACTTCCATGTTACATAAGTTCCCTTATCAAAGTTATCTGGGTGTTCATCCAAGAAGCTTTCGCAAGTTGTACTTTACTAAATTTTGATGTCAACGCCCGTTGCTTATAATTCTAGGATGAGGTGGTTAACACTGGTTCTATGGGTGAGTGTCGTAAAGTAAGTCACACAGTAGAGGTCAGTGTGAAAAAAGTTCAAAGGGAATGGGTCTCTTCTAATCTCACTAAATGCAAATCATAATTTTCTTCGGATGAAGGCTGTCTTTCGCTGTACTTAAAACCGCTGGCTCGGATAACGCGCATGGTTTTTTTTCGATTCACGTTGTTGTACATAATCCATTTTCCATCACCAGTTACCATTCACGTCAAAAATAGATCAGATCTTTTTTCAGCAAAAAAGATTCGATCTAGCAGATTTCACTCACTAAGTTCGTGATGAATCTACACATAATATCGGCAGTTGTATCCATTTTTTTTTTGAGATGGTGAAAAACAGTCGATATGTCAATATTTAACTAATCCGCTATCTCACAGATCGTAGTGAGTATATCTTCGGCTATTATGAGCTTTATGTTTTCGAAATCGGTGATTGAGGTACTTCCAGAGCAATGCCGATCTTCCAGGTTAAAATCTCCGCCCCTGAACCGACCAACCCCCAGTGGCAACCCTGCAAAAATTGCATTCAACTTCACTGGACATCGCACTTTCGCACTACCATCTATTCCGCTCCGTTTAATATTATTGAAATCGGAAATCTTTTAAGACGAAAGAAGAGGTGAAAAATAACCTGTTAACATTTTTTGGCAGTCAAGATAATAATTCTTTGACAAAAAGGCATTATGGACATTTTTATAATGAATCTATTCATTAATCTATCAAGCTTAATTTATAGAGTATACTATTTCATTAATTACAAATAATTAGCATGTTTCTTTAACACTAACTACTAACGTGTATATGAAAATCTCTAACACTGTTATTAAAGTTAATATAATAGCAAGGTCGGTGGTTCAGTGCCTCTTGCCGTTACCTTCAATATTTATTTCATTATTCCGTTTCGTATCTAATAGTTTGTACGCCCAAGGAAATTCTCAATGATATTTTTATTTAGCGTTGATATTTAATACATGGTAAACATTTTTAAAGCTTTTTGATAAAATGTTATACTTTATTTAAGAAAATCATAAAAGTAATGTTAATTACTTACTTAATATTTTTATGGTACGACTTTAAAATTTTAACATATAAGGAACTAATTCTATATCCTATAGGACCTAATTCTATATTCTATAGGACCTATAGAACTATTCTATAAGTCCGTTATTTTCAAAATAGTTACTAGTTTTAGTTATATTAGCATTAAATTTCTAGTGTTTTATGATCATTTCATTTAAACCTGTAATTTGTTTAATCATTTCTGATACTGTGTTCTGATATGTTTTAAATTTGAAGTTCAACAAAACACAATCTTAAAAACCGACCGAATCGGTTTTAGTTCAGATACATATATTACTGATATTTCATATAATCATATCTTCAACGTTTGACCCTTCTTCAATTCAAGAAATCAAGTGTAGCTCGATACGCGTCTTATGATGCGCAGTAAAAAAACACTCAATAAAGATAGCAAACACGTATCCAGATCGGAAGTAAGGGTAGATCATCGCAATCATCCGCGAACAGTCCTACTTATAGCTGCAACAAATGCACCATGCACTTACTGGATATTTTCACGTCAATTTCATAATGCAAGAATTCTCCACATCAAACTTTTACTTCGCCACATTTGGTGAAATCACATTTAGAAACATAGAAGTAAACAAACCAAAAGTGCATCAGTTTATGTGTTCAAAATATGCGATACAATGAATATGTCTAATACATTATTTAAAAGAAAAGATCTTGCTATTCAACAACTTTATATTTATTTTAAGAAAAAAATGTAAGAAAATGTTAGATGCACTTTGAACAATACTTGTAATCTGTAATGCAACTTAATTAGAAAATGTGTAAAACAAAAATAAATACAATTTTAAGTTGTAACATTTTCTTAAAATTTCTTTTTTTTTAGATGCGCTATATAGTGTTGCTCACAAAAAGTTGAAAAGCCATTTACTCGAAAACCGTGCATCTTATTGAGTTCACGGTATACATTCCGTTTCGGCGCTCAAAATTGACAACACTCACCAAATGTTATAATTTTATTGTACGGTTTCGGAAATATATGTGTGAAAAACCTTCTGCAGAATACCGCATTTGGGGGAGCTTAGCTACCTTGGAATGTATTATTCGACTAAGATTTATATGACAAAGTACCATTATTTTTAGCAGTAAAAGCCGCTGGTAAAGTTTGATCCGTACAATTCGAAACACCCTAAGCTATGCATATTTACGAGCAATGATTTCCCGAAGGTCTGCTTCCAGATCGGTAAACATTTCTCCAAGTTCCTCAAAGACCTTTAGATAAGGATAGTATCCAAAGTGGTTTCAAAATTTAAAGAATGTGGGCGGCAGCGAGAATGAGATCCCGAAATCGAAGAACAAATGTTGCATCTTTTTGAAGAGGATTCTATTAGAAATAATCAAATTATTGCTCGACAAGTTGAAATTTCCCATTGGATTGTACATAGTATATTAAATGAGTAATTACTCTACCCTTATCATGTACAAAAGATACACGCTCTCTTACCCGCTGATTTTTCACACAGCCAAAAATATTGTTAACGATCTATTAACTTCAACCAAGGGAATCTAATTGTTTTGTTCAATATTTTACTAACCAACGAAGCTTCTTCCACGAGGCATGGAATGGTGGATATTGTGAAGAGTTAATTTAATAAAACAATTAATTATGTGTTTCTCAGTATGACGTGTATAGTTTTCAACATATCATAGTGCGAAAAATTAGTGATAACAATTTCAAGTTGGACATTAAACAATAACGGATAAGTTTTCCAGTCTGGTTGTAACAAAACAAACCAGAATTATACGGAAACGTATGAAATAAATGACTATAAAATATTATATCTTATCTTCAAATAATACCTTAAGAAGTCGAAATAAACAAGACGAAAATATACGTTGCCGTTTTTAAGAAAATTAAACATGGTTTTTCGCGGAAATGGTTGCATGTTGAGTACATATTGTAAAGAAACTTTTTGAATCAAAACCGTTGTGCTTTATACAAAATTATATAATATAAAAAATACATACATATCGTAATCCAATTACTCTTATGCTATTATAAAAAATATATTAATAGGATCGTAATATAAATCTTAACATTTGTATTCCTATTAGGCACGATTGACTGACATCAATCACATCAAATACCTCGTCATCTTGAGGTACCTATTTATTCATTTTCTGAGTATTCAACAGTCAACTGTTTACTTGGCTGCAAAGTAAACGATGAGGATGCCTGAGCATCAACGATCGATAGTTTTGTCGATGTTTTCAAAATCAATTGTTATTGAAAGTTGTCTCAGTAAACAGATTTTATGAAGGTTCCAAAACTTTTGTTATAAAAGACTTCTGTTATATTAAAGTTAATTTTTATACTGTGTCTCATTATTGGATCATCTGTCCTTTTAATGTTTGAGGTGTTCAAAATAGCGTAGAAAATTTACTAAATATCCATTCTGGCGATTTCTATTTACTTTTTTGTAAGAAGTTTTTAATAAGAAGTTATGTTCACTCTTCTAAAGATTTAACAATATCTGGTCGTCTATGTAATAATTATTTTCTTTTTTTGTCACAGCTTTAAGTTCTCCACATATTTATCGGACTGTGTTAATTATGTTGTTATCTATGAGTTCACGTTGATATTGTTTCTGGTTTCAATTACTTCCTTGATAGATACAATTACATTAGCAATTCTGAATGGCTTCTAGCATTTTATGACCACCAGCATCAAAGATAACGTCAACAATCATGTGAATCATTTCGAAAACCTGCCTAGCAAATATAGCTTTAAATCATGTAATGACCATTTGATCAAATGGTTGAAGCAACGGGTGATATTAGGTAGTAAGAAAACCATTTAAATATTTTCGTCTTTAATGACAAATAACACAGAATTCTCAAGAGAATTGTTTGTCTATAAAATGTTTAATAGCAATTGTTCCGTTTCCAAATGTCTTTTGACTGTTGTTTGTTTTTGACAATTCCGTAAATAACATGGTCGTGATCTAAGCCTTCCCATTTGAAAGACAAAAAGTAGACAGAGGTTCAATTTTTTTATTGGAACCTTCAGTGTGAAACACTAAACTCAAAGGGATTTACCACTAAACACCAAATCACCGTTTTTAAAGTTCTCGACGCACGTTTCGCTAACCATGTTAATAAAGGTAAATATATAAAAGATTAAATCATCTCCTGATGATGCTAACATGGTTAGCGAAACGGGGGTCAAGAACTTTAAAAAAAGTGATTCGGTGTTTAGTGGTAAATCTCTTTGAGTTTAGACAGAGGTTCATTTGTTTTTAAGAGCGCCCGGATTACGTGCTTGGTAAACAGGGATGTAAAATTGATTATGTAACCACCTGCATTTGCACAACATACCAACATCAATCTGTCCTTGAATGTTTTAAAGGCTAGTACTTTCTTTGCAGTTTCATGAATGTTGGGGCAATTTTTTCCAAGGAAGACCAATTTCATTACAATTAAAAACTTGCTTAGGCCAATAACCTTTTAACAAAAATAATTTGTTTAAATTATCGTGAAAATGAGATTGCCGGTAAATTTTGGATTTAACAGAATTTTGAATCTATGCAATTAGCCATGATGTGATATCAATGTTATTTCAACTTTTGGCCGCATGTCTTCATATAGATTCAATACTTTTTGTCGTAACGTATAACTATTGATGAGAATCATTTATATTGTCATGTTTTCCACCCACAACTTTAAAGCTTTTTCTACCTTAACTAACACCCTGTCACTTACTGTATCTGCAACATTTGCAGATTTTGGCACAGTGGAAAAATTAATTTGAATTGTTTTTTAATATTTGACGTATCAAAAATTAGTTTGTTTTATAAGTCCTGGCAACAGATACATTAGACTTTTTTCCACTTCAATAATTAATGATCTTTGACTTTTCATTAATACCAAGTACTGTACTGTACGAACTCTACCTGCAACTTTTGCAAATTTGGGCACAGTGGAAAAAAACTAAATCGAATTTTGGTAAATATTAGGTTTTTAAAGAATAAACTCTTAATGTTTCAAATGTTTATTACAGATTTTACTCTACATATATTTCCCCTTATTAGACCTTTGTCAAGAGTAGCTTGAACTAATACTAGGTACTATGTATTAGTTCAACCAAATCTTGAGAAAGCCCTAATAAGGCGAAACATATATAGAGTAAAATTTGTAATAAACATTAAAAAGCTACAAGTTTATTCTTTAAAAATTTAATATTCACAAAATGTTTCACAAAAAACCAACTGCGGAATACAAAAATATTATGGAATTCCATCTTTGTTTTTCAACACTTTACATATCAAAGATTCGTTTTTATTACAGATCTTGACAACTATTGCAATAGCCTTGTTTTCTACTTAAATCATTAATAATTTTTTGATTTTTCATTAATACTAAGTCATCGAAGCCATATTAAAACGTTTTACAATTTATTTATATTTGTATATATCATACGATATACTTTTGCAGGCTCTGATCCAAGTTTAAATTCATAAAACAAGTATTCTCTAACAAATTTGAATAACTTAGCTATTAAAAAATCATGAAATAACAAAAAGAAACAAGGAAAATTATTTTCATTATCTAATGCCAACATATTGACACCATTACAATGCCAAAATATATATTTTTATGCAGACTAGGCAAAAATTATTAAGATAAGAAATTTTAGCCCATTCATAATGAAATTTGAATCATTTACCCTCAGAATATAATCTGTTACATATTTTAAAAAATTTAATGACATACATTTTTCTTCGGAAATCATTTTATCTCAGAAATCCTACTAGAACCACTTGTATCAATTTTCTACCAAAAAAATCACCACTATGTTAAATTTATTCTTCCTGGTTTCCCCGGAACAAGTGTCTCTTTCGAACAATTATATTACTTAGAACACAATTATTGTAGCTTTAATCTCTGCAAAATTGTTTACAAGATAATATTGCAATAAAATGAAACAACAGGGTAAGATAAAAATTAAAGACAAGCACTAAGAAAATTAATTTTATAAGAGTATAAGATTTTTTCTTGTGAAAGAAGTTTCTTTTCTTTCTTCTCTGTTGAAAGTATTCGAAGTTTTGACTAAAATAAAACATGTGGTGTGATTTCAATTGATAATTGAGCTAAATCGTGAATCAGTCTTTAAATTACTGTGTTGATGGAAATAATAATAACGGAAAATACAATGAACCTATTATTTATTTTTCTTTCTTATCATTATCATTAATTTCCATTAAAAACTTTCTCAACTAATATTGTGTTCTATCCTATAAATTTTCTTGGTTATCGATATGAACCGACACAAATAAAATCCAAAATTTCCGTAGAAAGTTTATTAATTAACCATTAATATTGTTCTCCACACTAATAGCGAGCGATTCTTTGTCCATTTTATATTGCATTTAGACAGTGAATAATTAAGGACTTACCGCAAATAAATGTTTATTCCATACACAAACTTAACGACTCGCCAATGTATTTGATTATCATTTAGTTCAAATGCCAATGTTCATTCATTAAATGCAGGCACAACAACGAAAATTGTTTAAACCACGGACACCGCCAAACCTAATCCGATAGAGTATCGACCGGAAGCGGTTAAATCGTTGAACAGCAGACAGTCGAAAATCGCGTCCGTCTACCTCGATGCCGAAGTAGGTGATTAACTCTTCGGTTCCTTCTCGTCGAGTAGCGCAAGAGAAAATGTACCACCACCTCAAAAATATTTAAGAGGTCTAGAACGGTTTTCTATCATATTCATTTTTCCATTCAATAGTTTTCAGAAAATTATTTTGTATCTGTTAAGAAATTCTGAATTCTGAAGAAATTCTAAGATTACTATTTGAAGCCCATAATGGGCATGAGATACGAGGTGCGTAAATAAAGTAACTAGACTTATTTTTTATAATTTTTTTATTAAATAGAAATTACAGTTCTACATAATCTCCTTTAAAATGGTTGCCTTGTGAAGTCACACAGCTGGAGCTGGAGACGTTTTGTCCATTCTTCATAGCAGTGCTGGAACTTAGATACAGCAATCGCCTTCAGCTGGTCGGTTCCGGCTTTTTCAATATTCTCAAATGTCCGAAAATGATGTCCTTTAAGGTGAATTTTTAACATTGGGAAAAGAAAAATGTCACAAGGACTCAAATATGGTGATTAAAAAGAATGCGAAGTCACAGTGATGTTTTTACTTGCCAGAAATTCGCAAATTGAAAACTTCTCGGTAAAAATGCTGGTTTATCATTTGGCCTTGAAGCACAAATCTCTTATCGATCCCCTGACTATCAAAAAAAGGAATAAAGAATGCCTTTGATATTTTTGGCCGTAGTGAGATTGGAGTGTGGCATTCCTGTCTCTGGTGCTTCTATTCCGGATCGTGTTCAAAAATCCAAAACTCCTCACCAGTAATAACACGTTCCAGAAAATGAGGATTTTCAATCCGCCCCAAAAAGTCAAGACATGCTTCCTTCGTGTTATCTTTTTGATCCTGCGAAAGGTTTTTCGGAGCTATTCTCTGGCATATTTTCTTCATCGTCAATTCATTGGTCAAACTCTGATGAACGGTTATGTGAGCCAAAAAACCGGATTATGCGAACATTTTCATCATTTCTTGCAGTTTTCCAGGTCTTCCTGTGAGAAGTTCATCTTGAATTGAGTCGAATCATTCTGCGAATGCCTTAAACCATCTGAAAACCTGGACCCTTGACAAAAAACTGTTTCCATAAGCCTGTTGAAGTTATGCGAAAGTTTCCGACGCTCTGTGCCCAAAACACAGTCAGAATTTTTAGAACACACTAGTTTTTTCTAAATCGGTTCACAAAAAGGATTGCTTAATTAACCGTAGATTGGCAATAAATACGCCTGCAGTGGTTGGGCTGTTTTGTTACCATTTTAAACTGGAAGATCGGATTTAATATTTATATTTCAGAAAGTTGAAACATACCAGGTGTGGCGGTTAATAATTCTTAAGAGATAGCACTGGAAACAAAGGTCCTTTCACAGTCTAATATCTTATGTAATTTTGTTAGTAATACGCGTTTCGCTACAAAGAATAGTAGCGAAACGCATTATATTTTATAGAAAAATATAAATGAAAATTAAACAACCTTGACTTATTTATACAATTTAGTACGAATTTTCATCAAGAAAATGCCGCAACCCTCCTCAGCCCAAATAAGGAGCATTTGCGGCACATACTGCTTTACTTCTTCAATCAAAAGAAGAACACGAGTGAAAGCCATCGTATACTTGTGGAAACTTACGGTGACAATGTCCCAATTCAAGATGCTTGTAGAGGTTCGTTTAGATGATTCAAAAGTAGTGATTTCGACTCCCAATAACTTCGAAAGTCAATAACAAGTGGCAGATAAGTTAAATGTTCGGTCGCCGAATCATTTATGATCGTCTGCATGTCATGGGAAAGCTTCAGAAAGCAGGAAAATGGATCACATCAGCTGAATGACAGACAGGTGGAAAATCGAAAAACGGGTGTTAAGTTTTGCTTTCTCACCATGAAAGAACGACTTTTTTGCATCGGGTGGTGACTGAAAACAAAAAATGGATATATTTTGAAAACTCAAAACTCAGAAAATCATGGGTTGACCCAGAACAACCATCAACATCGACCGCAAGATCGAATCGCTTTAGAAAGAAGACAATGTTGTGCAGTTAGTGGAATCAGAAGGGTATCGTGTACCATGAACTTCTTAAACAGTTAATACCGTTCTCTACCGTCAACAGATTATCAATTTGATCCATGCATTGATCGAAAAACAAACCAGAATGGGCTATAAAACACGGAAAAGTGATTTTGCATCACAACAATGTCCCATAACACACAGCGAAGGCGGCCAGAGACACAATTTCTGCAATTAGCTGCCCCGCCTGCAATCTTGCTTCACCCGCCATACTCATCAGATTTGACCTCTCCGACTACCACATGTTTTTATCGATGTCTCACGCACTTTCCATGAAATACTTCAACAATTACAGAGATGTCGAAAAATAGCTTGACTGGACCATCTCAAAAGATGTACGATTTTTCTGAGAGAAAATCCACAAATCGTCAAAGCGATGGGAAAAATGTACAACTAGCGATGACGTGTATTTTGAATAAACCATTTGTTAACTTTTTTGAATTAAACGTGTTTTTTTAAGAAAAAATAAGAATTATTAACCACCACACCTGGTATATAATTCATCATAACACTTGTTTCAATTCTCTCACAATGGTATATGAGACAATGGTATATAACAATGGTATATAAGCATTCTTGTCGGTGGGAGTCTTCTTTTTCTTATGTCCGCCGCTACGTTGGACATTTTCTCTGTGGTCTTTCTAGAATGTAGTCTGTATCC
The DNA here is from genome assembly GCA_031761425.1 of Cosmopolites sordidus. Lineage (NCBI taxonomy): Eukaryota > Metazoa > Arthropoda > Insecta > Coleoptera > Curculionidae > Cosmopolites > Cosmopolites sordidus. The sequence goes on along the minus strand of JARFXV010001463.1, from coordinate 151,424 downwards.
TTCCTCTGTCAGTTTTGGCCTGAGAATCTTCCTCATTTTGCCTTCTTCTCTTAGTATGTTTTCTATGACGCTTTTTATGCGGAGTGTAAGTGTCTCGCTTGCGTATACTACCTCTGGTTTGATTACTGTGTTGTAGTGTCTTATTTTTGCGTGTGTGGATATGCATTTCTGTTTGTCTTGCCATCGGCGAAAGCCTGCCTGGTACTTACCAATTTTGTGTTCTAATTGTTCTTGTGTTCTCTGGAGAAGGCATGCTGAGAGGATTTTGTAAGTGACTTGTAGTAAGGAGATTCCTCTCTAGTTGTTCACATCTGTTCTGTCTCCCCTCTTTTGCAGCGGGTGAATAGGAGCCCATTTCCATTCATCTGGTAATTTTTCTGTTTGCCAGATGTTTGTGATTATTTGCGTACGTTCCTGCAGTGAATTTTGTCCGAGGTTTTTTAATAGTTCAGCGGTGATACCATCTTCACCAGATGTCCTGTTATTCTTTAGTTTGCCTATGTGTCTGTGGATTTCTTCCTGTATTTGTGGTGGTGATTTCTGAGTTGGTATAGATACAATTTTCCTTGGGGAATCTTGTGTCGCGTTCGGGACAATTGAGGAGATCAGAGAAATAGTGTGCCACCTCTTGACAATTCTCCTGATTGGTTAGCGATAATCTTCCATTCCAGTTCCTGAAACAAAGATTTTGTGATGTGTATCCACAGATTTGTCTTGCGAAAGTCGTATAAAAGTATCTCATGTTATAATTGCGGAAATTTTCCTTTATAGAGTCTAGTTGTTCCTTCATCTACTTTCTCTTGATGTCTGTTTCTAGTCACGTCAAAAAACTATTGACTTTCTGGGGATTTTTTAGTGTTGTACCTCTGAAATGCTCATTTGCGTCGCTGCAATGCACATTTCAATGTTCTTTTTCAATGGGATCAGTTCCTGTGCTTTTTGTGTATTTTTTGTGGAAGTATCTGCCTCTTCCTTTTCCCATTCCTCTGTTATGTTGAATTACTTGATCTTTTTCCTGTCGAATTTCTGTAGATATACTTTTTTGTGATGAATTCTCCTTGGGGGGAACTTGACTTTGATTCGTGTTAGGTAGTGGTTTGAGTCACTGTTCGCGCCCCTGAGGACTTGGACATCTTGGATCTGCTTTTGAATATGCGATAGTTCCCGTAGTCTGCCGTGTCCTCATCCGTGATGCGTGTTTCTTGTAGGGCAAGCACATGTATCTTTTGCCTGTCAAATTCTGAAGTTAGGTTGTAAAATTGGATCAGCGTGTTGATGTTGAAGGTGCCAAAATATGTAGGTGTTTTGTGTGGAAATTTACCGGAAAGTTCCGGCTTTTTTTATAGATTTTTAAATTATGAAAGTCCAGGTTTCCCAGAATCCAAGCACCCGGTTGCCGTATGACGACGGGTGGATTGGTTACCACCTGGGGTATCATTGTTATTACACGAGTTATGGTTGCTTATAAGCTTATAGGTTCAGTGTTTCCACTGGGAGTTTAGAACCAGGGATTGTTAGTTTCTCGAGCGTGGTGTACAGCCGCACCATCTGGGTGAACAGTCGACGAGCAGGTTGCGGGTGGTTGCCACTGCAGACGCAACCTGGGTTTTTTTTCTGCCAGAGCCCTGTTAGCCATCTGTTCCCGAAATAAACGTGCAAGTTCAGCCGTTGTCCGCTTCCTGCGACGTTGACGAAGGGTTGGAGCTTTAGGAGGCTATATATATATATATATATATATATATATATATATATATATATATATATATATATATATATATATATATATATATATATATATATATATATATATATATATATATATATATATATTTCCAAAAGTTTGGAATATTTCGAAAATAAATAGTATATCTACGCCTATAATTCTTTAAAAATTGTAATGAATATTTATTTTAGACCGTTTTTAAATGAAAATAACAAAAGCATCTTTTTCAAGGTTTTTCGATTTTTATCCATTCCGTTGATTTACACATTATTTCATTTCTTTTTTCAATTTTCAATCAATCCGTTTAAAAATGCCTAGAAACATGATATATCATTTTAACAGATCAAGAGTAATTGCTTTGTTACAACAGGGCTTTAATCAAAGTGATATCGCAGAAATTGTAGATGTTTCCCAGTGCACTAACGAAAATTCATAAAAAATTCCAAGAGACAAATGACCTAAAGGATAGCCCTAGAAGTGGTAGAAAACAATATGCACAAGACCGACAGATATCAATGATAGCACGAAGAAATCGTCTGGAATCTACAACTGGTGTATCAAGGGAGCTTGTTAGGCTTGAAGGAGTAAATGTTTCACGACAAGTTTCAACACCCAAACTGAAAGCGATAAATTTGCATCGCAGAAGACATTTTCGTGTTCCCAAACTAACTCTTCAACAAAAAAATATAAGATTGCAATGAGCTCGAGAAATGCTGGATCCTAGTCCTAACTGAAATAACGTGATGTTCTCCGATGAGACGACAATTGGCTTGGTTGACAATTAGTTTGGAGAGCTCCAGGTCGACAAGCCCGACTAGAAAGAGCTCAACCATGTGTCCCATTTGAAGGTGGGAGCGCGATGTTTTGGGGTTTGAGGAGCAATTGGCGACGGATTTGTTTTTTTGGATAACAACACATCTCCTTATCGAACAGCAGCAGTACAAAATTTTCTTAAAGAGGAGGGGATAACCAAGTTAGGGTGATCAGCAAATTCCCCTGACATGTATGGCATTGCTCATGCTTGAGACATTCTAAAAACACGCATAAAAAAGTGAAATGTTTGAATATTCCAAACTTTTGGGCATATTTGTAATTCAACATAGCCTGGTATTCCACTTCTTTCCAACTCCCTGATATACAAAACTCCCAACTCCTTTCCAACTCCCTGATATATTAAAGTATCTCCCTTTTCATGTGTGTGGTGCTATAGACCGTTAGTGACCCTTAACCTCCTTCAACCTCCTTCTATCTCCTTCAACACCTTCAAGCTTCGCCTCTAACCGGATCGACATATTTAAGGAGAAACTAGCCTTGCAAATTTATCCTGAATGTGTGACACGTGTCCTCATATTAAAAACAGATCACAAACAAACCAAATGAAAGAAACTTCTTTTAGTATTAAAGCTGCAGCAGTACACGGAATACTTTACATATAATTTAATATTAGACGAATTTCTCGTTAATGTTTACACTAACTTACGGAACCAATGAACTGACTATCTAAGCATCAATCAAACGTATCCATATCAACTAACTGAAGCACAAAAACTGTGACGCTGGCAATCTTCTTAATGGTAATGGCCACTGAAATATGTATTAAAGTGATGATACACAATTTATTAACACGACAAAAATAATAATTGAAATGGGAAATTATTAAGATAGTGCAACTTCAACAATAGTGAAAATACAAGGTTCAATGAAAAAATATATGTACGCTCTATTATTTCGTAGCACAATTTTGGTTGGGAGTGTTTGCATAAAATTATTTAAGAGTTGAAAATAAGAAGTTTATTTCATGGATAATTTTATAGAATACAAGCTTTCATTAACGATTTTTTTTTTGTTATGAATAAATAAAAAACAGTGGAGGGTCGTGAGGGAGGGCGTTGGGGCGTCGCCCCTCTAGCCTTTACCACAGTAAACAATTTTTCAGAGCAAAACACCATATTTTATTTCCGTTCAGTTTCTTTCCTTTATTCCTCATTTTCCTGGTTCACCTCCAGCATAATGTTTCTATAGCATGAAAAATAAAAAGAAGGAACGCCTACTCCCTACTTTTTTACTTCCACTTTAAAAACTCACGAGCCGCCACTAATAAAAATATACCTAATGGCTTTAAAAAATATATTTTTCTTATTTAATTCAAAAATTATGAAGTTAAAATATTGGCCGTTTGGGTTTAGCTGTTGTGTAGTGCAGAAGTGTAAGTTTGGATAAATGCGCGCTAATACATCGCTGTAAAATCGCTTAAAAAACGAGAATTAATCGGAACTGTAGGTTATAGGGCCCGCATTAGAGGTCCATATGTCCATATGTTACATCTAATATTTTCACGGGTGGTAGATAATGTTTCTAAATCATTCCGGGTGTATCGGTTTATTCTGTGAAGAGTCACGACGTTTCGCCAAAATCTCAACTTTGTCCAGTGAGTTGGACCCTTCAGTCGAAGCGGGCCACACTTGAAAATGCCAAATGAGATTTTGGCGAAACGTCGTGACTCTTCACAGAATCAACGGATCAACGAATACATAACACATAATCAACACATAATCAACGAATATATATATATATATATATATATATATATATATATATATATATATATATATATATATATATATATATATATATATACAGGCAAATAAATAGAGAAAACATAACATTTTAAAGAATAAACTTGATTGGTACTCTTAAGACCATACCCTACATTTAAACACCTTTGACACGGAAACTAAGCCATCGTGAAAATGGACTTATGTGTTACTTCCACTATCTTTCAATGAACTCAAATTATTGAAATATTTTTTATTATTGTTATTCTTCCAATATATATTAGTATATACCTAAATCGTCATCTAGTATGTCCGAATTTTCAATAGGAACACTTATCAAACGAATCGTGAGTTTGATCCCCTTTAGGGTCACAATTATTCAGTAAAGTTTGGCAAATCATCATGGAACATTAACATCAGAGCAATGTTTTCAAATTGTGTCGAACGTGTCAAAAAATGTCGAAAACATAAAAAAATGCCAAAAATATGAAAAAAACCTGTTAATTGGCCACCAAAGTTATGCGATTTAACGACCTTAGATTATGTTCTTTGGGATTATGTTAAATCTTTTGTATATACCGATAAACCAGCAACTATTGATGCCTTGGAAGCTATCATAACTCGAACAGACAATTGAGGGAAAAATGGTTACAAATTGGATTGACAGAATACGCATAATCAGAAGAATACATATATATATATATATATATATATATATATATATATATATATATATATATATATATATATATATATATATATATATATACCTCACGGTCCGAAGGGTCTCCCGCCTAGAAGGTTTATGAAGTTTTCTTAAACTCATGAAAAATATATGGCTAGGACCATTAAAAGCCGTTACCGCCGGTAAAGATGTTACTCATCATAAAACGATAAATCCCACCGGCTTGCAAGCATTTGGCAATACTGACCTACCACATACGTTTTTTTAAAAAACTAGCCTACCTAATAGCCACACTTGCTCAGCAAGTACTAGCAGTGAATTGATTTTTCGGTCAACTTGACGCCAAGTTTATGGCAACACAACGTTGGGTAAGTGTTAACGTACAAGCTGATGTGAATCTACGGCCGTAGATTAGAAGCAACTTGACAGCAAGACTTACGCTTCATTTGAAGTAAAACATTCGATCAACTTAACGTCAATAACTGACAAGCAATTTTTGGAGACAAGTTGAACTAAAGTTACTAAACAATCTGATGCCAACTTAAAAGCAAATTCTTCGCTTCAGATTCCGGCCGTAGATTGACGTTAACTTACAGTTACAGTGGCTATTGAGGTTAAAAACCACTGTTGCCAAATTACGGGTAATTAAATTGATATCTAAATATAATTGATATCTAATCATAAACAACTTGCCCAGCATTTTCTAAGCCACGATATTCAAAATGAATTCATCACATCAAAAACAGTTATTGCTGAAGTCATTCGTAGGCAAAATATTATACAATTCTGCTCGACTGCACTATAGAGACTATAGTCGAATTGAACAAATATCAGTTTTCTTAAGATTTTGTAATACATCAACCGAAACAATAGAAGAAAACTTTATCGGATTTCTTGCTGTCACCGAGACAACTGGATAATATCTAACTAATGCCATACTGGAAGAGCTAGAAAAAAATGGATTAGATATTCAAAACAGTCGTGGGACGAAATGGACAATGGTGCAAATATGGTAGGCATAAAGTGGTTAGTTTATAAAAGGTAGTTTATAAAAGGTTAAAACTCGAATAATAAATATTAATCCCAGGGCATTTTTTACACCTTGCGGGTGTCAGTTGGAATCTACTGTTGGTAGATGCTGCTAATTCTTTTGCGACAGCTTAAAACATGTTTTGGTTTTATTCGGAAATTTTATTTGCGATTTTGAAAATCCAGCAAACGATGGGAAATAATCAAAGGCAAATTAAAGCTTACTATAAAGCCTTTATCAGACACACGGTGGAAAAGCAGAATCGAGGCAGTGAAGGCCATATTATTGTAATTTGATGATGACATTGAATGCATTAAAAGCTTAAAAAATAACGCGGAAGAATCCGACGCACTCGGTGATTGTGATTCGGTTTTGAACAAAATACGCAGCTTAGATATTATCGCGTCTTATAAGATATTATCGCGTGTTAATATCATAAGCAAATTATGTCAATCTGTACAAGTCCATTTAAGCATTACTCTTAAACATTTGCGTACATTTTGTGACTAGATCAAAGAATATCGACAAACTGAGTAAATTGAGTTAAGCATTAAATATTGAGTAAAGCAGTTATGATCTGCAAAAAGACTTTAAAAATAAAAGGATAGCCAACAAGAAAACAATGTTCGATTATGAAAGCAGCGATGAACCTCTATAGTCTCCCAAAAGCCGGTACGAAACTTATTTTTTAACACCATGATTGATTCCATAGCGAGCAATATGGATACAAGAGTTATATCTTTAAATCAACAATTTAAAAATATTGATATTCTCTATGATCTAAGTAAGTTAAAAATTATTCCAAAAGAGCATATATTAAAAAACTGTCAAGATTTACACGCATTCCTGCGAGTGGGTGAGAGCACTGAATTCCAACCTTATAAATTATATGAATAATTACAAACAATGATCCTAAATTTACCCAACTTCATTAAAGATGTGAAATAGTTGCTCCAATGTATAAAAGAAAATAACTTAAAAGAAATTTACCCAAATATGTATATTGTTATTCGAATTTTGTTAACAGTATCAGTAAGTTCAGCCTTCACTGAAAGAAAGTAAGATACAGCCTCTGCTTTTCAAAATGAAAACTAATAAAAAATTATTTAAGAAGTTAAGAATTAAGAAGAAGGGCCATCAAAGACTTTCAGCTTTAGCAATTTTATCTATTGAATGAAGCAGACACAGCATTTAAGTTGGATTACGATACAGTTATTAAGGGGTTCAGTAAAGCTAAACGTAGGACATTTCTGTTTCTTTAAATCTATGCTGTTAGTTATTAAAGTAAAAATATTTGCATGTTTATGAACAAAAATTTGATAGTTTCTTTTTTTTCTCTATATAAAATCCATCCTCTTGCGCTACCAGATAGCCTCGAAAAATTTGTATTGCCCACATCAAATGTAGGTCTTGCCCCGCTGCTATATATATATATATATATATATATATATATATATATATATATATATATATATATATATATATATATATATGTATATATATTAGGATGTACCTTGTATCGACGATTTTTTTTGCAATTATCGAAACGCATACCCTCTATTTATTTTTAATATGCTAAGGTATACTTAAATACAAAAGTTCCGCAACACAGTAACTTCCATACAGTAAATACAGTAACTTCCTGGGTAAATGTTAACCCGTGCCAACAGGTCCCCAAAGATTACGCAAACTGCTGTTTTTGAACACTTATTTATGTATAGGTAGATCATCGCGAGTATGCATATCTTAGGCAATAAATTAATGAAAACACAAGTTTAAGTAATAGATTTAATGATATTAACAAATAAAATAGTACAACTATTCATGATACTTCCTTTTTAAGGTCTTTTTTTTGCAGTTTGGATACATCTTTCTATGTACTTGCATACAGCGTAGTAAAAATTGTTTTTGTTTTTCTTCTGCAGTACTCAAACCGTAGAAGTCCTGTATTAGCTTAACAGCTCTTTCAGCTGTATCATTTACTACTTTTAAGCTCGAAACTTTTCACATAGGCTGAATTTTCTTCCCACGAAGATATGTTTTCTTGTAGGAATCCGCTGTCAATTTTAAATCGCAAAAGCAAATTGTTGCTCTTGATGGAGACAAAATCGCTCTGAGATTTCCCTAAAACAATAGTAATTAAAAATTAGTATCACAATCAAATTGATAATTAAATTGAAATAACAGTGAAATTAAAATAACAGTGAAATTAAAATAACAGATCAAACAAAACTCTCCCCATATATCGAAACAGACATGTCTTCTTTCGAAGGAACACATCTCCTCCCAAAATCATATGTACTTTCTCTTTGTAAGTTAGCTACAATATTGACCTTAGTTTGGTCATCAACTTCATCATCAAAGAGTGATAATGCGACTATTTCCTCTGATAAATACCACAAATTTTGACTGAACTAGCTTAGAGTCACTTCAGACATAAATTTATCAATTGTTTCATATTCTTTCAACGCCTTTAAAAAACGCAAATCTTGATTCGGCGCCTTCACTGCCAAACTACATCCAAGCCAAGGCTCTGCATAAACTGCCACAATGAATAAACAAAAATCTTCCAGCCTGTTGTCTTTGCTTTGCGCCTGTTTATCTTTTATGCTCATTTTAAATTGAGACTGTAGCAAACATATTTACAAAGAGTAAATAGCTTTTGCCATCCATCGTGCTTAATGCATTGCGCCAGGAGGTCTGATTTCAATTTTTCTTTCATTATCTCCTCCCAAGAAAATAATGGATAATGCGATCAGTTCCCAATAATCGTCACGTACGATGGATTTTTGCAGTTCATGAGTAAAAAACGTCGCCAATTCGTTAAGTGTCACAAAGATGCTGTTTGACAATATCAATGCTTGTTTCGATAGCCTTAGGATTAATGTTCTTCCAGTGCTCTCTAAACTTATTGAATAGTGGAATATCGGGACTGCTAGTGAGTTAATGGATCTTTGATTCAAATACACTTTTAAGAACCAACTCATAAACATGATGGCGACAAGCAAAAATAATTCTCGTTCCAGTTTATGTTGTAAAATTACACAAGCTCCATATAAGCGCCCTGTTTTAGATGATGTCGTATCACAGCACATTATTTGTATCTTATCACTTATGTTCCAGTTATACAGTGCGTTTAAAACTGCTTTGGCTTGATGTTTGTCAGAAGAACTCTCCAATTTAAGTACTGCAAGAAGTTGATTCAAATGAAATAAGGATCGCAGACGTTCTTCTTTAGAACTTCTCACATCCAGGCCAGGCAATAATTTTCCATCCCAATGAACGGTAACTAATTCGGGTACATTATTCCTAAAATCGGCTTTTATTGATTCCGCTCTATGTTTTCTCATTTGTGTTCGAACGCTTTGAATAGAAGATTTGATGATTGGGTAGTCAGCCAAATAAGACCTAATGCCTTATAAGACCTAATGCCTAAGACCTGCCTGAAGTATATAAAAAGAATCCCTTGCGCTTAGTTGTCATCTATCTAAACATACAACTAACTTTGCAGTGATGAAATATTTCCTTGCTCTTTTCGTAGTAGAAACAGAACTTATAGTTCATGATATTGAGGGTAAAGGTTCCTCAGAACTTTCTTCAGAGCTGGTAAATTCATCTTGAGACGGTATACAGTCACGTAAAGTAAAAGATGATAATAAGCTCTCTGAAGACACTTTCGTGGCTCTCTTTTTTTCTTCGTCTAGTTTTCTCTGCATCACTCTTTCTTCTTTCTCAGATAACTTTTTGTCTACATCCGACAAGCAACCTAGACGGCTCTCTTTGTTATTGTACGAAAATGTTATCTATATTAATTATATCAAGAGCATCAGCGTGTGCGATATCAAATAAATTATCCAAACCGTTTTTACCTTTTGGAAATCCTCCTCGCAGCGTCTGTAAACATCTTGTGTTTTTTGCAGCTCTCGCCAGAATTGATAAAGATTCACAAGCTTCTTTACGCAGTTAGGTACAACTTTGGTAGGTATTCCAACCTTTTCCCATAATATAATACACTCCCAAATGACAAGATTTGTGCTTTCACTTACAGTCAATTGAACTTCGAGAATGTTAAATAAATAAATAAATAAATAAAACCGCGAGAACATACCGATTAAAAGTTCATTTTGCACCCGAAATTTGGTGATTTACGTCACCAACCTAGAAAATACTTTTTTAATGCTTCTTAGTTCCACTGACATCTTCAAAACATGCGGGTTAACTACCCGACAAGCTGAAAGTAAATGACAAATGGCTAGAGCGCGCAATTCCTGCAGCGCAGCCTGTATGAACATGTTTTCCGCGCAAGTCGGCACGGGTTGCAGTGCTCTAAAATAGGTAAAAAAAATGTTTAGTGTTTTAGGGTCAAATAAATAAAACTAGAACCTATGCGTTAGAAAATAAAAACTTTGAAAAATAAAGGACACCCTTATATATTTTATTATAAATATAAAATTATTATATATATATTATATATATATATATATATATATATATATATATATATATATATATATATATATATATATATATGATCGAAAAATTATAAACTTGCCCCGTGCAGAAAAAAAGTTTTAAAAAGCTAAGGAAGTTCACCCGTGCTCTATTCTTCCTGTGATGCTACAACCCTAGTAAGCCTTGACTTCCGGCCTCCAACCGGATCGACTTCCAGAAACCCCTTGCCAATTTTTGATGTACAGTAATTCTTCAGCATCTCTTCTTACATTGTCCTGCGACCCTATCTTTGGTCTGTCTCTTTTTCTGTTACTCCCTATTCCGTATTTTCCTCGGTATTCGATTTTCAGGTATTCCCGCCACGTGTCCCGGCGACCTAATTCGCTGAACCCTCACATACTCTACAATATCCAGATGTTGGCACGGTTGTTTGTGTTCGAAGTTATACCTGATCTAAAGCACCAAAAATCCTTCTGAGTTCTCTTCTTTCAAATACTTCAAGCATCTCTCCTGTGTTCTTTGTGATGGTTGAGAATATTGGCCCAATGACTGTCAGAATTCTAGACTAATGGCCGAATAAGTGTTTTATAGATTATAACTTTCGTGTTTCTTTAAATAAGTTTAGATCTTAAGACAGAATGCAGGGAATAAATAAGTATGTTACCAATCATAATACGATTTCTGATATCCGCAGTGATGTTGTTTTCGGTAAGTATCCTTCCGAGATAAATTGCTTCATCACTTCAATATAGTCATCGTCAATTATCCAGTTCTATTATATTCGTGGATTGGTTCTTTTTTCCATCTTTATTATGTCTTTGTTTCACTTCTATTTTTCATCATAGGTCCTTTTCACCATAGGTCCCCCTAATATTTTTTTTTTCAACCGTGTTGGTACATTTAAGTCATTTGCATATCCTACGATCTGCTTTCTTTATTTATCATTGCTTTATTTATATCTATATCGGTGCCACTGATGACTTTGTTCAATACTTTGAAACAATACAATATTAAACATAACTGGTGCCAGTTCACCACCCTGTTGCAAACCTTCTCCGATCTCAAATTTTACCGTTGTATGTTATTACATTTTTACTAGTGTCTTGGAATTCAGTATTGTCATAAGGGTTAATTTTATAACATTAGCTGGTATTCCCCTTTCCTCCATAACCTCGTTTACTATTGCTCTTTGTACGCGATCGTGTCTGAAATCTATGAACATCTAAAAATAATAGAGTATCAGATTAATTTGTTTTCTCCAATATTTGACGGACTATGAACAATTATTGAATTGAATCTATTGTTGATCGTTCTTTTCTAAACCCTGCCTGATATTCGCTCATTCATTCTTCGATATATGGTATTATCATCTGCCTCACTATAAGTATAAAGCAATATGATCTCATTTCAGTTTATCTCCTTTTTTATGAATCGGGTTAGTATTATGATCTTCACTGGTCGTTCCATTTAACATTATTTCAAAATATGTCTTCCATCAGCCTAGAATGTCCTCCAAGTTCCTCATACTCTAGTATGCTCTCTAATCTCCTTATACCTACTTAGTCGTCATCAGTAGCACAATAAATTGATATAATCAATTATTATAGTTAGAAGTCTATTAATCATTCCGATTTAAAAGTTGTTTTCACTCTTAAAATCCCATTAGTCAGTGCAGAAACGTATACTCGGGCTCATTTTTATTCAGAACCTATATTAAATAATCGAACAAATATTTGTCATATTATTATTCCAAATTTACAAAAATACATTGCGAAAGAAGATATTATACTACTATGATCAAAAGAGTAATTTTAAATAAAACAAAAAGTATTTATAGGCTCAGTCAAATTAAATTTATTTTATCTCCTTCAAAATAATCCACTCTTATTGCAACATTCATATTCCAATGTTTTCCAGTCTTCGAAACAGTTTTTATACTTCATTTCGGATGTTCCCTTCAATTTTAGCAATGCTTGATTTTTAGCAAAAAAATTTCGAATAATTATTACGGTGTGCGATGGTGCACTATCGTGATGTAATAAATATTTTCTTCATTGGTTAATGTGGAGCGTCTACTAGTATGAGCTTCACCTTCAACTATTTTTCTACCATTACTAGAGTACTTGTTCCACTTGTAAACAATTTTTGCATAACTTCATCGCAGTAACACTTTATTAAAATGGAAAAATTATTTGCGGGAAAAATCTATTCATTTAAAAAATGAGCCAAAAAATTTTTATTACGCTGATGACACACAATTATATTTCAATTTTTCTCCACGTGAATGCTCTAGACCGAATAATATAATTAATAAACAGTTAAACAAGCTTAAAAGACTCTCATTAGCACATAATATGAACTCTTCTAAATCTAATGTTATGCCATTTTGCACTAAATCTAATTATATTTTTTTAAAGACGAATCTTTCAATATCTGTTGACAGAGAGAAGCTTGGTTTTGTAGATTGTGCGCAAAACTTTAATGTTATTGTGGATTCGGAGTTACGTTTTAACACGTTCACTGCCAGTAAGCACTAGTTAAATTTCGGCGGATGCCGACCACTGTTTTTGTTTAAATTTTAAACACGGTTTTGCCGTCGGCTGCAGTAAACGTGTTAAAGATCATGTATCCAAGTTAATTCGTAAATTATTTATGCACCTTAAATTACTTTATGCTAATAAGTACATTTTAAATCAGGCTTTAAGAAAGCTATTATCAGAGTCATTGGTACTTTGTCATTTTACTTACTGTGACTTTATTTATTTTCCATGTCTCGATTCTGTAGGCAGGGGCAGAATACAATGGGTGCAGAATGATTGTTGTCTTTTCTTTGGACTTCGAAAACGGGATCATATCTCTCAAAAGATTGATCAGCTTAAGTGGCTTACAATGGATCACAGATGACAACTTCATATGGCTAATTTCACGTATAAGGTTATCAGTGCTGACAATTCTGAAGCCCTTAAAAGTATGTTTGTAACTCATTCAGCCAGTCATTCTGTGACTAAAAGTTATAAAAGCAAATTTACAATACCACATTATAAAAAATCGATGTTTACGAAATTATATATATATATATATATATATATATATATATATATATATATATATATATATATATATATATATATATATATAAATATATATATATATATATATATATATATATATATATATATATATATATATATATATATATATATATATAAATATATATATATATATATATATAAATATATAAATATATATATATATATATATATATATATATATATATATATATATATATGATGTCGAGATATACAATAAAATAGCCCTGGAGATGGATCAAATGGGCATTAAAATGTCAGCAAAAAAAATGAAATGGTAATATTGGCGGGGAAAAAAACTCACAAACCTCCAAATCAATATTCAGGACGCCACAATAAACAGAACAAGGGCAACTAAATACATGGGTATTCTTATAGACAAAGATGCTAAAATGACCACTCACGTCAAGATGATTGATATTCAAGATGAGATGATATTCGAAAAAGCAAATAAAACATTGATGATACTAACTAAAATAACTCCAAAAACGGGAGGTCAAGGGCCTGAAAGAGACGTATATTGGTGGAGGCCACTATATCATATATTTTGTATGGGGCGCCTATTTGAGCAAATGTCTTAAGGTATAACCACTACGAGGCAATGCTCGAAAGAGTAAACAGAAAAATGGCAATACGTATTACAAGTGCATATAGAACCGTGCCCACAATCGCCATCCTAGCAGTTGCTGGTCTACCACCAGTAAGATTCTGAATCATAGAAAGCATATCAATATTCGAAAGCAAAAAGGAATCAAAAACTCAAACAAGACAGGGATTACGGGAAGTCTGGCACAAAGAATGGAATGGCATTGAGGGAAAGTGGCACAACAGAAAATTAAGGGAGACAAATTTCTACACAACACAAACAATAACGAGCCATGGATCCTTCAGATACTATTTATACAGAATGGGAAAGTCAAAGGACTTCCCGCTAGGTCGCTACTGTGAGATGGTGAATACAAGGGACCACACAATCTTCCACTGCTCGAGATGGGAACCGCTTCGGATGGCTACTACTGCCGAATGCGAGGTAGAAGTGAAGGAACACAACATCGGCGTTCTGCTTCTGAAAGGAAAAAGATAGTGGGCAAGAATAATGGGCATGGTGGAGAAAATAATGAGAACAAAAATAGAGAACGAGAGAAGACAAATTTGGACTGACAATCTGTTGGGTGTCCTGAAGTAATGAATAATGGCGGTTCCAGATTAATGAATAAAAAAGGTCAAAACAGAAAAAATATCCTAGAGAGGGAAGGGTCTTGTAGTCGGTAGGCATGACCCCAACAAGGGCATAAATCCGACATTCCCATGTCACTAAACATGGAACACATGGAACTATATCTATATATATATATATATATATATATATATATATATATATATATATATATATATATATATATATATATATATATATATATATATATATATATATATATATAGAAGAAGAATAGAAGAAGTTCAGCGAATATGTAGATGGAATACCATCACCAAACGAAACGTGGCCGGGGCGGCGCATACTACAACATTTTATGACGCAGGTGAGAAGAGCGTGTGACGCAGCCATGCCGCGGCGAAGCGGAAAACATATTTATCATAGAGAGGTGTACTGGTGGATTGCAGAAATCGCTGAGCTCAGAAAAAATGTAACAGACTCAGAAGATATGCCCAAAGAGCGAGAAGGGTGGACCCTTAGGGAACACTGCAAGCATCAGAAGATTACAAAATCCCAAGAAAAATTCTTCGTAATGCCATCAAACGAAGCAAAAGGGAATGCTGGAAGGAGCTTTGCAGACAAGTTGACTGGGACCCCTGGGGCACCCCTACAGGATAGTGGTTGGCAAGCTGCGGAAAAACCAGGGCGAAGCAGTACCTAGGAACAAAAGGACATACAAGAGGTAGCATACAAGAGGTAGCATACAAGAACAGGTGCCGTTATTCCAACTCGAGGAACTTCAAGTAGCTGTTAAAAGACTGGAAGCTGGCAAAGCCCCTGGATCGGATGGAATTCCGAATGAGGTTTTGAAGATCGCAGAGTTACGAAAACCTGACCTGTTTCTTGGTATGTTCAACGCCTGTCTGACGGAGGGATATTTTCCTGAACCATTAAAAAGACAAAAGCTAGTGGTTATACCAAAAGGTAAAGGGCGGGGCCCCAAAGACCCATCTGCCTGCAGACCACTGGGAATGCTAGATACTACCGGGAAGCTTTTGGAAAGAATGCTCCTGAATAGAATAGAAGTGTGTTTCGATGAAAATGGCCACCTATAGAAGAGGCAGTTTGGTTTTAGGAAAGAAAAGTCAGCCATGGAAGCAATTCAGGAGATACAATTAGAAGTGAATAAGGCATTCGAGTTGCGACTTAGCCCCGGCGGCTTCTGTATCGTGATTACTCTGGATATAAAAAACGCGTTTAATTCAGCTAGCTGGAAAAATATATACCAATCGCTTTAAGGAAATATCCGCTGGTACCTGCTACGCATAGAAAGTAGTTGCTTAGATAGAAGATGCCTGCTGATAGAAACACAGGATGGCAATGTCAACATCGAACTGACATCCGGTATGGGGCAGGGATGAGTGCAGGGGGGCACGCTGTGGAATAGTCAGTATGACAACCTGTTGCGCCCACCCCTTCCAGAATGCATTAAAATGGTGAGTTATGCCGATGATACAGCCATGGTAGCTGTAACAAACACCACGGAAGAATTGGAATGGAAATGCAATGAAGCTCTAGAAATAGCTGCACAATGGGTAAAGAACAGAGGCCTCAAATTTGCTCACCAAAAAACTGAAGCGTTAATAATTACAAAAAGGCCTAAATATAAACTGCCTCACCTTGAAATAGAGAGGCATGACATCAAGTTCCGGAAGAGCCTTCGTTACCTCGGCGTGTGGATTGATAGAAGATGGAACTTCCGAGAGCACATTAAGAACATGTCAACCAAGGCAGGGAGTGTAGGCTCAGCTCTTCAACAGCAGATGCCAAATATTGGAGGGCCAAAACCGGAGCAAAGGGTGTTACTAACAAGTGTGATACACCCTGTACTGCTATATGGATCTCCAATATGGGGGCACCAAGCACGTACCAACGCAATCAAAAAGAATATGGAGCCCATCCAAAGAAAAATGGCATTAAGAGTCAATAGTGCACATCGGACGATATCCACAGGTGCGGCTCTTGTCTTGGCCGGTGTTCCGCCCATCTGGTTCCTAGCTAAGGAAATGGCGGAGACATGGAGGAGACAGGGGCAGGCAAAGTGTGCAAACAAAGGTTACCGAGAGCAAATAAGAGAAGGAGCGCACAGAGAAATAATGTGAGAATGGCAATCTGAATGGGATGCATACCTAAAGGGCAGGTGGACCCATACATTAATACTGCGGATTGAGGAGTGGAGACAGCGACATGGCTGCCTGGATTACTACCTCACTCAGGCCATCAGCGGACATGGGTGCTTCGGGGTCTATCTGCATAGAATGCACAGGAGGGCGAGTCAAGATGGTCAGAGCTGCGGTGCTGAGCAGGACGATGCGACGGGGATCCTGGTTTCGTAGGGCCACTGGTGGGGAGTTTGCTCCTTCCACGTCCATATATACATATACATATACATATACATATACATATACATACATATACATATACATATACATCTAATGCTATTAAGTTATTAAAAATACTCCCTAATATATTTAAAAATTTTAACATCAACAAGTTCCAATGTGGCATTTGAGGTTCTGGCGGTGACTGGATGAATGTGTAATAATAATATTTGTTATGTATAGTATATGTACATACATGGGAGAAAAATGTTTGTATTTTGTAGGTGTGTTGTTTTTTTCTGTCAAGGGATTAAGATAGGAAGGTTGGTTGAATGGAATAACAATTTATGCTAGACTTCACCAACTTGCAGATCAACAAATGGTCAACATTTATTTTGTTTGTTTACTTTTGTTTATTTATTTTTTCTTGTCATTAATATATTCAATAAAGACCATTTATTATTATTATTATTATTATATCGAGAACGCGTGAATTT
Source organism: Cosmopolites sordidus (assembly GCA_031761425.1). Taxonomy (NCBI): domain Eukaryota; kingdom Metazoa; phylum Arthropoda; class Insecta; order Coleoptera; family Curculionidae; genus Cosmopolites; species Cosmopolites sordidus. Next base: position 133,856 of record JARFXV010001463.1, on the reverse strand, counting down.
TTAAAACAAAAGTTACTTTACTTTTTGATCATAGTATCTATATATATATATATATATATATATATATATATATATATATATATATATATATATATATATATATATATATATATACGTACTTCATGTACTTCAAACGGCTGCTTCAATAGCACCAGAGGAAAAATGTCTCAAACAAACAAAAATCTCCAGTGAGACCATTGATTTAATGAAGAAACGGAGAGCAATGAGAAATGCAGGTAGTCCTTTTGGCAGGGTCGAGTACACTGAGCTCTGCAAAACTATAAGATATAATAAGAAAACGTATCAGAGAGGACACGCGCCGATTCAATATGCAGCTAGTGCAAAAAACCCTGGAAGAAAACAAAGGAATTAACAAAGCTAAACAGAAGCTGAGAAACAAAAGAACGCAAATATATGCTTTAAAGCGTGAGGATGGCACAGTGTGCAGGACACGTACCCAAATGTTAGAGATTGTCAGAAGGTTTTATTCCCAGTTATATGAAGATCAGAGCCAGTCAGGGACAGCAATACCCACGGAAGAACAATATATAATACCAGATATCCTAGTGGAGGAAGTAACAAATGCTATAGAATTGATGAAGAACGGCAAAGCTCCAGGAAAGGATAGTGTAACTGTCGAAATGCTAAAAGCTGGTGGTCGGACGTTACATAAAACACTGGCAAAATTATACTCAAAATGCCTCAAAGAACAAAAAGTACCTGACTTATGGAAAAATGCAGAAGTGATCCTTTTACATAAAAAAGGAGCACAGGAAGATTTAAAGAACTACCGTCCAATAAGCCTCCTGTCAGTGATGTACAAAATTTTCACTAAGATAATTTCTAAAAGAATATTAAAAAAACTGAATGACGCACAACCAAGAGAACAAGCAGGATTCAGAAGTGGATTCAGTACAATGGATCACATCCAGGTTGTACAGCAGGTCATAGAAAGGCACAACGAATACACCATGCCACTGTGCTTGGCTTTTATCGACTACGAAAAAGCATTTGATTCCATCTCAAAGCATGCGATAATGGATGCACTGCTTAGCCAAGGTGTAGAGAGAGCCTATGTAAACCTATTAGAATCGATATAGGATGGAGCTACAGCCACAATTCACCTTGATGATCTTGAAGTGGGAATTAATATAGAACGAGGTGTACGGCAGGGTGACGCAATATCGCCTATTCTTTTCTCGGCTGGCCTTGAAGAAGTATTCCTTAAACTGGATTGGGAACAGGATGGGGTAAAGATCAATGGTGCAAACTTAAACCATCTTAGATTTGCAGATGATATTATTCTCATTTCACAAGACCCAGAGGAGCTGCAAAGACGCATACAAGAACTGCAAAGGGCTGGCGAACCATTTGGCTTGAAAATAAACCTGAAAAAGAGTCAGGTTATGTTCAATAACTTCGCTCAGGATAGAAGAAATTCAGTTTTAGGAAGGGATTTAGAGATTGTGGACAGCTTTGTATATCTTGGACAGAGGATTTCCATGGAGGGGAATACCGCCCGGGAGGTGGAACGGCGTGTTAAATGTGGCTGGCAGGCATTTGGTAGGCTCAACATAGTGTTTAAGAGCAGACTCCCACTTTGCCTGAAAAGAAAAGTATTCGATCAGTGCGTTCTACCCGTTATGACATACGGAAGTGAAACCTGGACACTCACATCGCAATCAATTCAAAAACTTCGGGTGGCACAGAGGGGAATGGAAAGATGTATGCTTGGCATTACAAGACGAGACAGAAAGTCCTGCGCATGGATCAGGGAACAAACAAAAGTCTGTGACATCATTGGAAGAGTAAAACAGTTGAAATGGAGATGGGCAGGCCATATAGCGAGGCGATGGGACGACAGATGGACCAAGGCAATCCTGGAGTGGATACCGCTTGATCGCAAACGTCCGCGAAGAAGACCGAAAGCACGATGGACTGATGAGATCGTTAAGTATATTGGACCCGAGTGGCAGAGGAAAGCCCAGGACCGTGAAGGTTGGAAGCATGCTGAAGAGGCCTTCATCCTGCAGTGGATCGATACGGGCTGATGATGATAATGATGATGATGATGATGATATATATATATATATATATATATATATATATATATATATATATATATATATATATATATCTCAGTAATAAATGTACATATATGTATACTTATATTTACCTATAGCTCTATAGGTAAAGCCCAGCTAAAAGTAAAATAATTCGCTACACATGATTGGCCCATAAAGTGACCAGATCGTGTTCCAATTAATCTAAATATGAATAAAAAGAAATTGGACAGAAATCGTTACTATTAATTCACAACCTTATTGTAATGGCTTCATAGGAAGCACAATGACTCATTGCAGACCATCTATTGAGGATTACCAGAATAAAACGTACAGTGGTACCCTTGTAATCATTCCGTTCAAATCTTAACAGCACATTCCCAAAAAACTTAACAAAAATAAAATTGAAGATTTTAGTAAGCCCAGCATACAAGGTGTGTTAATAAAGTATTGAGACAGGGGGCGTTGCGTTCGATCTGGCAACACTATTGACTCTCCATTTGAAGGGGAAGTATGCCAACATCTGATGCGTCGTCAGTATACATTTTCACTACTCCCTAAAGTTACTTGGTGGTTCGCAGCAGATCTATAAGTTCAGTTGCAATTCTTTACTTCAATGATTGAGAACAATTTCAAGCAGCGGTGCGCTATCAAATTTTGTTTCAGACTTGGACACACTAATACAAACGGTTGCGAAACTTCAATAAACTTGTAGAAACAGTGTTTTGTCAAGAGCCCAGATTTCCAAGTGGTTTAAGGTATTCTCAGAAGGCTGAGACTCGATTGAACATGAACCTCGCAGCGGAAGGTCTTTGGTTGCACATAATCTGCAGGTTCTTGCTGAATGGCAAAGAACTAACATAGGACACTTCTTAGAAGACATCGAGTCGTAGCCTACTTGATACGCCACTAACTAGGTAGGTAAGAATTGAGGGATGATTTCTTAAAATCACTTCTCGGATTTTACACTGTTATCTAGAGAACATTCAAACTTCGAAACATGGTTCTATAAACAACGTACAAATCATCACTACAAATACATCCGCACCATGAATGGGAATTGAGAAACTGAGAGCTATGCAGTGAGCAGCATGAACCTGAAAGAGAAATGAGCTAAGAAGCCAACTTCATGTATATGTTAAACTCAAAGTGATTTGAATACACTGAACACCAAATCACTTTTCAAGGCGCGTTTCGTTAACCATGTTAGCATCATCAAGAGATGATTCAATCAGATTAAATTGATCCAGAAAAATGGATACCATCAAAGGACTACTATACAGCGAAATGACAAATGTTTTTTCCTTTATTTGGGTTTTTCGCCGCTTTCTAAAACTCAAAAATATTAAAAATACCTGTTCTTATGTAAAGAAAGAATCACTGGGTAAAAAAAAACCAAACAGGGACAAATTTCTCAGTGATTCTTTTTTGTAATAAATTTGCCTAACGAACACAATTTTAAAGATATAAAAATGTTATAAAAAAATTTAAAAACTTTTAACGTTAACGTTTCGGAGGGTCCTCTCCCCCCGTTTTCAAAACTAAACTAAAAAATAAATTATATTAATTTGTAATATATAAAGTAACGAGTGAAAATAAATATATTTTTTGTGTATATCAACGATACTTACATTGACAACAATAGATAAAATAATAAATCCAAATAAAGGAAAAAAATGCATGAACACGCCACAATCATTCAGACATTACTTATGACAAATGTTGTTTAAAGTACTTCATTTCAGATGATATTTAAGGTCAGTTTATAAGAATAATATCTAAAACGTGTCATTTTCGCAAAAATTAAGCGTTTATTTCCATAACAAAATAAATTACCTTAATAATCGATGGTAATCGATACCATCTTTCTGTCAAAGAATAGATTCCGCGTCAAAAGGACTTTTGGTTTTTTTGAGGCCAACCATTTATCAAACCAAATTTTCACTTCTTCGTAAGAATGTAAGTGTTGTTCTGAAAGTCAGTGCTACATCGGTCGAAATAAGTGATAGTCCAAAGGGGCTAAATTCGGCGAATACGGCAGGTGAGGTACAATGTAACATTTAACTTTTTCCAAATAGTTTTTTACACATTTTGTAACATGGGGCCGAGCATTGTCATTGTCAAAAATGGATGTGCGATACAAAACTACCCGTCTTGCATCCAACGCTCGAATCGCGCAAAATAAAAGCCGATAACGATTAAATAGCCTCTATTTTCAGCACTTTTGACTACTAATAATACGCTAATTACTTATTTTTTACGTCGCACTTGACATTTCCCCGAAGACTTTTTTTAACAAGGCAACAATATCCGCCTTCGGAGAATTTCATTGTAAAGCCAGATTTGACTAAGAAGAATATAGTTATTCTAAAGTAAATGGGTTCTAACATCCTCCCACCTGAGACATGTTTAAACCAATTAAACATGACTCACAACATTTCTAAAGACCTTAACTAACAAAACAGTTACAATAAACATAATATAAACAAGATCTAACATTAATCAGAAAATTTTATGGGTGGTTTGATCTGGCGTCCACTTCGCGTAACACTTAACTTCACTTCACTCGTTCTCAAATCACAGTCACTACTTCCGAGTACGGTCACTCCCACGTTTTCACTCTCCGTTTCTATATAGCTATTGTCCTCGAAGCTAGGCAAACCTTCCACACTTTCCAGTGGGTATAGCCGTTGTATCGGTCTCAACAATTGTCCCCTTTTAGTGGCAACCCTAACAACTCGAACTTGACCATCTTTTCCAGCTATGAACTCTCTCACTAACCCAAGAGGCCATTCTAAACGTTTATCCTGTTCATTTTCTTTTAAAACCAAGTCGCCCACTCTTATTTTCCGATAGTTCTTTCTTTTAGTCCATAATCGAAATTGTCCCTAATATTCACTGCGAAATCTTTTCCGTACGTCTTCAATATTTTTTGTCTGTGCAATACTTTCCTAAACACTGAAAACTTATCAACGGCATCACAATCAATACTCCGCTCTCCGCCCGATCCCTTAGAAACATCACTGGGGTTAAAGGAATTAGATCGTTAGCATCCGTTGAGGAGTAAGTAAGCGGCCGCGAATTTATCACTGATTCGCAATCGCATATAACAATTGTTAATTTTTCATAGTCCAAGGAAGCACGTCCTAACACTTTACGCAACAACCGTTTCAAAATTCCTACCAGACGTTTCCAGAATCTACCCCACCATGAAGCTTGTACAAAACTTTTGACTGACAACGATGTGCAAAGTTCAAAATGTACTGCCCGTTATATAGCACAAGTAAAAAGACAGATCCATGCCTTTTCACCCTCTTTTAGATATAAAGGACCCGCAAAGTCTACCCCTGTTATTTCAAATGCTGTTGCATTGCGGACACGATCTACTGGTAGAGAAGCGGTATTCGCTACAGAAGGCTTAACATCATACCTTCTACATATGATATAGTTAGATATGGCCAATTTAATTGCACGTCTGCCTCCTAAGATTTAGTAATTTTCGCGTAATATACTCATCAGCCCCTGTGCACGGACGTGATATGACCTAACGTGTTCCCAAATTATAAGACGATTCACAATATAGTGTTTGGCAGGCAGTACGACTGGAAAACGAAAGTTTTCGCCATCTTCTCTATTGCTGATTCGGGACCATAAATGTATCAGATCATTTCTATCTTTAAAAGCATCTAGAGTACTTAGTTGTTTATCGTTTTCATCTTTAAAGAACTCTTGTATCATTTTAAATACAAAATTAAAAAAATAAATTAAAAATTAAATACAAATTTTAAATACATTTCCGCCTCTTGGGTCTCTTCATACGCTAACCATCCTTTTCGCTTACTGCCTTTGGTTGTTAAATTGTATGCAAAACGAAATAGCCACGCAATCATTTATATAATCTTCCAATAATAAGAAAAGTAGTTCAGATGCCAATCACTTGATGTCATTGTGCTTTGTGCATGGTAACTAACAATTTCTTTCTCTCCTTGTTAATTTCCTCTTCGTTACAACTGGGATTATCTGTTAGCCAGGTAAATGGATCTTGGTAGAGCTATCGTGGTCCATCCCACAACTTGGAATCTATTAGCTGTCCAGCAGAGCATCCGCGCGAAGGTAAGTCGGCCGGATTAAGTACCCCGGGAACATGATGCCAATGTTCAGGCGCAGTCGTTTTTCGTATCTCCACTACGCGATTCCAAACAAACGTTGTCCATTCTTCTGGCCTCTTTATCCAGCAAAGCACTGCTGTTGAATCCGTCCAGAAAAAGCTTTCCACTCTAATCTCGAGATGCCTTTTCAGATTCATATACAAACGAATTGCGATGATTGCAGCCATCAGTTCCAAACGAAGTATCGATAGTTTTCTTAAAGGTACAATTCGTGATTTAGCCGCCAAAAGGCGAACAATAATATGTCCATTCGAAACACCTCTCAAGAAGATTACTACAGCATAAGCATTTTTGCTGGCATCACAGAAAGTATGCAAGGACCATTTACCTTCTTCATGAATCGCATTTATCCACCTATGTATCTTAATAGCTGATAAGTGTGGTATTTCTTTAACCCAATTTCGAAATTTGGTCTATAACTCATGATCAACAGGTGTATCCCAAGTTAATCGTTTTTCCCACGTCTGTTGCAGCAACAGTTTCGGTATCAAGGTAGTGGGACAGGTAAAGCCGATGGAATCAAACACACGTTGAGCCAATGAAAGCATTAACCTCCTGGTTACTGGTTCGTTTAAAAGCTGGTGTATATCCTCAAGTTCGCTATTAACGCTTAATATATCACCAGATTTGTCCCATATTAACCCCAGTACTGGCGTTAGGTTTGCCGAAGTATTCTATTGGATTTGATGTGTGTACTCCCACCCTCTTAAATCAAATCTTCGTTCAGCCATAATAGCACAAGATTCTTCTATAAACGTTCTCAGCTCATCTTCAGTTGCAACACTTGTTACGCAGTTATCTACGTAAAAACTCTTCAAAAGTTTCAAAATAGTTGCTTCTGAATAAGCCACCTCCTTTGAGATTACCCTTTTCATCATTTCAGAAAAATGATATTCTAGCGTAGTACCCAAAAGAAACGAACTACTGCTGACACCGAACACTAGACGTCGTTCGTGTTCGTGAATTCGTCGATCAAGCTCTCACGAATCGTGACTTCCCTGCATTTTCCATTTTTACGCGTAACGTTTGTAAAAATACATGTGCACTCGTGCTGTTGGTTAGCGCGTGGTTAACGTCAGGAGGATCTTCCTGTTTGTCGTCTTTTTGTTCAAACAAAACTTATCATCAGATTTATTTAAAGACTGCTCTGGAGACATTAAGGCTACATGTGGTTTCCCACATATTATACATTTTAACCTTGTGTGACATTTTCGAAACTGATGTCCAAGTTTGAAACAACGAAAACAAGCCCTTTTTTCAGTTAAAATATTTATTTTTTCTTTTAAGTTAAGATTATGATTCAAAATTACGACTAGAAGCTTTATTTGTTCCCGTAGTACCCATGCGAAAACATTCAACTACTAAAGTAACATGCTGTTCATTATCAACTTCATTTTTCAAAAATAACATAAGACTTTTAAGACGATCTTCTAATGGGGAACTCTCTGTGGCCTGCAATAAACCTTTAGATCCGTTAATAACGGGCAGACGTTGCCAAACTCGCAACAAGTCTGGTGGAAGGCATGATTCTATAAAAGTATAGATGTAATATCAAGATGTAATATCAAGAGTTTCTAAAGCTCATAACCGGGTTTCTAACTTGTCGTATAATAAAGAAAGCTCAATTTCATTGCCAGACCTGGTGTTGTTTATACTTAATTTTAATAACTCAGGAACATATACTTCGATTTGCAAGTCCTCGCGCCCGAACCGTGCAGTCATATAGTGAACCATTTCTTGGTAATTGTCCCCAGTAGCGAGAAAACTATCAACTAGTTGTCTGGCCCTTCCCAGTACAGTTGCTTGAACTACTTATTCTACTTTAACGCTCAAATCTATATCCAAATTATCATGTACCTTTTTAAATTACGACCAAAACGGCAACCAGTCTCGAATGTTTCCATCAAACCTTTTAAACTCCAGCACAGGCAATTTAAATTTACGCTTACCTGGCGTGTTGATGGCGTTATTACCTTCAGATGTGATAGAATTGATCCCGTTTTTGTCTGCGGCCATCTTCTGCATCACTTTCTCGCAGCCTAGGTTTGAATCGATAAACTTCTTTCCATAGGTGTCACTGCCTTCTATTTCTGCTAACAAATCCTCTTCAGTGGCATCTTCTTCCAACATGATATTATATATTTCAGTATCAACTAACTTGATCTTTTCATATTTTTGCTCTACCATATTTAACAGCACCCTTATTGCGCCTATATCAACTTCAGGCGTAGATATCAACTCATCTAATTCTTTTACAACATTTGTAAAATCGGTACGAAGTACTTTGCGCTGTTTCTTCTTTGATTCCATTTTCTCGACAAACTTGGTTCAAAACCGCACACGTTTACCAAAACAGATTTGACTAAGAAGAATATGATTATTCTAAAGTAAATGGGTTCTAACAGTCATGTTGAAAAATGACTTTATCATGTCTTTGGGCATGATCTGGTCGTTTTTCCTTCAAAGCTTGGTTCAATTTCATCAATTGTTATCGATATCTATCGCCGGTAAACGTTTTACCAGGTTTTAGCAGTTCGTAATACACAGCTCCCTTACTATCCCACTAAATACACAGAAAAGCTCTTTTTCCATGTGTATTGCGCACTGGTAGTGATGTTGAAGGCTGACCTGGGTCTACCCATGATTTTTTTGCGCTTTGGGTTATCAAAATAGATTCACTTTTCATCTCCTGTCACAACTCAATGCAAAAAACCGCAATGCCTCTTTTCCGAAAATGATTGATTGGACAACATTCAATGCTTCTGCCAATTGTTTTCAACGTATGAGTTGAGTCTTCATCCAAAAATGCTTGCATCGCACATCTTTAAACTTTTTCGACTGTCCTGGACCCTCCTTGTCTTTTATATCAAAATCACCACTTTTAAAGCGTTTAAACCATCGTTCACAAGTTTTTGTTAAAAACGGAGGGGTAGCGGTAAATAATATGCTCCTGTCGAATGTTCGATGCCAACTATATTCGTATGGTAACATGACTAGTTTGACATTTGTATAATTGAGTAAGTGTCCGCTAGATGTCTCTCATGAATTTTTGAAATAAATTCCCCCACTTATTAAAAATTAAACAAATACTTTCAAGTATGTTTTAGTCCTAATTTTGACACAAACTTCACATTTGTTACACTAGGTAAACTTTTGGTCAGAATATCAGCAATCATATCATTGGTAGGCAAATACTTTATACTTATAATGTTTGCTGATACCCCATCCCTTACAAAGTGATGTCTAATATCAATGTGCTTTGAGCGTTCATGAAAAATTTGATTAACAGACAATTTTTGAGCAGCTTGGTTATTATTAAATATTGTTATACAATTCAACTTTCCTGTCAACTCAGAAAGCAAATTTCTCAAATACATGACTTCTTTAGCAGTCTCGCTTAGAGCCATACATTCAGCTTCTGTGCTAGAGAGAGCCACAGTATTTTGCTTACAGCTTTTCCATGATATGCTGCCAACACAAAATACAAAAGCATAACCTGTATAAGATCTACGATCGTTTTTATTAGATTCCCAAATCTGCATCTACATACCCTTACAAATCTAAATCATCCCTTGTAAATGTCATACAATAACTTTTAGTATACCTTGCAAGCATCGTAGCACTCTCTTAGCACATTTCCAAGTATATGTATTGCTACAGTTATTATATTGTCTCAAGAAACTTACACAATAAGAAATGTCGGGTCATGTTAATACAGCTAAATACATTAAGCTACCAATTAACCTTTGATATAATGAATTTTCCTCTTTCTTACTTGAATTACTTTCATCATAATCAAATTTCTCCATGGGAGTATTTCCCTGCTTACATTCACTCATATTAAATCTTTTAAGAACTTGATTTATATAATTTTCTTGATTCAATGATATACAATTATCTGTTTTACATATTCTCATTCCCAAGAAATGTTTAACTTCCCTTAAATCTTTAATTTTAAACACAGACCTTAATTTATCCTTAACAATTTTAGTATTTTCTACATTGTCAGAAAAAATTAAAAAATCATCTACATATAAAGCTACAATCATCAAAGACTTGTCATCCTTCTTCGTATATAAACATGGTTCAAAGTTTGATCTTTTAAATTCTAGTTCAAACAAAATATTGTTAACTTTCTGATTCCACACCCTCGATGACTGCTTTAAGCCATAAATTGCCTTATTCAATTTACAAACTTTGTTATTTTCAATAACAAAACCTTCAGGTTGTGTCATGTAAACTTTTTCTTGCAAATGTCCATTTAAGAATGCAGTTTTACCATCAATGTGAGTTATTTGCAAGTTCAATTTCAATGACAAAACCAGAAGCAACCTTAAACTACTAAATCTATTCACTGGCGCAAAAGTCTCATTATAATCAATACCTGCCTTTTCTGAAAAACCTTTTGCCACTAACCGAGCACGATAATTGATTTTATTCTGACTGTCACACTTTTTTTTTGAAAACCTACTTGCACTGAACCACTGTTCCACTGTCTGTATGATCTACCAGATCCCATGCATGATTTTCTTCTAATGAACTCATTTCCTCCTCCATTGCTTGCTGCCAACATAGCCTATCTGGTCTGGAAAACGCTTCCGACACCGTTATGGGAACATCTTCTAGATCTATATCACCAATACACATGTATGTGTACACATGTATGTTCTTTCCTTTTTTGACCGTCTAGTGGGCTCACATTGGTTTACTGTGTCATCTGATACAAGAAAATCACTATCATTAGAATCATTCATGTAACTTTTAGAGTCATCATCCATGAGCTCATTGCTGTCTACAGATGTCTCCCCCACCGGTTCAATATTCTCTGAAGGATATCAGTGATCATGATTGAAGTTTTTTGCTCCTTTTCCTTTTATGTTATAATGACATCTCTGCTTGTAATAATGTTTTTTGTGTTTGGATCATAGAGTCGGTAACCTTTTATACTTTAATCAAACCCAACAAGTATCATCACTCTGGATTTTTTGTCAAATTTTCTACGCTTTTCTTTTGGAATATGAACCATCACTTTACTTCCAAATATGCGTATATGGCTTACATTTGGTTTCTTACCACTCCATATAGTAAAAGGTGTACTCTTATTTAAACCCGCTGCCACACTGCGATTACGCAAGTAGACTGCAGTATAAACGGCCTCTGCGCAAAAACTTTTTGACAAATCTGCATCGAAAATCATACATCTTGCCTTTTCGACACATCCTGAGCTATTTTTGCTTCTTTCACGTGTGAATATATCGATGTATGTAAGGTCAACACTAATTTGGCCTTCGCTTTCGCAATTTGCACTGAATCTGTCTCTTTGCCACTGAGAGTATTTTTTAAACCCTCTAACACGAGAAAATTCTCAACTGCAAAAGCCCAATCATTGTAATTTTCTCTACCGAGAAGCTTTGGCACACTGGATAAGTAACTTCCTGGCATTTTCGAGTTCTGCACTATTCGACGACGTTAAAAAATCACCTTACCGATACAACGCGAAAACAAAACCACGTGGGTCTGGGCCCATAACCTGTTAAAAATAGAGGGGTAGCGGTAAATGATACGCTCCTGTCGAATGGTCGATGCTAACTATATTCGTATGGTAACATGACTAGTTTGACATTTGTGTAATTGAGTAAGTGTCCCCTAGATGCCTCTCATGAATTTTTTATATAAATTTTTGGGTTAGAGCATGTTCACCATAAGTTTTAACCAACAATCGATAACTTTCAGCAGCCAACTTTCCTTCAAATGAATAAAATTTATTAAACTTCTCCTCAAAACACCTTTTTCTGGTACATAATTCGACATATTCAAAGTTCATAGCTTTGAATATGTCGAATGATGACTATATTTTTTGCACGATGACCAATAATAACGAACTGATTTTTAGCGGCGTATGTTTAGCCTCCAAAACGCAATAGACGTCTATACCAACAAATGTATTACCAACAAATGAAATACCTATTATTTTACCAAGAAGACGATCATATGTAAATACGAACATTTGAGTAATACTTATTGATTTATTTATTTATTTATTTACTTATTTATTTATTTATTTATTTATTTATTTTTGTATTTATTTATTTATTTATTTATGTATTTATTTATTCAGCATATAGCTGACATGGATTTAAGTTCAATATCAAGTAGATACATTAAAATATAACATATAGATAGATTAAATTATAATAGACACAAATACATATATAAGCCCGAAGACACATCCTAATGAATACATTAAATTTTAAAATCAAGGCCATTGATCCAGTCGAACACGGAGTCTGTGACTTCAATGAAATGGAAAAAATGAAATGAAGTGAATGTGAAAGTGAAGTGAAGTGAATGTGAAGTGAAATGAGTGATGTTATCTCCAAATCATAAATACGAGGGTAGTCCCAGAAGTACCCGACCTGACGTATAGATGGCTGTTGTTGTTTGAAAATAATGACTATGGTAGAAAGTACCAACCTTATAAAGCTTAAGTTTGATGTTTGACGACGCTACTTTATTTAGCATTTGTTTGGCAGCCATTAATAGTAAACGCTCTCAGTGAGTTTGTAAATGTGGAAAAAAATGGTCATCGTTATATGATACCATATTTTCATTTAAAAGGTCTCACCAATCGATATCAAACCGAGCTAAATTCTACTGTAAGGGAGTCATCGAACATCGCAGTGGTCGACCAAATGAGGTGAACACGCCAGAAATGGTGAAGAAAATCCGCAAAATGGTATTGAATGACCGTTGACTGAAAGTGTTCGAGCTAGCAGACATGATAGGCATTTTAAAAAGTGCTGTACATCGAATATTGACTGAAAATTTGGACATGAAAAAGCTGTGTGCAAGATAAGGGAAGCGATTCCTCGCAATTGAAAAAAAAACAGCATCGTGAGGATATTTCAATCGAGTGTTTGGCAAGGTTTCTTAGGAATAAAGCTGAGTTTCTGCATGGATTCATAACCATAGATGAAATATGGGTCCATTACTTCACACTTGAGACGAAGGAACTGTCAAAACAATGGATTGAAAGGGGGAATCAGCTCCAAAGAAGGCGAAGACTGTTCCGTCTGCAGGTAAGGTCATGGCGTCGGTTTTTGGGATGCGCGTGGGATAATTTTCATTGTTTATCTTTAGAAAAGAAAAACAATTAACGGCGAGTATTGTGTGAACTTATTGCAGCGTTTGAGTGATGAAATTAAGGAAAAACGACTGCATTTGACGAAAAAGAAAGTTTTCATCAAGACAATGCACCAATTCACATCCGTTAACGCGAAGGCTAAAATTAATGAGTTGAAGTTCGAATTGCTCGTCACGCACCCTATTTACCAGATTTAGCCCCTTCGGATTATTTTCTTTTTTCAAATTTGAAAAATGGCTCGGTGGTAAAATATTTGCCAACAATAAAGAGGTGGAGTCTGCGGTTGATGGATATTTTGAGGAGTTCGACGATTCTCACAATAAACAGGGAATCGAAGCTATTGAACGTCGCTGTGAAAAGTGCATCAAGCTCAAAGGAATGTAAAGAAATAAGTATATTTTCCCCAAATGTATTGTGTTTTCTTTGTTAGGTCGGGTACTTCTGGGACTACCCTATTAAAAACTACTCAATTTTCGAATGAAATATTTAACAAATTTCTATTTAATTTCAAATATTCTATTTAATTCGTAATCAAAAAAACTTCCTTAAAAATTATATTCCTAAAAATGAAACAATTGAAGTGAATTTCAAATATTAAAAAAAAAGTAATTTTGAACTATCTTTTGATAATAAACAAGGAATTTTAATTCTTATTCCAACAGCACAGAAAGTAGAACTGGGTTCAAAAAACTCGTATGCATCATTAATGTAATAAAAGAGCCAAGGGTCATTCTCGTTAAAAAACGGAAAGGATATCGTTTGTCTTTCTTTTGTCATTTTATTGTAAAATTTGCACATGTACATATATAAAAATAACATTTAATTCGGCGAAATTGTAAAAAAAAGTAGAGAAATTAAACTATTTAAAATTACAAGCGACACGTAATATATTCTTCATTGCAATATAATTAGTTCATGGTATGTTGATTTGACTTTTCAATTTTTCAAATACATTAAACTACAAAAATGGGGCCCAAAATGGCTGGTGAAGGATTTAGGGTACCGACTTCTGAATTGTAATAAAATTCTGAGAAAAATCACAGAACCAAACAAATGCTACTTTCATATGCTCGACGTGAATTCTTGACCGTACAGCGCTTACGTACTAACGTAACGGATGTGCGTAATCCTAACGAATGTGCGTAAAACCGCCTCCACACATTCACTCACATGACCAAGCCAATGTTTGATCCACATATTAGCTACACTTGTCACATCATCAATTCTTAATAAACTGAGCCAAGGTCAACATCACTGATAACACACTGATAAAACAAAGCAAAAACTATTGCGTTGAAAAGATAGAACTCGGTGTGTCCAATGTGTGGATGAGGAGCTTGGAACATGAGATAATCCGCCAGTTCCTTTGATATGGAACACAAAACCGACAACCCTCGGCTAATGGCCAAAGCAAGCGCCAATCTCCGCCGACGCCTTTACAAGCGTTAACTTCATTATCCACAAGTTAGCCCATATCGTGGTTCATATGTTTGGAGCCAGTTTAATGCAGCTAACGGAGAAGACTAAAGGCAAATCCCGGGCGCCTAAGAACCGCAACCTGTCGGCTAAGACATAATAATCCCTACAGAAGAGTCTATATTCCTCCAGAATAAGTGGGTTGGACGTGGATCTAGCAATCTCACTCCGAAAAACAATTGTTGCTATAAAATATGAAAGACAGCCTAGGAATGCAAAGATACCCAGAAACGGAAAATGGATATGAGATTTGATAAAAGGAATAAAAAGCTTCTATCAAGCAAGAGTTCTAAACAATACTCTTCAACAGATAAGAAAATACCATATGGATACAGTAGCACTCCAAGATATGAAATAGTTAGATACAGGATCTCTGAGAAAAGCTAGGTATCATACCTGACATGACAAGAAACTCGAATATGAGTATGGCTTCGTTATAGGAAGAAAAATTTGAGTCATGTGTATTAGGTTTTAAATAAGCGAATGAGAGGATCTCATACACAAGAATGAAGAGTAATTTTCAAAATCTATCAATGTTCTCTGTAGAAAGATGTAAATACTTAAATAAGTAATTATTATTAATAAAAACTTAATTAAATAAAATTTTCATTAAATAAATTTTAGGGGAGTTTAATATCCAAATTGGAAATGAATGGGAATATACTCCGATAGTAGGCAAGTGTAGTCTAGATAATAACATAACTGACAATGAAGACTAATAAACTTCGCTTTATGCAACGATTTTAGGATCGTTGCATAAACGATCTTTTAATAAATACACAGTTTCCATGCAAAAACATCCATAGGGGAACATAGATCTTAACTGATGGACATATAGCAAACCAAATCGATTATGTCATGATAGATAGCAGATCTCACTCAAGTGTGCTTGCCACCTAGTGGAGCTAGTAGTAAAAAAATATGACAAAGAATTTGTGTCGCCAACAAATAAACAGGAACCAAGACAAAAAAATACGACATTGAAAGATCAATAGCAGACAAAAACGCTAGGAAGAATTACCAACGTAGAGTAAAGCAGGAATGAATAAATCAAAGTCTTATAAAGCGGTAGCATACTCAGTAGTTGACAGATGGACAAGAATAAAATTTGTACTATTGGTAGACGATTAAGGTATACTGTTGTACTATTGGTAGAAGACTATTGGTATGACGATTAAGGCAAAAATGCGGTGGAGAGTAGAAATTCTGCTCGACTGAAGAGCTTACAAAAATCTGGAAGCGCAAAAAGGGAAGAATACGAGAGACTGAGAGGAGATGTCAAACGTGTATGCAAGAGAAAAAAGCGGTAGCTTCTTAAAACGCAAATAGAAGAAATTTATGAAGCATGCGAAAAACAGGGGGCAAGAAAATTTCACCAAAACATCAAGACAGTTAAAAGCTTTAATGCTAGAGAGACTTTAATCAAAGACATAGACCGAGGAATATTAACCAACATGCATAGCATGGTAGACATATTTTAAAACGCTGTTAAATGGAGGACGGATCCGAGACTCACTAGATAGGGTCTGGTCACTTCATAACACAAAATGGTAACACAATATTCGTTTCAGGTCACGACAATTTGAGTCGAAACAGTGTCGCATTTGTGTTGACCAAATATGTCAGCAAATTTATAACTGGTTATGATCCTTGTGAACGATAGAATTATATCAATACAAATTAATTGCAAACCATTCACCGCGAAACTCATAATAATATTGGTATACCTGTTCAACTTTTCCGTTCAACATGCATTTCAACCGGCCTTTCAACTTGCGTTATTGCATATATTAGCGCATGTATCCTAGCATAGGCTAAGATCATGCCTCCTTCCTGTCCACATGTTTGCATCAGTTTTATTCAACATTTCTGGCGATTTCAGTAAAGACGGTTTTCTAAAAACGTTGAAAACATTTTATTTTGTAAATAAACATGTAAATAATACATCTGACATTGTTAGGTTAGCCGGTATGAGCGTGATGGTGTTGATAAGAGCACGGCAAATAAAGCAAAAATACTGAAAATCTGTATGTACAAAGGAATATTTAGAATAATTACTACAATTGACTACTGGAAAATATAAACTAACAACAATGTTCCTTACACACTCAATTTACAATTTTATTACTATTATGTGTAAGACTGAGAGTTTACATTTCCACATGATGGTACTTCATGAATGTTTACTCCCCATTAGTTTCTATCCTGTACTAATTTTCTAGCCTCATTCTAATGAATTGCTCGTTTTTCTGCCGCGTGTCGAACTTGTTCTTCCCATCTGAGTCTTGAACCATTAACTTTATTTGTTCCTCGTGTTTTCGCTTCATAAATTTGTTTTCTTCTCTTCATTCATTCTGTCGATGTATCCTAGCCAGCTCAGTTGTCTTTCTTCTACGAGGGTTGCTATTTATGTATCCGGAATAATAAACAAAAAGAAATAGTTATCATTAAAAATGGCTTTGTTTGTTTTTCAGAATATTCTCCGCGATGATCGATATACTTTTGAATATACATTTGGACCAATTTTCAAAGCACTTTTTCCATTCCGATTGAGGTGTCTCTAAAACATGCATTTTGAACGCATCAACCGCTTCTTCTGACATCGAAAATCGTTCACAACGTAGTTTATTCTTCATGGACGGAAACAAAAAGAAATCATTGAGAACCAAATCAGGACTGTACGATGGACGACCCATCAATTCGATGATTTGACCGATCAAATATTGAGTTGTTCGGGCCGATGTGTGAGAGCTCGCGTTGTCATGGTGAAGAATGATCTTGCGTCGCTTATTATTTTTTCTTATTTCTTCATAGACTTCTGGAAAACAAATGGTTGTGTACTATTCAGAATTGACCGTCCTACGATTCTCTAGTGGCACTACACAGTGGATTTGGTACCAGAAAGACTGTTTTTAAATATGCTCATTATGTTCGTTATGCGAGATATGATAGGTGCCGAAAAATACGATCATTTCATATTTTTTACCTTTTGTTACATGATTGAACATGGAAAAAGCTTCCTTTTCATGATTTCTTCGAGTGAGTTCCTTCCAGACACTCATGCATGATGCTTCAGCAGTAATCAGCCTTCATGTGTTTTAAGTCCTGATGCAATCGCTTTCCTTGTTTCTCACTGCAAAGTTTGTCCGAAAATGTGTCCAAATGATTGTGGAGGTAGTAATCGTTGATGCTAAAAAAGCCTAATTTGCGGTCGATCGAAAATGTCAGCCTTAAATTTCTCCTTTGTTAGACCAGGAAATTTCCTCGATATATATTTATATTCAATGTTTTGACATACTGTTTTATTAGTATCAACTTTATGTGCAATGGAGGCAAAATTCTCTTCTAGTAACTAACTCTGTATTTATAATATTTTGTATCCCAGCTGTCAACTATTTTCTTTCAGGCAAGTTTGTTTTAATACAATGCTCATTTTTAGCTCTGCTATCTCATAAACAGAGAAAACATGGAAACATTTCCATTTATTTGGCTGATAGCTCAAGAAACCCATTTTTGATAAAAGACAACCGACATTATTACAAAAAACAACATCATTTCTGAGCAAAAAAAACGAAAGAAGTTCTTTTCTCGAGTACGATAACATATAATTTTAATACTTGGAGAAAGTCACAACAACAGTTCAACAGTTCTGATCTTTATCTTGAAAAGTCGACGTCTCTGATAAGGTCACATAAAGTGTCTTGAGTAAAAAGTAGGGGTTTTGACAACGTAGCTTTAAAATTGTCTTCTTTCTTCGCTAATACAAGCTTGCCTATCTTCGGATGTACTACATTCTGTATCTAAAAGATCGGATATGAGACGAAAAGTTGAAACAGGGACGTCTTCTGAATGAGAGACAGATATTTTAGCAGATACCAAATCGGGATAGGTCATTTTTCTCGGTTAATACCATGTACCTTGACTAAGAAAAAATAACAGTCACATTAGTGATTTTTCGGTTCCCTCCAAATCATACGCAAGTTAAATGTGAAGACCGACAACTTTGCTTTTAAAAAACTTTAGTTTACAATAAGGGCACTTAACTAATGAAACAATATTATGAACAGCAATACAGCTTTGACACTATAATATTGAGTAACATTAGCATTACAATTCTTTACTTATATACTATAACAATGCCTTAGTCAGCGCTAGGCAAGCGATAACCGTCGGTTTGGGGTTATTACTCCTCCACCCTTAGTTTTTTCGACGTCCTCGTCGACAAGTTTTTGTAATAGTTTTATCGGAACAGATTTGTCTCTTTTCTGTTTTTGCCATAGATATATCACTAAAGCTATAACAAAGAATAACATAATACATATGATTATAAATATATAATGAGCCTGTTGTTGAGGAATAACATCTTGCATATTTAGTGGCTCCATCAAATCTTCTTTGACTTTCCAGGGATTCTCTAAGTGTTTGATTTGTAAATCTAATGTTAAATTAGAGTCCTGGATGTTGTCACTTGTCGGAATTTGTAAGGAAATATTGTTAATTTCTAATGAATATTTATGTTGGCCGATGATCACATTGCATTGGCTCTGAATAAGGTTACAATGCTGGAGATCAGTTTTTTGAAATTGGAAACAATTTTCATATATTGTTTCTACAGTTTCCGTACATAGCAAAAGTGATTTATGATAAGTTAGTGCATGTACTTTATAGTTATTTTGAATAAGAGCATATAGACAGTCTTTTGGAAAAGAGCATCCATTGGCAATAGGGTTAGAACAGATCCAATTTGTGTTAACTTCTTCGCATTGTTCGTACCATAAATTGTTACAATAATATTTAGTAGGTGTTATCATCATTTTACAATCATTCCTAGGTATAGGGTATACAAATTTTAAATTACATACATTTCTTTCAAAGATCGGTATCCTAATAACTAGAATTGCCATTTCAGTTAATATCATAAGACCGGTTTTGCAAATTAATGTAAGTTCTGACAAATGTTTTATTGGCCATAGAGCATTTTTGGGATAGTGTATTTCTAGATATTTCCACATGTCTTTAATATCATTTACATTTAATATTTCGAGGTCTAACGTCTCTAAATGCGCAAAGGATATGTTGCGTAATAGTTTTTCTAAAAAATTATTTAATCGACTAATTTGTAAATACTGGTTTTGCATTGTAAGCATTAGATTCACCTCGTCACTAGACTTCAAGATTGCATAGCGAATAGTTTTGGTATTTTCGTCTGCGAGTTTCATATTATTTTCCATTTTGCTGATAATGTTACCGGCGAATGAACTGAGGTCATTTATCTTATGCATGGTATTTAACTGATTATGCTTTAAAATCTGCAGATTTTGCGTTATTGTCTCTAGGTAATTGTTGTCTAAGTTTCCTGTAATGAACTTGATACCGCTTCCAAGGAAGTTTATTAACCCACGTTTCCTGCGACTTGAATCGTAGTTAATCAATTTTGCATATGTGTCGTATGTATTATTGAATGCTTCAAAGGTATATTGAAATTGGGTCGACGTTAAATTATTGATTTGCTTATTTACCATATGATTTATAATAAGAACATTGTTGAATAAACTAGTTAACGTAAATCTTAATTTTGTCATATTAAAAGGAATATATGTTGTATGATAATGACTTACAACTAAAGAAGGGGATATGTCTTCAGTGAAATAGTCATTATTTGATAGCTTGTGTACCTGAAGTGCTTGGCATTGGTTCGATGGATTCTGCACTGTCAGGAGCAGGAGGCTGAAAGGGAGTAAGAGTCTTTCTAAGTCTCTTGATTTTTCTTACGTGTGTGGTTATGGGTTTTTTCTTTGAAATGCCTGTTAGCTTATTTTTGTTTGTTTCGGTAACTTTAGTCGGTATGTACTGCGGGTTCATTTTATTGCATAGGATATTTTTCCTATAGATAGTCTGATCGGGAATTATTTCAGGGGGTTGTTCTGTATTATTATTTTGTTTTTGTGTGTTTTCGGATTGCTTTCTGTAAGTGTTTTTGTAAATATTTTCATGAAAAGGTATTAGTTCACTTTTTCGTCTTTGATTGTATTGTTCGTAAATAATAAGGTCGTTATTTATATTAGGTTCATTAAGGTAGGGGCCGTATAGTATTGAAAATGGAGAGTGACCCGTGGTCGAATGAATACTTTGATTGTATATTAATATAGCGGAAGTCATTAAAGTTTTTGGCGTTTCATCAGGATTTTGTAATTTCAAAACTCGTAATTTTTCTAATAATGTGGAATGTAGTCTTTCTATTGGACTGTTGGAAGATGAATTTCCAGATGTCGTGTAGTGGACT
Source organism: Cosmopolites sordidus (assembly GCA_031761425.1). Classification (NCBI taxonomy): domain Eukaryota; kingdom Metazoa; phylum Arthropoda; class Insecta; order Coleoptera; family Curculionidae; genus Cosmopolites; species Cosmopolites sordidus. The sequence continues at coordinate 112,721 of JARFXV010001463.1, read as the reverse complement.
TCTATACAAAATAACTGACAGAATTCTTTGAAAAGGTTATTTTTAAATTCTGCACCATTGTCAACGACAATTTTCGAGGGAGAATTATGATGGGAGAAATAGTGCCTTAATTTTCCAACGATGGTAACTGCATTTTTGTCAGTTACGAAATAAGCTTGAGCATATTTTGAAAATGAATCGATGATAGTTAAAAATTGGCAGTTTAGGAATTGAAATATATCGAAATGTAGAATCTTAAAAGGTTTTTCTGCTAAAAGAGGGCCTTCATAAGCTATTTTGTAGGGATGCCTTTCGAATTTACTTTGCAAACAGATTTCACACATATTCACGATGTTAGTGATAGAATCTCTTAAGTTGGGCCAATAATATTTTGCTTAAGATGATTGTACGTTTCTGTTATGCCATTATGATTGGTTTGATGATAGTTGGAAATAATTTCTTTTTGTTGGTTAGTGTCAGTGATGTCAGTCAAATATATGTTAGAAAAGATTCGCTTTGCGGATGGGTTCAAGTTTGCATTGATGATTCTTTGGAATTCTATTCTCAGTTCTTGATCTGGAATATAAATTGTGAAAGACGTGTCAGGTCTAATTACTTCTTTCAATATTTTGATTATATCCTCTTGACGTTCCGTCTTGGAGATTTCAATAAAATGGTGATTTTTCTTAAAAGGTTTTGAATATGAGTGTTTGAATTTTTGACCGTAATTAATAATTAGGCGATTCGTGGCATAGTTAACAGGTAATTCAGATATCGGGAGATATTTTCCTCGGGTGTCTTTGTTGGAATGTACAGTAATGTCGGAGGTGACATCTTCGTCTCTAGTATTTTCGGCAGTATTTTCTTTGTCTACGTTTTTGTTAATATCTTTTACTTGGTTTGAAATAATTTCGTTATATTTTTCGCTATGGACAAAGTCTGCAAGATCGAATTCGGCGAGATTGGCAACTGTATCGTCAACATTAGGGACACTTGAATGTGCGTCGTTGGATTCATGAATATTAAGTTCGATACGGGAGAGAGCATCGGCAACGACATTTTCTTTATCCTTTTTGTATTTAATTTCAAAATTGAATTCTTCCAATTTGAGTCTCCATCTAATTAAACGGGAGTTGGGTTCTTTTATCTTGGAGAGCCAAACTAAAGGATTATGGTCTGTTTCAATGATGAACCTTTGTCCATATAAATACGGGCGAAAGTGTTTAGTGAATTCAACTATAGATAAAAGTTCTCTCTCAATAGTAGAGTAATTTCTCTCAGCTGTATTGAGGGTTATTGCTATGTTTGAAGCATCTGTGCTTAATTTGAATGGTTTACTATAGTCGGGGTACTGTAGAATAGGACAGTTCGAGATTAGCTCTTTGCATTTTTGGAAGGCGTTTTTGTATTCAGAATTTTCGGTATCGACAGAACTACCTTTTCGGAGGCATTTGGTTAATGGAAAGGTGATTCGTGAAAAATTCTTTATAAATCTTCTGTAATAGCCTACCAATCCCAAGAACGCTTTTATTTCTTTTTGGTTTTTTGGGATGGGATAACGTTGGATGGCTTCAACCTTTGTTGGATTTGATTTTATCCCTTCTGAAGTGATAACATGCCCTAAGAAGGCAACTTCTTTGCAAAGGAATTCGGACTTGTCGGACTGTACTTTCAAGTTTACTTCTTTCAATTTTTTCAGTATAATTCGAATATGATCGATTTGTTCTGAAAGAGATTTAGAAAAGATAACAACATCATCCATATAAACGAAGCAGAATTTGTAGATGTATTCTCTTAATATTTCGTCCATCATTCGTTGAAACGTGACAGGGGCGTTTTTGAGGCCGAACGGCATTCTGAGGTACTCAAAATGACCATTATTTACAGTAAATGCCGTTTTTTCAATGGATTCTGGGCTCATTTCAATCTGGTGGAAACCTTGAGCTAAATCAAGAGTGGTGAAATAAGTGCATTTTCCCAGATTATCGAGAATGTCGTCTATGCGTGGGAGTGGCCATTTCTCTTCAACTGTCACATCGTTAAGTTGGCCGTAATCGATCACCAGTCTAAACTTCTTTTTACCAGAAGCATCTGCCTTTTTTGGAACGATCCATACTGGGGCGGAATAAGGTGATATCGAAGGTCGAATTATTTTATTGTCTAATAGTTTCTGAATTTGAGCTTGTATTTCCTGATTCATGGAAGGTGGATGTCTATAAGATTTTACATAGACAGGACGATCATTTGTTGTACGGATAACGTGTTTCGTCTGGCTGGTAAAAGAGAGGTCGCATGCTTCGTGATACATAATATATTTGAAATCGTGAAGAAGAGGTATGATTTTTGATCTCTCTACAGGTGTTAAGTGATCTAACCTTAGTTGTTTTGTCGGGTCGAATTTTTGTATGTTATATTCGCGAGGAGGGTCTATTAAATCGAATTGATCTTGGGGAATAACTTTTAGTCTTTGATGAAAATTAATACTAACTTCAGTAGTAGGATTCGGAATTTTATGTAATATGATCTCCAATTGTAAGAGAAGGTAAGATAGCAACGCCGTTTTCGTGATTTACCGGAATAACGAGATAATTGTTATGAAAATTGTGGATTGGTCGAACTAAAGGTTTGTTATAAGCGAGAGAAAATGGAATTTTTATATTTTGAAGTGTTAGAATTTTCTTTTCGTAGTCTATTAGTGCGTGTAAGTTTCTCAGATCCTTTGTTCCTATCAGTGCATCGAAATCGTTATGCCAATTTAACACTCTCATTCTAATATCGTAATTAAGTCCTAATTCTTTTAGTAAAGGTATTATTAAATTTGTATCTTCTTTATATCTAGTTTTACAAGCTGTAACTTCAAAGGGTTCGAAAAAGAGGTTTTCTGGAAATAAATTAGCTATTTTCGGTGTTATTATGGAATCAGTAGCACCGGAATCTATAAGGACAGATATTTGCATTTGGGGAAGATAGAAATATGGTAACTCGCTCCTTTGGGCTATGTTGTTTAGGTTGATGGCAGATAAGGGCCTATCTTGTGAAAATTTTCAGATATATTATCTGGATTATATTCAGCGTTTCGTTCTCCAGTAGGGGATGGTTGACATAATTCGGTGTGAGACATTTCTGAAGGGAAATCTTGTTGTTGGAAATGATATTGTAAATAGTCATATCCTTGAGGGGGTTCAGAAGGTTCCTCTATGAAATATTCTTCGTTATAAGGTTCAGTATACGTCTCCACATTTGTTAGTTCTTGAGAGACAAATTTTCTTGGACCTGTTGGTTGAAAAGCGTTGGGATACCTATGAGGTGGTCGATTCTGGAATATTCTCGAAGGACCTCCTGTGGAAATGGACATAGGTGTAGGGGCATCTAGTTTAATGGGTTTATTATTTTGTGGTGCAAAACTATTCCTGGGTTTGCCAAACACTTGAGCGTTTGTCGGATAATGCCTCTGAACTGGTCGAGGTTGAATGTGAATTGGTTGGCTAGGAAATCTCGATTGTTGCGTTTGCGGAAAATTAATTGAATGTTGAAAGGAGTTGAATGGTTTTTGAGATGGTGTTTTCATATCTTGGTGGAATATACTTGAATTATTTGCAGTTGACTTGCGATTCTATCATATTAAAGTTTACAACGTGCGTATAAGCGTTATCAAGTGTATCAGGATTTTGTAGCATAAGCATTGTTTTCAAGGTTTGTAGCGAATTTGCAGTTAAAATTAAAACGGCAGTTTTCTGTATTTGACTAAATAAAATTAATTTTGAATTTTGATCTTGAACTTCGCACTGTATTTTTGAAAATATTCTTTGAACAAATGCTTTAAGTCGATCTACGAAGTTAAGGATGTTTTCATTCTTATTTATTTTGATGTATTGCAATTGCTGCATTAAAATTTGGTAAGTAATTGGATCACCAAATTTTTCTCTTAAAGCTGTTTTTATTTCGAGCCAATTATGCAGATCTGGTCTTGAGAGAAGAAATTCTCTAGCATTATCTACTAATTTTGATTTTATCGCGGCCAAAATTACTTTATTTAGATTTTCATTATCGTTACTAGAATAAAGATAATTAAATTCGTCTATAGATATTAAGAAACTCTCCAAATGAGTTTGAGCACCGGAAAAAGTTGGCAAGAGTGAAGTGTGGAATCTGATATTTTCCATGTTTGGTTGACTAGTATAATTAATATTAGAATCTAAACTTAAATTACTTAAAAGGTTTAATAAATTTTCTATTGATTTATTGAGTTTGAACTTGTTTCTGTATTTACTTGACTTTCACTTAATCCTAATTTTGCCCTATTATTCAATAAAATCTTTGTTAAACGTTTAGAAGTTTCAGACATTCACATAGAAATATATAAAATAGCAATTCAGTTTTAACTTACTTAATCTTGGATGGATCCATAAAGCTTATACTGTTAAATTCCACAACCAAAGGGTTCCCTATAAAGGCGTGGCTGAATGGCGGTCTGAATTGTTGGTCTTCTGGGGTAGGCAGGAACTGGACCACATCTTCTCTGACAACACGGTAGACGATAGCTTGATCTCGAATTCTCACCTTTCTTCGATAGTGCCTTAAGACTTGAAAATCACTTCTGCACAACCGTAAACCGATAAAGGGCAGAATAACACTATCCTGTTCGCAGCGCCAGTTAAATGTGAAGAACGACAACTTTGCTTTTAAAAAACTTTATTTTACAATAAGGGCACTTAACTAATGAAACAATATTATGAACAGCAATACAGCTTTGACACTATAATATTGACTAACATTAACATTACAATTCTTTACTTATATACTATAACAATGCCTTAGTCAGCGCTAGGCAAGCGATAACCGTCGGTTTGGGGTTATTACTCGCATACCAAACTTCAATTGACTTCTTTTGCCATTCGTCCATTGCCTGAAATGTTCACTAAACCCTTTTCCTTTGTTTTCCATGGCAAAAGCGGGCTGAATTTTTACTTGGTTGCATATTCATTGATAATAATGAATGCTCGGAATGTTTGGTTGACTAGTATAATTAATATTAGAATCTAAACTTAAATTACTTAAAAGGTTTAATAAATCTTCTTGATTTATTGAGTTTGAACTTGTTTCTGTATTTACTTGACTTTCACTTAATCCTAATTTTGCCCTATTATTCAATAAAATCTTTGTTAAACGTTTAGAAGTTTCAGACATTCACATAGAAATATGTAAAATAGCAATTCAGTTTTAACTTACAATATAATCAAGGATGGATCCATAAAGCTTATACTGTTTAATTCCACAACCAAAGGGTTCCCTATAAAGGCGTGGCTGAATGGCGGTCTGAATTGTTGGTCTTCTGGGGTAGGCAAGAACTGGACCACAGCTTCTCTGACAACACGGTAGACGATAGCTTGATCTCGAATTCTCACCTTTCTTCGATAGTGCCTTAAGACTTGAAAATCACTTCTGCACAACCGTAAACCGATAAAGGGCAGAATAACACTATCCTGTTCGCAGCGCCAGTTAAATGTGAAGACCGACAACTTTGCTTTTAAAAAACTTTATTTTACAATAAGGGCACTTAACTAATGAAACAATATTATGAACAGCAATACAGCTTTGACACTATAATATTGAGTAACATTAACATTACAATTCTTTACTTATATACTATAACAATGCCTTAGTCAGCGCTAGGCAAGCGATAACCGTCGGTTTGGGGTATTACTCGCATACTAAACTTCAATTGACTTCTTTTGCCATTCGTCCATTGCCTGAAATGTTCACTAAACCCTTTTCCTTCGTTTTCCATGGCAAAAGCGGGCTGAATTTTTACTTGGTTGCATATTCATTGATAATAATGAATGCTCGGGACACATTGTAGAAAACGCTGTGAAAAAATCCACAATAAATGATCGATGTGTCCACCGCATTTTACACAATGTTTTGGAAATAATAAAACTTTCCCCTCGCTAGGTGCAATGTGTGTTAATAGACCATTAAGTGAGTTTTTCGACGTTTTATATCAGTAGATGAAACATGGATTCACCGTTATACGAGAGATAAGGCAGAATGCTAGACAGTATGTGGACGCAATTGAAAGTGCACCAAAGAAAGCGAAAATGGTTCCATCAAAAGGAAAGCTTATGGCTACGGTTGTCTAGTATCGTTGAGGTGTGGTGCTCATAAACCTGACAAAAGCAAAATATTCACCGGGGAGTATTAGCTTCACTGGTGAACCAATATAAAGGTGTTATTCAGACTAAATGTCCACATCTAACCAAGTAGAAACTGCTTATTCAACAGGATGGTGCACTTGTACATACATCTCGGGTTGTTGGTGCATTCCTACTAAAAAATGCAAGATTCACTTTAATTAATAAGGTGAAAACTTATTTTACAAGAGAAAACTGCATATTTTACAGAGTTGGGTAAATTGCATTATGCTGAGGGCAATAAAAAGTTGGAACGTCTTTACTACAAATGTATTGAATTGACTGCATTGAAAGGTTTTAAAAATCTTTAAAATGTGTTTTCTTTGTCAGGCCTAGAAACTTTCGAAAGACCCTCGTAGCAGTTTGCTTATTTATCCATAATTTATATTTTACAGTTTCCATTGATTCCAAAATATTCTGGATTTATTCTATTAAGATTATGTTTCTAGTTTGTTCTATGGAATATTTCATCAAGTAGCTTATTTAAGCTATTTTAATGCATTTTTGATAGCTGTTTTAGAGTTAAATAATTCGATTCGCAAAATCAGTTTAAAAAACATTTATTTCACAAAAACGAAATTTAACAATCATGAAAGAGCTTTTGACTTAACTAATATGGCTGCGTATACAACGAAAACCAACTAGAAAGTGAACCTGAAGGGCTGGTTACATGATTTTATATAACATTAAAGTAAAGCAAAACAGTTCTTGGTGATTAGTCTAATGGGAAACTAGATTACGGTTCTCAAAGGGTTCTAAGAGTTCTAAATAAAATAAAGGTGACAATCTTTGGAACGGTAAATATCAATTCTCTCCTGCGTCCAGGAAAACTACACAAATTGGGGCGAACACTGAGTCAGCAAAAAATCCAAATTTTAGCTTTGCAAGAAACCAGATTGACAGATGATAACACCTTGGAATTCGGCAACTACAGACTTTTTAAAAGCAAAACTGACAAAAGAATACTCAAAAATATACCACATCTCGGTGTTGCTTTCGCTATCTCAAGAAACATTCTCGGTTCTATAACTAATGTCCAGCCAGTAAATAATCGACTTATGACACTATCCCTCAAGTGTGCTAACAAAAACTATACATTAATCAATGCACACCTCCCAGTTAACGAAGAAAATAAATCTAATCCTGAAAAAGTAAATAAGTCCTGGGAAATTCTGGAAAAGACTATCTCTAAAATTCCCTCTCACCATGTAAAAATACTATTGGGTGATTTCAACGCCCAACTAGGGAAAGAAAAAAAGTACAGGAAAACAGTCGGCAGTTTTCCCGCTCATAAATGGACTAACCATAATGGTAGAAGATTGGTTGAACTATGTTCGCAGTTTAATCTAAAAATAATGTCAACACATTTTAAGAACAAAATAACAAAACAAAAGACCTGGAGGTGCCCAAACACGTACATAGGTGAATTTCAAATTGACCATGTTGCCATTTCGTACCCCAATTATAAAGAGATGTTGAATGTTCAAGTCAGGAAAGGAGCTAACATAGACACGGATCACTACTTGACTAGAATCAAACTTAGCTTAAAACCTCGAAAACTTATTCAAAAGAGACTGCTAATACCAAAGTTCGACCCAACGAAAATAAAACCAGCCCTAACAGAAAAGCTTGATAAACAACCAGCACAGAACTGGCAAGAATTGAAACAAAAAATTATTAAAACAGCCTTAAAGTTGGTCCCTTTACAAAAACGTAGAAAACATCCATGGTGGGATGAAGTTTGCGAGCAAGCAGTATTAAGCCGAAGTAAAGCATTCAAAGATTGGAACAGTCAAAAAACAGCAATAAACTATAACATCTTTTTGGAAGTAAGAAAAGAAACATCGAAGCTAATTAGACAAACTAAAAGAATAAATATGAAAATAAATAAATATGAAAACAATCAACTTAATCAAATAGAAAAAGATTTCCAAAAAAATAACACCCGAAACGTTTACAAAATATTTAAAACTAAATTAACAGGCTATCAACCCCAAAGTCTTTGCTTCCAAAATGAAAACGGACAATTAGCTCTAAATAACCAAGAGAGTTGCAAAGAACTTGCGAAATATTTTGAACAAGTACTAAACTGTCCTGAGCCTTTAAACAAATTACCAACACTAAACCCTAAACAAACAAACCCAGATTCATCACCACCGAATGAAGATGAAATAATTAGGCAAATCAAGCGGCTTAAAAATACCAAAGCTTCTGGTGAAGATGGAATCACTGCTGAACTTTTGAAATCCGCTGGTCCAGGTACAATCAAGGAAATAACCAAAATTCTACAAGAAGTTTGGCGAACCGAACGGATTCCGGAAGATTGGAAAGATGCTTTAATCCATCCACTACACAAGAAAGGAGATAGAACGGATGTAAACAACTATAGAGGGATATCTCTTCATCCAGTTTGTTACAAGATTCTATCTCAATGTCTACTAGACAGAGCACAAGGACAGTTGGAACCTAAAATTGGTGAATATCAAGCAGGTTTTCGACCGGGCAGATCCTACCCTGAACAGATCCTGAATCTAAAGTTGATCCTAAGACATCAAAAACTGTACAATAAAAATCTCGTCTGTACATTTGTGGATTTCAAAAAAGCATATGATTCTATAGACCGCGAATGTTTATTCCGAATCTTGAAAGAACAAGGACTAGATCTGAAAACGCTGGCAATTATTAAAGCAACATTAACTAACACAAGGTCAAAAGTTAAATTCATGGGTGACATCTCAGAGCCCTTCGAAATTAAAACTGGTGTGAGACAAGGGGATTGACTCTCGCCACTCTTATTTAACTGTGTTCTAGAAAAAGTAATACAGGAGTGGCGTGAAAAAAAGTCGACCCTGAATATTGACCAGCCCATTAAACTGGGGAGAACCAACATCAAAATTGATTCTCTGGCGTTTGCTGATGATCTAGCAATTTTGGCTCAAGATGTATTAACGGCACAGAAACAGATTGAAATCCTAAAAGAAATAGCAGAAAAGGTAGGACTCCAAATTTCCTTTTAAAAGACACAATACATTACCTGCAACAGACTAAGAACACCATTTCTAAAAACAAAATATGGTAACATCAGACGAGTCTCTCAATTCAAATATTTGGGTGAAATAATCATGGAAAATGGGTTGGAAAAGCGGCCAATAAGGGTAGATGTCAAAAAATGGAAACGGCATTGAGACTTACACAAAATATTTATAACAAAAAATGCCTATCTAAAAACACAAAACTGAGACATTACAACACAGTTATTAAGCCAGAATGTCTATATGGGGCAGAAACGCTCATTTTGAATAGAAAGAGAGACATTGAGGACATTGAAAAGAAGGAAAGAAAAATCATAAGAAAAATCCTAAGCCCCAAACAAATAAATACAACAACATACCGACTTCGAGAAAACCAAGAAATCAAACAATACACAGATATACATAGCGATATGAGAAAAAGAAGACTTAAGTTTTACGGACACATAAAACGGATGAATCCAAATAGGCTAACTAGAGAAATAGTCAAATTTTATGAAAATAGGAGTAGAGCTAAAAAGCTAGATAGGATAGAGCTAAAAAAAATTTCTACTAAAAGTAGAAATAATTAAATGGATTGCTGCAATTAAAGAAGACCTAAGATCAGCAAATATTACACAAAGTGAAATTCAGGATAGAGGCTGTTTCAGACACAAGGTTGACGTTTGGAAGGTTGGCCAGAGAGAAAAATGTAGGAAGACTGGAACAACTTGGTCTGACGAAAGAAAAAAAGCTCATAGCGAAAGAATGAAATTAGTATGGGCGCAAAGGAAGGCTAACAACAACAAACGCCTCTAATTGTACTTCGCGTGGTCCACCCGGGCCCATACGTGAATAATAATAATAATAATAAAGGTGACAATAAATTACAGATCTCGAAGCGGTAGACTAAACAAAAATATAAGTGTTGTGTTAGAGGCATCGTTGGTATATAAAATATAACTCCTTCCTCCTTGAGTTCGGAAAATGCGGTTTGTCGAATTTTCCGAGAATCTTCCTGCTCTCCTTTTGTTGTATACATTCCTTTATAATGTATACAACAAAATGTATATTTAATACAATATCAACTGTGTCGGGTTAAAAAAGTCTTGTGTTGGATGTCGTAGAGAGTAGACGTGTTTTACACTGAGCTCTCTCGCATGCGCACAAGTGTACCGCGCAGGTGGCGTGATTTTAAATCGAAAACGACCGTTAAAAACCGTTAAAGTATCGCGACGGTTAAAACTGTAAAGACTATGGATAGCTCCAGTAGCGATGAGGCCATAGTGGCCGAGATCGCGAGAGAAGAAGTGGAGAACTCTGCGTTGAAGAGCCTCGAGAAAGAGGTGAAAAGACTCAGGGAAAACAGGAGGAAAGCCAAGCGCTTGTGAAAAGGCTGCTAGAAGACAATGCAAGACTACTAGCAGAGATAGTAGTCTTGCGAAAAGAGAGAGAAGAGGACAAGAAAGAGCCCGAAGAAGAGGAGATGAAGGACGTCTCGCAGAGTCAAGAGATGTCCAAGGAGTTGAAGAGGAAGAAAAAGAGAGCGCCGGTCCCGCAACGTAGAGAAGAAGAGTCGGGTAGCGAAGACTGCCTGGAACCCCAGGTGGTAAGTATCCCCCAAAAATCCGTCGGAGACCAATCTTCGATCTCCGACTCCGAGGGTTTCTGTAGCGTTAATAAACGCAGACGGAGATCCCCTCCGCTGCTGGTTAACGACGTGAACTTTCCCGTTCTGTCGTCAAATCGGCGGCGGGTTCCCGTTCTAACCGGGCATCGGGGTCTCTGACCCAAGCCCCGCCCACTCAGGCCCCAAAAGCGGCCAGCCAAAACCCGACATCCTCCGTCGGAAATTCTGGCCAGCCTGCTAAAAATTCCCGGGTGCCGCCAGTCGTTTTGCGCGACAAGGCGGCATTCCAAGAGGTGGTAAGGCTGTGCAAACAGCAAAACATCACCTGTGGTATTTCTACCACCAAACCTAATGGGGTTATGTTCAAACCCCCAAAGGCCGATTATTTCCGAGCCTTTACCAAATTCCTGGTTGAGCGTAATTACGCTCACCACACATACACAACCCCAGAAGAACGCAATCTCCGCGTTCTTTTCCGTGGCGTCCCCGAAAATATTCCTATCGAGGACGTCAAAGCCGAACTTGAATCTTTGGGTTACCACCCTACCAACGTTGAACGTTGGAAAACAAAAAAGGGTGCCCCACTGGCTATCATACAGATAACGGTACCTAAGACTGAGAAAGGCATCATTAACACAAAGTATTTCATGGACCAAACCATCAGAGTCGAAACCCAAAAATCCTCGAGCCAAGTTGGGCAGTGTTTTATCTGCCAATAATTTGACCACACAGCACGCAAGTGCTTTGACCCCCCCCCCCCCCCCCCCAAGTGTGTTAAATGCGCTGCCGATCATAAGTCTAGGCAGTGCCCCAAACCCAAAGATTCCCCGGCCAAATGCGCTAACTGTGGTAGTAATCATACCGCCAGTTACCGCAAATGTTCGGCCCGTCCCGCTCCCCGTGCTGCGAAGGCTTCGTCCTCGCAGCACGCCCGCAAGGCTACTCCACAGCCAAAACCCGTGCAAGCCCCCACATCCACCTTCGTGTGGGGATCTCAGCGCAATGCGCAACCCAATCCCCAAGTTAATATTCAAACTGACGTAGGTCAGATTGTAAATCACTTCTCCCAACAGATAATGAGCCTAATAATGGCTCAATTAACGTCTGCCTTCCCCAACAATGTCCGTTAAACCGGACTCCCTAAAAATTATCTCATGGAATGCCAACTCCGTACGTGGCAAGAAGGAGGAACTGGCTCACGTACTTTCAGCACATAATATCGATGTCATCCTAATTCAGGAGACATTCTTAAAACCCTCCACCCGTTTCAGCATCCCGAACTATAAAGTTCACAGAGATGATAGATTCAACGGCCGTGGTGGCGGCACGTTGATTCTTATCAAACGTAACATCCGGCATTATAGACTTCCCCTACCAGAGCTTGCCACTCTGGAAGCCACTGCCATTATAGTCGAGCTCAAGGACCGACCTATCAACCTTTGGTTCCGGCTGATTACACCAAAATCTTTGACACCGATGCCGCCATTATTATCGGCGGCGATTTCAACGCACACAACACTCGCTGGGGTAGCAGAACCAAGAACGATCGTGATAGCACCCTGCACTGTGCACTGTGTGCGAATCGTTCGGATGCCTCATCGCCTTTCCTGATGAGGCTACCCGCTATGTCTATAACCACCCGCATCACACGGGAACGGTTATAGACTTCTTCACTGCACGAGCTCGACTCCGACCATCTTCCTGTCCTCCTCGAACTCGGAGACGGCCGACTCTTGAGTGCTCCGTTTAAGTTGACATATAATGTCACTAATTGGAACATTTTCCAAACCCTTCTCCATTCCACGGAGCCAATCCCCACAATTGCTTCCCCGAAGCAGCTCGATCTTGCTGTCGGTAAACTGACAGAGGACATCCAAAAGGCGTTCGGCCTTGCCACGAGGCATCGGACGGTCGACCAGCTCCAGCGAACTTCCGACCTCCCGACGGATCTGAAAGACCTTCTCCGGGCGAAAAATCGCCTGGTAAGGAAAGCCAGATCCACCCTCGATCCCGAGGATAAAAGTCGGGCAAACCGGGCGATCAGAGAAGCCAGAGAGGCGATGGCGTCGTACAGGGATGAGAAGTGGGATTCACTTCTTTTCTCTGTCGACACATCAAATCCGAGGCAGATCTAGCGTCTGGCAAAAGTCTGGAAATCCCGACGGGATATTCCCCCCTTGAAGTCGGATAATGACGTTTCTATCGCCGTTTCCGACTTGGAAAAAGCTGAGATGCTGGCGGAGCCTTTTAGACTCCAGATGACCAGTCCGAGGCTGACCGAGGCGCAGACGAAAGAACAGGCAGTAGACCGCGCTTACGCGCGGTTGACGGATAAGCCTGAACTTTCCTATCTGCAGGATTACCTCGTTTCTCCAAAGTCAGTAACGGCTATCATTCGTAGTTTCGCCCCCAATAAAGCTCCGGGCTGCGACGGCATCACCGTCCGACAGCTCCGGAAGCGCCCAAGTAAGCAAATCGCGGAAATCACGAATATCGTGAATTCCATTCTGCGTTTGCAATACTTTCCAACCTCTTGAAAACACGCTAATTTAGCGGTGATTCCGAAGAAGAGAGATGCAAACCTCTCTTCTGATTTTAGGCCCATCAGCCTTCTAAGTAATATCTCAAAGATAGCCGAAAAGGTCATTCTTTCCGCTTTAAATGACTTTACCGACAGCAAAGGTATTATACCTAATGAGCAATTCGGGTTCCGGAAGGGACATTCGTCCCTGCAGCAATGCGCAAGGCTTGCTAGCGAAATCCATCAGGCCTTTCGATTAACAAAGTGCGTTGGCGCTGTGTTTCTCGACATTTCCAAAACCTTTGACAAAGTATGGCACCGTAGTCTTATTTATAAGACCATGGAATTAGGTTTTCCAAAAGATCTTACCATACTTATCCGCTCCTTCCTGAAAGGCAGATCCTTTGTTAGAATAAATTCGACCCTCTCAACGAGTAAACCCATAGAGTCGGGCGTTCCGCAAGGTTCTCCCCTGTCCCCGGCTTTGTACAATTTGTACATAGCCAAAATTCCCTGCCTCAGTAACGTTAGATCTGCATTTTTCGCAGACGACACTGCCTTCTTTGTCACGTCCCGTCATGCATCGGCTATTCAAAACCGATTGCAAAAGCAACTAAATGTTGCGATTTTCTGGCTTAAATTCTAGCGCCTGCAGGTCAATCCTAAAAAGACCCAGGCGATAATTTTCACCAGACAGCGCAGCCAGACTGCTGGTTGAAAGTGCCTATTCCGTGGTTGCAAAAAGCAACCTATCTAGGCTTACATTTCGACCGCTCTCTTCAGTGGTCTAGTCAAATCTAGCTTACTTTAAGCAAGGGGTACGGTGTCTTCAAACTCGTGTACCCCTTGATCTCCAGGTCGAGCAAGCTAAACCCTTGCATCAAAGTAAATATCTATAATACCTTAATTAGATCTGTATATGTATACGGTCTATTAGTGTATTTTCGCTTCCTGTCACCTTATTCGGTGCACAGATTGCAAATTCTCCAGAACAAAACCTTGCGTTTTGGCACTCAACGCTCCATGGTTTGTTCAGAATGCCCAAATTCATCAAAAAAACCGTGGGGACTCCGGTTTGAGTCCCCTTCGACTATAAACCCCACTTCGACTATAAAGAATGATGCTCATCCCTGGCGCACGGTGGCATTTTTAGCCATTTTAGGGGATAAAAATTCGCAAAAATGCACTTAAATTCGCACTTAAAATCATAAAATAGACTATTTAAATAAAGACAAAATACATTTTAAAAGTCAAAACTTGTAATATCTATTACGCTGCTATTTAACGAAAGTCAATTTGGCGAGACCTATTTAATAAGCGGCTTAAGTTGTTTACTACCAGGTTAGGCATGAACGTGCATTGTTTTGAGCTGTCATTGTTCTGACAGGTTGAATGATATGAAAACGCCAAAGTGCAGTTATTTAAATACTTCGAAGTTGATTATATAGTTTTTGATAAATTTTGTGATATTTACAAGGACATTTTAAAAATGTATGTTATTTGTTCCAAAAATATTGTGTATTTTAAAGTTTACAAGCTCCGCAAACCTGCGCTTTACGCCACATTAAGGTAAGGTATTTTTTGTCGTAAAATTTGGTAATTTTTCTAAATATTTAATATGTGTTTTAGGCACCCCTAGCCGCCTCTTTTAAAAATATGATTTTTACAAAGTTTTATTTAGCTTCACGTTATTGTTCTATTAGTCTATTTTTATGTTAGGGACAAAACAGTTTTCGCTTTTGATACCCAATCAGCTTTAAATTTGATATGCGTTTACAGTACCAGTGATATAATAATGTAACATTACAAATTGTACAGCTTCCCCTCTTTAGGGGCGGTCGGGGGGCGGAGAAGGGTGCCATCTAAATGACTATGTTTGATTTTGTTTAAAATGGAGTTTTTCTAGTTGGAAATTTTTGCATTTTAAGTTTACCTTTGTAGTTGTATTTCTTATAAAAAAAATATCTCCAGAACGGTAAAAGAATTCTTCCTTTAAACTGACATAGCAAGACGTAGAATAATAATATGAGTCCTGGGATTTCTTTTAGGTCCCGGAGGTGCTGTATGGGCAGAATTGGTCACGGACGCTTAACCTTGTTGAAGTCTTCCAGATAGTTTCTTTGACTGATGTAATCGCTTGCGTAGCTGTTCCGGAGGATGATCTAATGTTGATATTGCTTAGGTTTATCTGGTTTCGCGAGAATTGCAGATTAAGGCTATCTTGGTACTAGGAAAACCTTGAAGATTGCGTACTGGTTGGCGTCGCGTAGTAGCTAGAGGTGGCCTAGAGGTCGAGAAGTTGATATAACATACATATACATTTTAGTTCGCACCTATCGTTCTTAATATTTTATCACAAAGCTAAAAATGTATTTTTAATTTTTAAAGGCATTTTAAAATACCTTGTTTCTAAAAACTACTTTTTATTTAGACATGTTGTCAATACAAAATAGAGAATTGTATGAAGTATGGGTCACAGAACGCGATCAAAATAGGAAAAATAAGGTAGTGTTAGAGCATGTGTGTCAAAGTTATTAGGTGAGGATTTTAAATGGAACAAAAATACAATAGTAGCTCAGAGTAAAATATTAAAAAACAACAACAAACTCAGGGAAAAACAAAAAACACATTAGGTGGTACATACTTGTAAAAAATACATTAGGTGGTACACATTTCCTAAATTTTAATTTAAAAAAAATGTTATCAGACTACAGATCTTCTTAAAATTATAAACCTTCTTGACCTTGACTTTTTATTTTAATTTAAGAATTTTAAGATATATGTATGTATAACAACTTTTCGAAAGACAATTGAAATTTCCCTGTTGGATAAGATTTAAAAAATAGTTACTTCTAGTTCATTTTCTTTTAAAAATTGTCTTTCCGACATCCAAATATAAACTAAGTGGAATTTTTGTGGGAATTTTCCCAAATATTATTTCAAAATGAATTTCATATTGACGAATTTTTTAAAATGTTAAAGTCCTTAATGTACATATATTTTTTACTATAGAATGTAAATATTTTTCCTTTTAAACTGACTAGAAATATTTAATACATATTACTATCTGAAAGTTCTTTTTTTTCTCAAAAATATTTTTAAAATATATTCCTAAATATTTAAATAATTAAAAAGTAAATATTAAAGCAGTCTAATAGTATAGAAGTATAATAATACTTATTACAGAATTTAGGTCATTTGATATTGTTGCAAAAACTTAGAAAAGGAGTAGGTATTTATTTCACCGATTTATTTATATATATTTTAATTTAAGTTTGTA
Organism: Cosmopolites sordidus; assembly: GCA_031761425.1. Lineage (NCBI taxonomy): Eukaryota > Metazoa > Arthropoda > Insecta > Coleoptera > Curculionidae > Cosmopolites > Cosmopolites sordidus. The sequence continues at coordinate 96,112 of JARFXV010001463.1, read as the reverse complement.
TAAATTGTAAAATAAATATGTCTATAGGTGATCAATTAGCAAACATTAATCATTATTACAATATTAAAGAATTTTTCAAAACAAAAAAATATTAAAATTTTGTTTTAAAAAACATTTTTCATTTATATCGCCTAAACTACTAAAAAATGCCACTGTGCGGCGTCGTCGGATGGCGGACGATCGGTCACTCTCGATCGGTCGGACCGCCATTTGGCGAAACACTCCATCGTTTTCCGATGGAGTAAAAAATCCTTAAAAATAGAAATCTAGCTATTGCTCTTTTTCCGTTCTTATTAACCTCTAGAAGTTCGCCAGGACTTTAAGATAATTAAAATACTATCCTTCTTGTCTCTCTTTAACTTAAATGATAGCCGGAATCTTCAAGTCCGGCATATCACGGGTCAGCTAGAGACCCCCAAAAATAAAAAGTGCCCACTTCAGGGTCGTAATCTTATTAGACACTAGTAGGAGCCTCCGGGCTAACTAAAAAACCTGGCTGAAGAAGTCGAAGAAGTGTCGGGTTAATGAGTAGTATGTATATTGAAAATTATTTTAATTATTACTTATTACTTGAGGTTAATAATTATTGATTTATTTGTTCCATATAGTTTTTGAATTATGAAGTTGTTTGTCATTTGTTATCTAAAACAGAAAACCGTTGAGGTTTTAGATTTTTCTTATGAATTTTCTTATTATTATCTAAAGAAATAATATTTTCTAGATCTTTGACACAGGTCGATTGTCGATTTTTTCATATTTGTTTTTTTGAGAAAACTTTTTTTTCCGATAATAGTTTTTCTTGGTCAATAGGTATCGTTTCTTGTCTGTTTTCGTTACGCTTATTTAAAATAGTGTTTTGTTAACAAATCACAGATTCGTGAATTTGTTTGTTAATAATTTATATATGTCCGAGTGTTTTTGCATATAATTAGTTATTACTAATTTTTCGCTGAATTCTAAGGGATTCCGAACGTCGAGTTTTCCTTTAAAAATTTGAAATGATGTATATTTTAACAAACTATGCTTAAAATTATTATAAGGATTGCATAGTTTATAATTTGAATCATATTCGAAGTTGTCTTTGTTTTTTTTAGATTACAATTGTTTCTTATAGAGTGGAATGTAATATTTCGCATGAGTTGACGTTTTTACGCCATTCTTTAGATTTGGCAAATAAAATATTATTTTGAAAGATGGCTTATTTTCTGTTCTTTCTCTATGAGAAGTTTTAGTGTCATGGTAAAATTTTATCTTTTCCAGTTAGTTTCCTAATTCTCGAATGTATTTTAGAAAGGTGTCAGAAATAATAATCCATTAATAATAAAATACGTGTTTCGCGCCCTCCATCCACCCGAGATTATTTTCTAAAATAATCCCGAAACTTCACTGCTGGTTAGATGGGATAAGGTTTCCGTAGTCGTAACGCTACTCACAAAACCATTATCTTCTCTTCCATTGGTGTTTCCGCTGCTTGGCCGCCGGACGGGGTGGGCCAAGCGCTTCGCACCACTCCCCTCTGGGGGACATGTACCAGAGGAAAGTGTAGTCTTAAGATATTATTTTGTTTGCCGATGACACTGAAGGTGTTTCGGCGTAAATTATCTTTCTTACCTTTTACCTGTAAGAGAAAAGAAAACTTTCACTTCACATTTCACTAATTTCCTTTTTTCAAAACCGGGACGTGGGGTCCCATCCCTCGACGTTGATCCCTCGTTGGGCAACAGTCAACCTAGTCCTCCAAAAGCTTGAGTTTCGGTCTTCTGTGCCGTCTGCGACCCAAAGCTGCGAAGTCTTCCGGACGATAGTCCGTTAACCTTCGCACTTCTTGATTTGGGTGGTCACGTATCTTCAGGAAGGCTTTCTCTGCCTTTTCTTGCATGCACTGCCTAAAGGGAGTCCACATCATCTCTCTGTGTATCTGCACATTGGAGATGTACCAGGGGGCATCGAAAAACCACTCTTTCTACGACCTTACTTATTGATGGCAATAAGCTTATCGGTCTGTAGTTTTGGGGAAATTTTTTGTCTTTCCCTGGCTTCGATATCATTCTCACCATTGCGTATTTCCATCTATCCGGGAAATACCGCAGTCTGATGACTGCGTTTGCAATGGCGGTGATGGTGGCAATTCCTTTTCTCGGCAGCTTTTTCAGCATGCGATTGGTAACACCATCGCACTCTGGAGCTTTCTTGAGCCGAATCTTCTGGATTATACCCTTAACCTCCTTCGGAGTTGCAAACTCCGGAGGCGGCCTGGGCCCAATCCTCTCGCGGAAGTTCCTTACCGTCCTTTTGACTAAACTCTCGAGGTTTTCGTCATAGTCGTCGTGAGAGTTGACGACACACTCTCTTTCGAGCGCGTCCGCCATGGCTTCGGCCTTTTCCTCATCTGTGTAGACAAGTCCGTTCCTTCCATTGATCATCCTTACATCTGGATCTCTCTTGAGAGCCCTATAGACTCCCCATAGTGTGCCATCCGCGTTATCCAACTCGGTCAAGCGGTCAGTCCACCTCTTTTCTGCGAGGTTCTTCAGTGCCTGTCTCAGGACATTGGTAGATCTGGTCAACTCCCTGGCCAGATCTGCCGTCCTATTGGCACGATATCTTCTCTTCAGCACCCTACGCCTTCTAATCATCCTCCGAATATACTGAGGAACAGGTCCGTAGGGGTGCTGGGTTTGCCTTTCTTCCGTCCTCGTCGTGCATTCTTCCACTGCATCGACAATGGCCTTTTTCAATCTCTCCACTGCGTTTTCCAACTCTTCCGTTGTACCGATCTTCAGGATTTGGATTTTGGAGTGGAGTTTTTCCGGGAATAAGTCCCAGTTCACCCACCTCCTCACCATAAAATCCCTTTGTCCGTCACCAGAACCCAACTTTAGAAAAATTGGGTTGTGGTCGGACGTCCCGTCGTACACGGTCTCAATGTCGATATCCACGGGGATATCCTTGATGATCGCGATGTCCAGTAAATCTGGTAAGCTGCCTGTTGTTGGTTGATACGTGGGCTCTTGGGGAGCAATAACGATTGCTCCCATAGCCTCCACGAATCTCTCCAGTCTTCTTCCGTTGGAGTTATACAACCTGCTATGCCAACCCGGTGACTTGCAGTTGAAATCCCCAATGAGTACTTTTCCTACATTTCCCTGTAGGAGTTCCTCAATATCTTCTCTTAGCAGCTGATCAGGCCTGCCAGGATGGTAAACGCACTGCACCTCAATGGGTGCATGTGCCATCTCTACCTTGACTCCTATAGCTTCGATTTCGCCATCGTTATCTCTCAATGACTCAGATTCCAGACTTCGTTTAACCAGGATGGCTACGCCACCACCAACTGGATTCGGTCTGTCGAATCTGAATGTCCGGTAGTTCAGGAAATTAATCCTGTACCCGGACGGACATCTTGTTTCTTGCAGCGCAAGAATATCCGGCTCATAATCGGCTAGAAGTTGTTCTACTTCTATCTTCTTGCCTCTGATCCCGTTGACATTCCAGGATCCAATCATCAGCGTGTGCGGTTTGCTTCCTCTACTTGGCATTCTGTGCTGCAAGTATGGCGCGGACTGACTGCTCGACAGTTTGTCGGATTATTTCCTCTAGATCCGGTTTCTTGCTTGCGTCCTTTCGCGTTTGCGTAGTAGGCTCTTGCCTTATAATAAAATATAAATAAATGATCCAATTTTAAAGTATTTTTGAAATGTTCTGGATATCAATAGGTCAACTTTGGTACGAAATATTTTTTTTATAATTTTGCAGATGTCTTTTGCCGGGTCATAAAAATTAAATAGGTTCTTAGTTTGTTAAAAGTTTTTATTTTTATGCGTTGTGGTTGGGAAAAATGGAGAAAATATCGTCTTCTTGCATGATATTAATATAGAATTCTGATCATCTGTGTTAGTCTTGTTCTTGCCCTTTTTATGAACCATTTCATAATCATACTCTTCCAGTTTGAGTTTGATTGATGAGCGGTGAAAATATATTATTATACTTTTGTTAGTTAGATTTTTTATTTCTAATGGAATTGTACCATGTTTGATGGGTAAAATGCCAGGTAATACTTCGATACTACTATTATTTATGTGTGGCATTAAAATTTCGATATTCACTTTTAGATTGGTGATGATCTCTTTTAATGCTACTGAATTAGGTGGGATTTCTATTCTCTTTGATTCAAAATCCTTGCGGTAATACAGTGGTATTCTACACGTGTCGTTTATTAGACATTGATTATTAAGGTCGATAATTTTTTTTTAATTTTCTAAGATCACTCAGTCTAATGATGCCATCAAAGTAGTCATGAAAATCGTAAACAATAAATTCTAGATTTTCTTTAAGATTGAATTCTGCTAACAAGGGGTATTCGGCTTTTGCACTTTGTTTTTGCTTCTCTCGTACAAGAAACTAATGTGTTATTGGCATCGAATTTCTGATTGGGGAAATTTTGTTCGACGATGGTGGGTCTTATGAGAGAATTCGATAATTAAGATTTCGTCTGTTGTATTTAGTGTCTATCTATTATAGAAAGAATCTACAGAGTTTATAAAATATTCTAAATATTCGCTACGATCGGTAAAAGGTTTCAAAGTCTTTTCAATATATTTTGCTACGAATAAAGATAAATTTGTTTTGTTGATTTTGGTTTTCTGGGTTTTCTTTGATACTTAATCTTACTAATGTCTCTTAATTTTACATTGTTACTTAAAATTATGAGTGTTTCTTTTCATGACTGAATATATATATATCATCATCATCATCATCAGCCCGCATCGATCCACTGCAGGATGAAGGCCTCTTCAGCATGCTTCCAACCTTCACGGTCCTGGGCTTTCCTCTGCCACTCGGGTCCAATATACTTAACGATGTCATCAATCCATCGTGCTTTCGGTCTTCTTCGCGGACGTTTGCGATCAAGCGGTATCCACTCCAGGATTGCCTTGGTCCATCTGTCGTCCCATCGCCTCGCTATATGGCCTGCCCATCTCCATTTCAACTGTTTTACTCTTCCAATTTGTTTTTACTCTTCCTTTTGTTTGTTCCCTGATCCATGCGCAGGACTTTCTGTCTCGTCTTGTAATGCTCGTCTTGTAAAGCTGTCCACAATCTCTAAATCCCTTCCTAGAACTGAAATTCTTCTGTCCTGAGCGAAGTTACTGAACATAACCTGACTCTTTTTCAGGTTTATTTTCAAGCCAAATGGTTCGCCAGCCCTTTGCAGTTCTTGTATGCGTCTTTGCAGCTCCTCTGGGTCTTGTGAAATGAGAATAATATCATCTGCAAATCTAAGATGGTTTAAGTTTGCACCATTGATCTTTACACCATCCTGTTCCCAATCCAGTTTACCGAATACTTCTTCAAGGCCAGCCGAGAAAAGAATAGGCGATATTGCGTCACCCTGCCGTACACCTCGTTCTATATTAATTCCCACTTCAAGATCATCAAGGTGAATTGTGGCTGTAGCTCCATCATATATCGATTCTAATAGGTTTACATAGGCTCTCTCTACACCTTGGCTAAGCAGTGCATCCATTATCGCATGCTTTGAGATGGAATCAAATGCTTTTTCGTAGTCGATAAAAGCCAAGACATGGTGTATTCGTTGTGCCTTTCTATGACCTGCTGTACAACCTGGATGTGATCCATTGTACTGAATCCACTTCTGAATCCTGCTTGTTCTCTTGGTTGTGCGTCATTCAGTTTTTTTAATATTCTTTTAGAAATTATCTTAGTGAAAACTTTGTACATCACAGATAGGAGGCTTATTGGACGGTAGTTCTTTAAATCTTCCTGTGCTCCTTTTTTATGTAAAAGGATCACTTCTACATTTTTCCATAAGTCCGGTACTTTTTGTTCTTTGAGGCATTTTGAGTATAATTTTGCCAGTGTTTTATGTAACGTCCGACCACCAGCTTTTAGCATTTCGACAGTTACACTATCCTTTCCTGGAGCCTTGCCGTTCTTCATCAATTCTATAGCATTTGTTACTTCCTCCACTAGGATATCTGGCATTATATATTGTTCTTCCGTGGGTATTGCTGTCCCTGACTGGCTCTGATCTTCATATAACTGGGAATAAAACCTTCTGACAATCTCTAACATTTGGGTACGCGTCCTGCACACTGTGCCATCCTCACGCTTTAAAGCATATATTTGCGTTCTTTTGCTTCTCAGCTTCTGTTTAGCTTTGTTAATTCCTTTGTTTTCTTCCAGGGTTTTTTGCACTAGCTGCATATTGAATCGGCGCGTGTCCTCTCTGATACGTTTTCTTATAGTTTTGCAGAGCTCAGTGTACTCGACCCTGCCAAAAGGACTACCTGCATTTCTCATTGCTCGCCGTTTCTTTATTAAATCAATGGTCTCACTGGAAATTTTTGTTTGTTTGAGACATTTTTCCTCTGGTGCTATTAAAGCAGCCGTTTGAAGTACATTGTTGGCGATTTCTTCATATTGAACTGATATTTCCACGTCCTCTGGATCTTGTAACGCAGCAAACCGGTTGGACAAAGCAATCTCAAAATCGCTTCCTCTCTCCAGCAGTTTTCCAGAATCCACCTTGCCCCTCTTTGATCTTACCATTCTTTCGCGCTCTTTTCGACAGTCAATCCGAACCCCCGCTCGTACCATTCGGTGGTCACTTCCAACATTAAAATTGTTAAGGACAGTACAATTGGTAAATATTGTTTTATCGTTGGTCATGATGTAGTCAATTTCGCTTGTGAGCCCAGATGGACTTTTCCATGTCCATTTTCTGCTGATATTTTTCTTATAGAATGAATTCATAATATATAGTTCTTGTCCTTCAGCAAAATCAACTAATCTGTCACCTCTATTGTCTCGCTCACCAGTTCCATATGGGCCAGTTGCATTTTCGTCTGTTCTTGTTGTTCCAATTCTGGCATTAAAATCACCCATCAGGATTTTGTACCTACATTTCTCCATGTATAAAAGCTGGGCCACATCATCATAAAATTCCTCAATTTCCTCATCTTTATGGCTTATAGTTGGTGCATAAGCTTGGACGATTTGAAGCCTAAACTTTTTATTCAGCTGAATGACGCATTGGGCTAATCGGTCGGATGTACTTTCAAATTTTACCACACTGTCCTTCAGCTTTCGATTGATGAGGAATCCAATTCCGCCACATCGGCCATTTTCCGTACCTCGAGTGTAGAGTACGTGTCCAGTTGGTTCCAGTTTGATTAACTCTTCACCCTTCCTTCGTGTTTCACAGAGCCCAATAATATCCCAATGTATGTTGTCAAGTTCGATTAACAGTTCTTGCAATCGGGCCTCTGTTTTCATAGTCCGTATATTTAACGTTGCAATGTCAAAAGTCCAATGGCAGCCTGATCTAACCCGGTGATTTTTAGCACCCTCTGCCTTGGGGCAGGTCTTCCCGCTGCCGTAGGTAGTTGCCCCTTGGCCTCCGGGGAATGAGGGCCGTGTTTGAGGTTGTACTGTCATATTGCAACATATTGAAATACCATGTTGAAGCTATGGACCGTAATCTGCCACGCTGGTCCAATGCGGGTTGGCAGATTTTGGATCATGTTAGTCTGAGGCCTCCGCTTTGACCAGTTTGACCCTCCCAGGAGCATAGACTCCAGACGGCATAGCTCAATGCTTCATTGCCCTACTCAAACCCCTTTACCACGTCAAGGTCTGATCCACAAAGGGGATATATATATATATATATATATATATATATATATATATATATATATATATATATATATATATATATATATGTAATCATAAACTATTTTTAAGCAGATTTTATTGCGAAAACGAAAATAAACTTTGCAAAAGTGGAAAAGAATGAATATACATACAATTTTACAATCTACTAGGTATGAAAAGGAAAATATCACTTACAGTAATATTTTCAACTATGAGTTTTCCTACCCGTGGGATGTATGGTTCAGATCTCAGCAAACACTTGAAATTGACGACTATACTGAGCTTCAGGAAAAAGGTCAAACTTCTGTCCAAACCCTGACAGAAGTGATGGGCTTTGGGAAAAAGATTGAACTTTTATCCAAACTCTGATGTAAGTCTTCTAAGGTCCTACCGACTGCGCCAGTTAAATAATTCGATTCGCAAAATCAATTTAAAAAACATTTATTTCACAAAAACGAAATTTAACAATCATGAAAGAGCATTTGACTTAACTAATATGACTGCGTATTCAACGAAAATCAACTAGATAGTGAGCCTGAAGGGCTGGTTACGTGATTTTATATAAAATTAAAGTAAACAGTTCTAGGTGAATAGTCTAATGGGAAACTCTAGCACATTCTTGATATCTATTTTTATCTTAACATTTGACAAAATGACTTGAAGATAAATTATCTACAGTCATTGCATTCTCAAAAAAGCACTGTTTTATGTGTTTTATGGTGCATTCACATTGACCGTGAGATCACCGTCAAACGATCTTAAAAATGAAGTGAATAATTTTGAACAGGAGGCAGTGGACATTGAGTGATATTTTGATATACATAATTATTTTGAAAACATAAATGACAAATTCAACTTTCAAATTAAACTAAAATAATTAGTTGGCGTATTGTAATTTTGTATGATTCAAAATTTGTATAAACCCGTTGTTGAAAAACTTTGCATGAAACAATGTAGAAGTTGTTCAATGTAGAACTCAACTGAAAGACTAATTTCAGGTTTGTGTCATATTTACTTGTTTTTCTTTGAGACTGTAAATAATAAATTTTGTATTTTTAGTGAACTAATATATCTTCAAGTGACAATAAAAAGGTTTAATACAAAGTTATTTGGTAATATTTAAGTGGCTCACACGGTGGTCAAACTGCTCAGTTTTCTTCTTTCGTTTTATTTTTTAAATTTGAAACTGTCACTATCACATCAATCAGCAAACTCTCTTCAATATTTTATACATCATATACAGAATGTTCCGAAACTCAACGTCAAGCGGGTGCCAGGCGAAACGCCAGGTTATATCAGTTCTGGCAAAAATAAAAAAGAAATTCATGTCACTTTGTTAACACTAGGCTCTATCTTTAGGTACTGTGTTCACAAATGTCCCAATTTTTTGTGTTATTTTTTATAACGTGATCCTAAATAACCATGCTATTAATCGCAGCACAAATCAAGCAATGAATGTTGTTTATTTAGTAAAAAAAATTTCATTGGGTCGTGGTTTAAAAAATTATGTCAGCTAACTTTGACACTTCATCTTTAAAAAAAGATGCATTTCACTACCCTAGCCAAGTTATTTCAAAAGATGGTTCATTTAGTCAAGATTTCAAAATGGTACTTGTAACATTGGCACTTTTTTTCCACAAAAAATATGATTGCTTATTTTTTTGTAAAAGGATTACAGTTCAAAAACTCATACCATGATAAAAACACTTTTGTGTCATCAAAAATGGACTTCACCAGGGTAAGTAAGATGGACAGATGTGATACTCGCAAGGACGATTACTTAGTACTCGTACGGCCGGTTGGAGACCTCGAGGATACGACGACGGTTACGGTTTTATATGAAATCCAAAATGACCTTAGCACTTCAGTACGTGCGATTGAAAGAAACACTGAAATGCCGAAAAGTATTGGTCATCGAATTTTAAAACGATACGAATATCACCCGTATCATGTGCAACGTGTACAAAGTTTGCTACCTCGTGACTACACTTCCAGAATCGATTTTTGCAGAACAATGTGGATGAGAAAACGTGAAGATCGGCAATATCTAAACAAAATTTTATGGACTGACGAATCGACGTTTAAATTGACCGTTAAAGACGGTTATTTAAGCTTGCATAACTTACATTTGAACTGCCTGAAACTTTCAATTGCATCAACTACTTGGATTTTCTCCAAAACGATTTGCAAACTTTGTTAGAAGATACAATATCAACAATATGGTTACCCAGCGCATTATGCTCGTCCTGTACAGGATTATTTGAACAGAGAGTATCCCGAAAGGTGGATTGGGCGTCGTGGTTCAATTGAGGGGCCTCCTCGTTCTCTGAACTAAACCCCCTTGATTTATTTTATTGGTATGCATAAAAGAAAAAGTGTATTCAAAACCAATACAAAATCTAGCCGAACTGCGTCACAGAATTGTTGAAATAGCAGAAAAAATAAATACAAGGAGATTCGCACGACTGGTGAAATGATTGAACTTTCAGAACTTTTCTGAGGCGGTGCAGAGCATGTATTCGCACCGTTCATTGTTTGATTTGTGACTGCGGTTAATAGCATGGCTATTTAGGATCGCGTTATAAAAATAACATTAAAAAAGTGGGGAATTTGTGATTACAGTACCTAAAGATATAGCTTAGTGTGTCGAATTTCAAGAGATTCAAAAATATGCCTGTTATCACTTAACACGGTGACATTATTTTTCTTATTTTTACCAGAATTAATCTGGCCTTTTGCCCGGCACCCGCTTGACGTTGAATTTCGGGACAACCTGTATAAAAATATTAAATAATATGTTTTTTATATTAGATTGATTCAGTGTGTTGAAAATGCCCTTATTAAATTAAAAGAAGAATTTATAAAAATATTTAATGTTCCTGGCTTAATTTCAAAGCTATTATATTTTAAAAAAATTTATTAACATTGTGAATAACGTTAGCCAAGAATACCAAGAATACCAAACAAATATAACCATAATATTAACTGTTTTATTTTTATATAGTTCTTTGAATATCTAACAGAAAATTCAAATGGAATATTACTTTTCCAACATAATTTGCCATAAATATCATATAAATACAATTGTGTATTTGTACAGCCAAACTGATATTAAATTAGAATATTTGAAACAGTTCAATACACATTATAGTAACAATAGAATAAATTATGACTACATCGAAATAATAACAGAAAATTTAGTCCATAAAACTCAAGCACATGTAATTTTAATTTTTCACTGCGGCTTCAATAGGTTGTTAGAATCAGGGAACATAATAAGAGAACACTGTTAATTTTAGTAAAACTACATTTTCGTGCGTTAATCGTAACGGACAAAATCGACTATGCATTTATTCATGATGTTATGTAAAAAATTACTAAAGTGCGTCAATCTCGGGCTTCATTGCTTTTATAATAATATAAGACAATCAATTCTTCTGTTGGAACCTTTGGTGTGAAATACTAAACTTGAAGAGATTTACCATTAAACACCAAAACGCTTTTTTGAACTGCTCGACGCACGTTTCGCTAACCATGTTAGCATCATCAGGAGATGATTTAATCTTCTGAGATTGAATCATCTCCTGATGATCAAAAAAGCAGTTCAAAAAAGCGTTTTGGTGTTTAGTGGTAAATCTCTTCAAGTTTAAGATGCAGATATCATGAACAGACTTTGATATTGTAAAGTAGAGGAAAGTAGAGGAGTAAAAAGTAACTGGAACAATAGAAGAACTGAAAATATCGATGAAATGTTTTGAATCAGTATTGAAAGTAAATTAACATAATTTGAAAAACCTGTAAGAAAATCTGTAATAATTATCTCTTAGAAACTCGAAACCTCAAAGGGTCAAAAACAAAACAAATTTAAAGTACTGGTAAAATGGTAAATAGGTGTCGTATCGCGTCGAGCTTTAGTTCTTGATAACTTGAGTTATCAAGAATCAAGTTATCGCGACGTCGATCGCGGAATAGATCTGGATGGGGTGGTCATAATATAGGCAACCCTACATACTAACCCATGGGCCAATTCAGCCAAAAAATTATAAAGTGGTGAATAATAAAGAAATTAATCGAAGGTTGGATTCTTTTCATCCCATATGCGGACTTTTTTCATTATTTTCATAATAAAGTTAAATGCATAACGCCATTTTTAAAAATGGCAACTTTCATCATCATAATCATTATCATCTGTGATTTGCCTTCAGCCTTCCAACTTTGATAAAGGTAACTAAATTGATATCCTGATAATCTCTATGCAACTCATAGTTGTATCGTCTACGCGACTTCTCGTTCTCCTGGATTTTTGTGTAAATATGTCTGAGCATCTCTCTCTCGATTGTGCCTAGCAGTTTTTCATCGTTTTGTGTCACTACTAGTAGCGGCTCGTGATGGAGGGCGTTGGGGCGCTGCCCCTCCAGCATTTATCACAGTAAACAATTTTTCAGAGCAAAAACCATGTTTTATTTCCGTTTAGTTTATTTCCTTTAACTCATTTTAAGATATTATTAAAAATTAAAATCTCCAAATGTAGAAAAACGTCTGTTGACCCATCACACCAAATAATGAGTATAAAAATTCCATCCTCTCGCCACAATTTGTACATCGTTGGTCGGACGTTTACCTCCAGCGACCATGTGCCACGTCATCTTTTCTCGTCGTTGGCGTTACATGTTGCTTGCCAGAATTCAGGGTTTAACTGCTTTATAAAACATGCCATTTGGGCGTAGATTCCCTGCGACCGAACGTATCGGTAATTAGTTTTAAACGCTGATTTGACGAGTACGGAGCTTTTGATATGTCTCGCGCCGATTATTTCTTTCGCCTCGCAAATACTTGTTTTAATTTGGAATTTGCTACGTGTGTACACACTGGGTAGTACTTTTTAAATAAAAATAATCAACTTTTAATTGCAAAATGAAGGTGTTTGATTTAAAACAGTTAATAATGACGAATTTAAGTTTCGTGGAGAAAGTTGAATTAAAAATTAACGGTCATCCCACGCCCGTGTTGAATTTGAGTTAAGTTTAAAAAAAATGTAAAAATAGGGCAAGTTTTAAGCGAAAATTTGACAGTAAACTATATGTGAACTTTTCGAACTTTGCATGAACTTTTTCGAATTTTCTCTATGGATTTCCAGTTACAATAAAACTGTTTGAATAGTTTACTCTTCCAGAACGGTAAGTACTTACTTATTCATTCCTTTATCTGCGCAACAAGCAATAACCCATACTACAATGTCCTTGTAAGTAGCAACAATACAAAATTTTAATGTTTTCCTGGTTCACCTCCTATATAGGATTTCAATAGCACGAAAAGTAAAAAGGAGGAAAGTGAAAGCAAAAAAATTCTTCAGCAGCACTATTTTCTTCTACGCCCTCCCACTTCAAAAACCCACGAGCCGCCACTGGTCACTACCCAGGTTATCGAAGCACAAATTAGAATATGTCTAATCAGTGACTTATATATTTTATATGCGTTATGATCAAGATAACAAGATCAGGTCATACACGGTCTCTCAATGCCGACGTTTTAAAAGCAGTTGTGGTTGCAAATCCTAGAATAAACATTAGGAAACTTTCAGGGAAAATACGAGTGCCCCACATGAACGTCGAAGTGAACTATAAACAGTGAATAACTAAGTACCTCAACAAGGCAAAGAGTTTCGTTCGTATTAAAACAAACTAGTGCACAAGTTTTTTTAATAAGAATCGAATAGAAAATGAGAGATTATTACTATGGTTTTCAAAACAATAAGTCCGTAGCAGACCAGTTGTTGACAATAAAATTAATAATGGATAATAACTATGAATGAAAGCGATTGCAATTTTAGTTTTTGTTGACTTTTGACAGCCATTTCAACAAACCAACATAAACCATTCAATACAATAATAAACTCAATAAGATAATAACTGAAGAATACTCAATAAACTAGTAAAGTAAATCTAAATGATCTTAGAGAAGACCAAATGTAACGTTGAGATTCTATAATATATCTAAGATAATTCGTTCGTATATCATAGTCGAAGAAATCACCGCACTACAAATGTTTTTTAAAACAAAAGTTAAATGAAGGTTATATCAATATAGCTGCCTATAATTTACACATACCAACTACAAAATATAAAAATTAATATGACTGTAGTAACACGGTTAAAGACAAAAGCCATATGGACGCAACTGTTAGTCTGTGACAGTAATTCTTAGGAATAAGTGTTAATCTAGACGAATAGTTCGAAGTAGAGCATATAATGGGATTAAAGACACTAAAATTTAGATAACTAGACAAAGTTTATTTAAACTTTATTTTAACTAAATTTCTTTGATTGGTATATTAGTAATTAACTGCATTATAAGGCAATATTTTTAATAACATAGCCAGTATTTATCATAAATCTTTGTCCTTATGAAAGCAAAATCATCACTGCTAAAAACCCTTTATAGCATTATATATTGATTAAAATAAAAAAACTTTGCCGAAACCCGGGATCGAACCAGGGACCTTTAGATCTTCAGTCTAACGCTCTCCCAACTGAGCTATTTCGGCTGCGTACTAATTTGTTCTATATTATTTTTATATCTATTTTTCTTAACTACTCTTCTATATCAATGTCAATTATATTTATATTTATATTTATTTATATTTATATGTATTTATATATATATATATATATATATATATATATATATATATATATATATATATCATCATCATTTAGCCATTTTCGATCCACTGCAGGATAAAGACCTCTCCAGCACACTTCCAACTATCGCCATTCGGGTCCAATTTATTTGATGATGCAATCATATATATTATATTCATATATACAATATATACAATACAATATATATATATATATATATATATATATATATATATATATATATATATATATATATATATATATATATATATATATATATATATATATATATATACATATATACAATATATTTGATGATGCAATGATGGATCATCGATCCATCGTGGTTTAAGTCTTCTTCGTGGACGCTTATGATCAAGCGGTATCCATCCCAGGATTTGTTTGGCCTGCCCACTTCAATTTCAATTCCTTTACCTTTCCAATAATGTCACATACTTTCGTCTGTTCTCTGATCCAAGTACAGGTCCTTCTGTCCCGCTTTGTAACACCAGGCATACACCTTTTCATTTCCCTCTGTGCTACCCGAAGTTTTTGGGTTGATTGTGATGTGAGTGTCCATGTTTCACTTCCGTATGTCAGAACAGACAGCACGCACTGATCAAAAACTTTTCTCTTTAGACAAAGTGGGAGGTTGCTCTTAAATACTATATTAAGCCTGCCAGCCACTCTTAACACGCCGTTCCACTTCCCGGGCCGTATCACCCTCTATTGAAATCCTTTACCCGAAATATATGTAGTGGTACACCACCACTAAATCGCTTCCTAAAATATGTATTCTTCTGTTTTCAGCAAATTTGTTGAACATAACCTGGCTCTTTTTCTGGTTTATTTTCAAGGCGAATGGTTCTCCCGCCCTTTGCAGCTTTTGTATGTGTTTTTGTAATTCATCTGGGTCTTGTGAGAGGAGAACGATATCATCCGCAAATCTAAGGTGGCTTAAGTGTGCACCATTCACTTTTATTCCATCCTGTTCCCAATCCAGATTACCGAATACCTCTTCAAGGCAGACTGAGAAAAGAACAGGCGATATTAAGTCACTCTGCCAAACACGCCATTGTATATTGATTTTAACTTCAAGATCGTTCATGTGAACTGTCGCTGTAGCTTTATCATATATGGATCTGAATAGATTCACATAGACTTTGTATATCCGTTGGTTAAGCAATGCATCCATTATGGCTTGCTTTGATATTGAGTCAAAAGCCTTTTCATAGTCAATAAAAGACAAACACAGTGGCACGGTGTATTCATTGTGCCGTTCTATGGCCTGTTGGACAACCTGGATATGATCCATTGTACTGAATACACTTCTGAATCCTGCTTGCTCTTTTGGTTGTGCGTCATTCAGCGTTCTTAATATTATTTTAGTTACTATCTTGGTGAAAACTTTGTACAGTACTGATAGTAAGCTTATTGGGCGATAGTTTTTTTAAATCTTCCTGTTGCCCATTCTAATAAAGAACAATCATTTCAGCATTTTTCCATAGGTTGGGTATTTTTTGTTCTTTAAAGCATTTCGAGTACAATCTTGCTAGTATTTTATGCAAAGTTCGACCGCCAGTTTTCAACATTTCAGCCGTTACACTGTCTTTTCCTGGAGCCTTTCCATTATTCATCACTTCTATAGCATTTGTTACTTCATCCAATAGGATATCTGGCATTTGCTCTTCCGTCGGCATTACTCTAACTGATTCTGATCTTCATATAACTTTGAATAAAATTTTCTGATAACCTCTAACATTTCCACACGTTCCCTACATACTCTGCCATCCTCACGCATCAAGGCAAACTTTTTTTTCCTTTTATGAATTTGTGTCCTTTTATTTCTCAGCTTCTGTTTTGCTTTGTAGATTCCTTTGTTTTCTTCTAGTATTTTTTGAACTAACTGGAGGTTGAACCGACGCGTTTCCTCTCAAATACGTTTTCTTATGGTTTTGCAAAGCTTAACGTACTCAACTCTGCCAAAAAGACTTCCTGCATTTCTCATTGTACGCCATTTTTTCATTAAATTAAAGGTCTCATTAGAGATTTTTTGACTGTTTGGCGCTTTTTTCGGCTGGTGCTATTACAGCAGCCGTTTCAAGCACATTGTCTATGATTTTTTCAAAGTGATCTGTTATTTTCATCTCCTCTGGATCTTGCAACACGGCAAAGCGGTTCGACAAAGCAATCTCAAAATCGCTGTCCATCTGAAGCAACTTCCCAGAATTCCCTTTGTCCTTCTTCGATCTTCCCATTTTTGTACGTTCCCTTCGACAGTTTATCCTAACCTTTGCTTGTTCAAGTCTATGATCACTTCCAACATTAAAACGGTTAAGGACAGTACAATTGCAAAATATTGTTTATTGTTTGACATGATGTAGTCAATTTCACTTGTGAGACCAGTTGGACTTTTCCCTGTTCATTTTCTGCTGATTTTTTTCCTATAAAACGAGTTCATAATATATAGTTCTTGTCCTTCCGCAAAATGAACCAATCTGTCACCTCTATTGTCCCGCTCACCACTTCCATATGGGCCAGTTGCATTTTCACCAGTTCTTGCTTTTCCAATTCTAGCATTAAAGTCATCCATCAAAATTTTGTACCTGCACTTCTCGTTGTCTAGAAGCTGAGCCACATCATCATAAAATACTCATTCCTCATCATCATAAAATACTCTCATTTCCTCATCACCATAGCTTATAGTTGGTGCATAAGCTTGGACGATTTGAAGCTTAAACTTTTTATTCAGTTGAATGATGCATTGGTCCAGTCGGTCAGATTTACTTTCAAATTTTACGATATTGTCCTTTAACTTTCGGTTAATGAGGAATTCAATTCCACCACATCGTCTATTTTCCGTACCCCGGGTGTAAAGTACGTGACCCGTTGTTTCCAGTTTAATTAGCTCTTCGCCCTTTCTTCGTGTTTCACATAGCCCTATGAACAGAAATTAAACTAGAAATTAACAGTTCTTACAGTCGTTCATCCGTTTTCATTGTTCGAATATTGAGAGTTGCAATGTCCAAAGTCCACTGGCAGCCTGATCTACCCCGGTGATTCTTAGTACCCTCTGCCTTGGGACAGGACATCCCGCTGCCGTAGATAGTTACCCATTGGCATCCAGAGATTGAAGGCCGTGTTTGAAATTGTAAAGCCATGTTGGGGGTTGGACCGTAATCTCACGCTGTCACGTCGCTCTCGTCACGCTGATCCAGTGCAGGTTGGCAGATTTTGGAAAAGCCAAACACAGTGGCATGGTGTATTCGTTCCAAATCCTGCTTGCTCTTTTTGTTGTGCATCATTTAGATTTCTTAATATTCTTTTAGATATTATCTTAGTGAAAACTTTGTACATTATTGATAGGAGACTTATTGGACAGTAGTTATTTAGATCTTCATGTGCATTTTTGATATAAAATAATAACTTCCGCATTTCTCCATAAGCTGGGTACGTTTTGTTCTTTGAAGCATTTTGAGTACAATTTTGACAGTGTTGTTAAGTCCGACCATCAGATTTTAGCATTTCAACAGATATACTGTCCTTTCCTAGAACCTTGCCGATTTTCATCAAGTTCATAGCGGTTGTCACTTCCTCTACCAGAATATCTGACATTTGTACTGTCGTGGACTTTTCTGTGTTTGACTAGTTCTGATCTTCAATTAACCTTAAATAAAATCTTCTGAAAACTTCTAACAGTAACGTACGAGCCCTGCACACTATGCCATCCTTCAGTTTCTGTTTGGCTATGTTATATGTATATAGAGGATGATTTTTTAGTGTGTCCGAACTTCCGATAGGACTTGCTGTCAAACAAACAATGAGTATATCAGTATTGTCTGGCAGATCATCATGAGTCAGGCACCTCACAATATATATATATATATATATATATATATATATATATATATATATATATATATATATATATATATATATATATATATATATACATATATATATTACTCCCAATCAAACTCGGAGGCAGTCCAAAGAATTAAAAAAACTCCATTTATAAGCCATCCGACGAAGAGTCGGTTAAAATATGGGTTGTTTGATTGTGGAGAGGGACCCCCTATTCTTGGCGAGAGAGCATATGTCGGTACCCTGAAGACTCTAACCACCAACAGACGAAACATGTGCCCTCCAATGTAAAGGGTGGATGGGGCTTCCTTCCGGTCAAGTAACTAACTATCGCTCATTATGGCGGAGACGCAGGTTGTTGTGCATCCACATGAGATTGTGGAACCCAACGGTCGGGGTGTACAACTCCTGACTAGTGTAGTCTCGTTGGACACAGTCCAAAGAAGTCAAAAATGTCAAAATGGAACATAGTTTAGTTTCAAAATTAAATTGAAATATCTCCTGATGATACTAACATTGTTGGGAAATCACGCGTCCAGAAGTTTAGGGAAATCTCTTGAAGTTTAGTAATTATCATCAAAGATTTCAATAGAAGAATTGGGATATTTCATTAATAAATAAATAAAACATTCTGGAGGATTGTGCGAGAGATGTTTATTCTATAATAATTTAGCAATGTAGTTTTAAAGAATACACTGAAATTTAATATTGTTTACTATTATAATTATTAATATAAAAACCTCGCTAATATAAAAATAGTTTATTATGAAAACTAATAATACAACAGCATATTATTTTATTTTTGCACTATAAGATTTTATAAATAAAATGTTTCTAAATAATATTCAGCTTTATTTGCCTTCCCAAATGTACAAAATTCTAATGCACACATTTTAAAATGTACAGGATAACAAAAGATCACAATTAAATCAGTACATCATATTCAAGTTCACAAATACCACATTTCACTTTACTTGTAGCAAAATAATAAAGTTATATAAAAAATTTTCCTACACGACTCGTCTGACCTCAAAAAATCTTTTCAAATAGTAAACCTGACCAAGGGTCATTGCAAGTAAGATAAACGCTTCAAAAAAGGACCACATTACAACCCTGGAGTTTGTGCTTTCATTGATAGCCCGATGAATTCTATCTCTTACTTGCATATATTCTTGTTCTTGTTTGACTGCAGTAAGGGATGCTATAAATATTATAATTAGTTGTTATATTTACACCAGTTATATATGAAATACCTGATAACTCTCTAATCATACCATCTAATTTATCAGCTGACAAATCCTCTTCCTGACCATCTTGTTTTGGAGGTTCACCAACGGACACATCAAACATTACAACTTTTGGTGTCATTGTAGACATTTTGTTAGAGAAACAGAAAGTGTATATTCCAGGAAAATGGGCAGCAAGTGTGTATTTTCCTGAGGTTTGTCTTTCCTCTTCATATAAGGCTTTGCCATCAGGTCCTAAAATTCTTACATCTATGTCCAAAAAGCCTCCTTCAGCAATTTGGAAACTTAATCCTGCAAACCGTTATGTATTATCTTTATAGTTAGATTCAAAATAATACCATATTATCATACCTAGTTTTGTGCCAGCTTCAGCTGCTTTTTCAAAAAAGCATTCTTCCGCGTCAGCATCTACCGTAATAATATATCCACTGGCATGGGCAAAACATATTAATAGTATTAAAATATTTAAAGAAAAATAGTCCATTATTAAAGAAAATATTGCCCGAACCCAAAAATATAGAAAGGGGCCACGTATCTAACCTCTATGACAGACATATGCTGAAATAAGTTAGTAATAGTGACATCTGCAGTGAGTTTGCTGCATTTCAAAATATTCAAATTAGGCATCAACATTTTCCGATATATAAGTTTATATTTTTTAGAGCAGCCTTTCCAACTAAGTAATAAAACATTGCATATTTTAATATCCATATTATATTTAGTGCATTATTAATTGCTTTAATGGCGACATCTCTACCGCCTTAGGCAAAATACTAATAGCATAGTACTTTCAAATTTACAAAACTGATGTTATGAGTCAAAACTGAGTTTATATACAATACTTATGTATTCCGCTTATTTTTTTTCTCTGGATGTAAGGAGTATTAAAAAAAACTCAAATCGTGTTAAGGTTGTTCCTGAAATATTAAGAGGAGTTTTAGTGACAGTAATGTAAATACAAAATGAGCATATAGAACATTGTTAGTACAACCAAGTGAAAAATATATGGGCATGATATAGTTAAAAATGAACTCAAGATTTAAGTATTCTTAGCCATCCATTATTTTACACCAGAAATGTTATTGAGAAATTATAATGTTGAATAAACAATAGAGAACTATTGTTATTTGAATGATAGAAAAAATAACTTTTTTAAGGTTATATTTTGTTTACTCTTAAATGAACTAAGTTTTCCAACAAAAAAATATGGAGGGTGCTGATGATGCTATGGAAATAGATGACCCAGTTCCAGTGAGTCCAATAATAGAAAGGAAATCAGATGAATTACAAAATTTAAACAAAAGTAGTGATGTGAGGAAAGACCTACCACATACCCCAACACCTGAACATCCTAAGCAAGGGTAAGCTAAGCACATTATAAAAACTAATGATTTCTGATGCTGTTTACTATAGAACAAGTTCATCTAGTATTGTTATTCTTGATGATGATGATGACAATGAAAATAATGCAAATTCACTCCCAAAAAAGGTTGTTATACCAGGTTCTTCAAAAGAAGGGCCTCAGAAAATTTTAGGTGAACAATATATTTATAAAAATTGTGGTAGTGAATAAGCTGTATAATTTTTTTAGAAAACACTGTAAAAGATGTTATTGATCTTGTTGAAAAGCCCAAAAGTAACAAGTGCATCAATACCTCCTGCAAAGGACTAAATGCTAATTTTATTTATGCCCCTGATTTCTGTCTATCATATTTCAGGTATGTTTACAACAAATTGTCTACTTGGAACAATCTCCACTATATACTTTATAATTTACAGAGTTAAAAAGTCATCCAGTAATCAAGAAGAAATATGTATGGATTGTTATAGTCAGGCTTTGGAAGACAATGATAAATTGGCAACTAACTTAAAAGAAGGTATGTTTCTTTTTCCTCTAATATAATATGTGTGTGTGTTTATATATATATATATATATATATATATATATATATATATATATATATATATATATATATATATATATACACAGATATATATATATATATATATATATATATATATATATATATATATATATATACACAGATATATATATATATATATATATATATATATATACACAGATATATATATATATATATATATATATATATATATATATATATATATATATATATATATATATATATATATATTGTCTATAATTTTGCAAATGTAGGAAAATTGCTGTTTAATGTCGATTTTCCTATAATTAATGAAACCTTACAAATTGACGATTCTGATGAAGACGCAGAAAATGAGGAGGGAATGGATTACATATCAGATGAAAATTTTAAATTTATCAGTGAAAATATTGAAGAAATTCTTATGGAAACAATTGATAAATTCGATATTAAAAATCATCTGGAAAAGGAAAAGGATTTTTTAAAAGAAGAAACTCAAAAAGTGGAGGGTATTGTCACAAGTAAATGAATTTTGGTTTTGTAAATATATATATATATATATTTTAGCTGATTGTGAAGATATATCTAATAAAATAAAGGAAGTACGAAGTGTTTTAGATAAAATACAAATTAATTTATACAATCAATTTAGGCCAGAAATTAGGTCATTAAAAGGTTTGATTATATTAGATGATTATTCATTAAGTCCGATTGTACAAGTAAGACCAGGTAACTGATAATGAAGTATTATATTTTCATTTATTAAAAACAACGTCATATGTAGAATACAACCCGGCTGAATTTTCAAGAAAGAGTGCCCGTATTCAACAGAAACCAGTAAATTATTCAGAAGATGGTAAACCTTCTCAAGGATCAAAATTGGAGGCTGAAGTTGAAATACCAAAAGATTTGCCTGTTAATATACTTACAGACAAACCTGCTGCTCATGTTGGTAAGTTTTCAATAATTTTACAGAATTAGATTTTATCACAAATGTTTAATAAAGGAATTTTTTGTCAAAATTTCTACTTTATTATTAATGTTGACATTGAAAAATATCCACCACAATGGAATTTGCAAAAAATTTGTAAAAATATGTGAACGACATTTTGACATGTTTTGTCGGTACCAACAGACAATTAAGTATATTTCTAGAACATATTAATTCAACTCATAAAAATATTAAATCAAGGAAGTACGAGCGAATCTATGGAAAAAACGAGTTTCCAAGACTTGAAATTTGGTAATTGTGATAAAGGATATGTAATTGAACTATGCTCAAAATTTTAAAATTAGTTTTTTGGAAAAATGATATTTTTCAAATCGTTTTTATGCAGTCTCTTATGGTAGAATTATTTCCACCAGAGATTTGTCTATTTTTTCACAATTACTCTCCCAACTTTATAGAATAAAAAATATCGCATGATAAAGTTTAATATTTATAGAATGTTATTGTACGTGAATAATAACGGCTTACCGATATGATTATTTATATAATTGAAGTCAAACTTTTTTTAACTTTCGATTACTGATAACCAAATACTCGACCAAAGGTCTGGCAACGTCGCGCAACCAGCTAAGAAAAAAGAGATAGAGTTATAGCTAAAAAGAGAGATTATGTATGACATTTCAGAATGTAGGGTTAAAAAAAGTTATTCTTACAAATTAGTGTCTACAATTTACCTTTGTGTCGAGAATGCCAATTTTTTAATACACATTTTCTATGTTGTAGCTTCAATATTCTCATACATCTACACAATATCCACTGATATATATATATATTTTCATGCAAACACAAATGCGATGTTGCCACATCTTTTTGTCGAATCGTGTGGATTAATAATAACGCAGTCAATTCGTTACTTTTTATATATAAATAATAATTTATTAATCATTATAAAGTTTGTTTTAGTATTATAAATAAAAATTGTGAATTGCTGTAACCATTTAAGTTTTAAGAAAAAAAATCATTATTTTGACTCATAAGTATCGCCCGCAATTTAACAGTTGAATTAGAAAAAGGAACAATTTAAACTTCCTGGGTTAAATAATTTCATAGGTCTCAAACAAACATAGTTTTAAGAAATTTCGCAAATCCTCTCATACGGATACAATAATACATAAAAAATCAGTACAACATAAATTAGCAGCTTAACGTAGCTTTATATATAGGCAGGATGCAGATTTAAAAAAGGAGCTGAACCCCAGTAAACAAATTTTGCTAAACAATGGTTATTGTTTAGCGAAGATCATAGATAACAATTAAAAAAATAACTGCACAAAAATGCTGCTTCTAAAACATATCCACAAAAGAATGAAAAAAACTATTAACTCAAAACAACCACATATTTTGGTAAACCATCTTAATAAAATTAAAAATTCTTTTATAAAAATAATATGAAAGTAGCTTTGCAACCAAATAAAAATTTAGGAAAATGTATCAAAAATTGCAAAGCAAAAACAATCCAAAAAAATAGATCTATGTTAACTATATTGTGGGTCATCAGGCAGATCTTTCAAGAAAAAAAATTATAAACATGAAAGAACAATTCTTCTATTGGAACCTTTGGTGTTCTTTTACAAAATTTACCAGTAAATATCATATCACTTGGCATCATCTGGAGATGATTCAATCATAAAAATCACATAATTCAATAAAAAACATAATTTGGTGTTTAGTGGTAAATCTCTTCGAATTTAACATGAAAGAAGTTTTCTCAATGCAAAAGATAATTCTAATTATACCTCACATATGCTAAATGAAAGTCGTCGTTTTAACAGCGATTTTAAAATATTACATATACAAAACAAAAGCAAAAAACTAAATCATCTGGAGAATTTAAAAGGTGTAAAAACCTTTCTGAATGAACAAATCACCTTTATTGATTGTGTGTATATATATATATATATATATATATATATATATATATATATATATATATATATATATATATATATATATATATATATATATATATATATATATAAACATAATGAAAAGTTCCTATAAACATATCTCAAAAATTGCTTCTTAAAGGGACTGGAGCCCCTTAAAAAGGGAATTCTGAAGAAGATTTTTTCGCAATATTTTCGAAACGGTTTATGCTGAAGTAGTTTAGTCAGGGGCGTCTCCTTGGTAAATGCAGCCATAACTTTTGTGTTTGTAATATTTTTTAATTTGTTAAATCAAAATATTGAATCGCAAAGATTTTTAGGTAAAAAAGGCCCTCTTATGCACGATTACATGGATATCGAAATGCATCTTAATAATTAAGTAGGCACCATTGTACGAAAACATTTATTTAGTAGCCAACAATAACAAGACTAATTACTATTAAGGATTTAGCACTTATTCAAAACAGATGTTGAAAATGAGCTCCATTCATCTGAATATACCCTCTAATTCTTTTCTTCATAGAATATTGCCGACAATACCAGGCTAATTTTTGATATAATCACAAGCAGTAAATACACGCTGCTGCAATTGCACTCATTGCTATAGTGTCAATTGGGATAGCATAGACCAATGCCTTTAAGTATCCCCACAGAAAGTAATTAACAGCATTTAAATCTGGGAAACGTGGTGGCCAATGCATTGATCCACCACATCCTATCCATTATCCTGGATATAACCGATCTAAATGCGCTTTTACATTTACAGAGAAATGAGGTGAAATACATTTTCTAAAACTCGTTCTTCATTTTCTACAGTTCTGGTGCTCCGTCTTTTTTCACAGTCATGTTTGGAAGGCATGAACGATCTCTTTTCGCATAATCTTCTATGCAGGTTTAATATGTTTCTGTACAAGGAAGTACTCTTCAGGGAAAAGCCTCCGCATACATCTTCTAGCTTCACACGCGTTCCCATTCGCCTTCCCGTACATAAAATGCATATTCGGCATTTCTTCGAAGGAGTAATGGGCGATTTTGCAGTTTAAAAGTTATAAATCTAGACTTTATTGTGTAGATGGTCAAGTTTTACGAAACGTCAAAGAGAAAGATTTACAGTGAGTGTAAAAATCTTTGCAATTCAATAATTTGATTTAAAAAAATTAAAAAATATCCCAAACAAAAAAGTTATGGCAGCATTTCAATTATTAACACAAAAGCAATAATTCAATTATTAACACAAAAAACATTTTTCCATTCAAACTTACTGAACTATACCGAATTTCACGATTTTAGCATAAACCGTTTCAAAAATATTATGAAAAAAACATCTTCGTAGTTCCCCCTTTAAGGGGTTCTAGCCTCTTTAAGAAGTTTTTTTATGTTTTAATCCCTAGAGTCATTTCCCAAAATATTTCGTAAGGTCTTTAGGATATATATATGATCAAGCAGACACAACCTCAAAAGTGAAATTTATGGGAGAAATTTCTGAACCATTCCTGATTAAAACCGGAGTACGCCAAGGAGGTGGGTTGTCCCCACTCCTCTTCAACCTGGTCCTGGACAAAGTCATAAGAGAATGGGAAAAAGAACTGAAAAATCAAGGACACTGGAAACCAATACAACTCGCACGACCCAAAAACAACAGAAATATCATGCCTAGCTTTCGCAGATGACCTAGCCATACTCGCAGACCATGAAAAAAGGGCAACCAAACAGATAGAATCAAGGAATGTGCAGAGAATGTCGGCCTGCAAATCTCCTTTCAAAAAACCGAATTCTTCTGCTCAAAATTAGATGTCCAAAATTTGAAAACCAAACACGGCAAAATAAATAGGGTCACTCACTGGGCGAGATCCTCGAACCCACAGAAGGAGAGAAGATAGCACA